>JACDOX010000087.1:338355-424617 GCA_014549065.1 Cardinalis cardinalis | reverse complement strand
ATCCTCCATGCACCAGCCATGAGACAAGCAGGCCTTGCTCACCTGTAGAAACAGGCAATGCAGGGCTTTAAGACACAAGGGATTTGGATTAAGCTGGGAAGAGAGGGAAAAGCACCCAGCTGAMGGGATGATCAAAGGAAGAGGCAGCAAAGATGACAACTGCAGCTGTGTGAGCACATGAGCACCTCCTGGAGCACTTGGCTACCAAG
Source organism: Cardinalis cardinalis (assembly GCA_014549065.1). Taxonomy (NCBI): domain Eukaryota; kingdom Metazoa; phylum Chordata; class Aves; order Passeriformes; family Cardinalidae; genus Cardinalis; species Cardinalis cardinalis. The sequence goes on along the minus strand of JACDOX010000087.1, from coordinate 424,408 downwards.
TCCAGCACAGCTSCCTGCAGTTGCTTCATCAGGAACCTTATTTACCAAAGCAGGGAATAACACATCACATGCAATGTAATTTACTGCACAATTTCACAGCTGGTCTAGAAAAACTCATCCTGGTGTCACTGTGATTACCAGCCACGACCTCTGTGCCTGTCTTTTGAGCTGGATGTTTTGTGCTGCTTCATCCATAACTGTAGCACGGGACAAATCGGTTGGCTCCTTTTTTTGTTTAAAATCCCAAAAGATAACATCCCACTACCCTTCACCATAATTGAATAAATCAACTCACAGCATGTTTATTATTAAATTACATCACATAATGATGCCCTTTTTTTTGTTTAGTTTGTTTGTTTCTTTGGGGTTGTTTTAGAACAGAAGGTAAAAATAAATATGGCCTACAATAATTGGGCAATCTCTCTCCCACCTGGAGGTTTTCACAAGGCAGGCACCCACACCCATCAGCAAGGATTTACTAACAGGTCAAAGAAATGCACCAGACCAATGAACATGGATTTCCAGGGTTCCTTCTTGGCTGGCACAAGTCCTGTTCCCCATTTCCCAGCAATCCAAGGAAGAGCAGCAAAAGGCTGCAAAGCACTGCTTTAATTATCACCCTAAGTCTCCCAGACAAGGTGCTTGAGATCTTGAGGTGCTCTAAACACTCCCCTGATAACAGCTAAGGAATCTGCTGAAAGAAGGGGGTTTGAGGGGGAATTCAGGGGTGTGGAGGTGAGGCTGAGGAACACAGAGCTCCAAAACCAACCAAAAAGGCAGCAAGAGAGCACATGGAAAACCTGAGCTGGCTTCATCCTGTTCTGATGAAAGTCCACCAGGGATATGTTTGGAGCAGGTGCCATCATTGAACTCTCCATATTTCTCAGAATCTTCCCCCAGTCCCTAGCAGCTTACAGAGCAGAACCTCCTGAGCCACACAGGTTGTTTCTCTGCCTTTAATGATTCCTTGTGGATTTTACATGTTCCTCACCATATTTTAAAACGTGTCAAAGATTTTAGTGGTGTTTAAATGAACTTGCGAACTTGGGCTTAAAGCTGTCACCACCATAAATAAGTGATTAATTCCAGCAGTGGGCTGTGCCTACTCCTGTTAGAGATTAATTTGGCTCCCCCCACCCAATGCACACACACAAGCCAGCTTCCCTTGAAGAGGTGGCTGGACTGGTGTCTTCCCACGTTTGGGACCAATTCCCCACTCTTGGCAAAAGCATCACAGCAGATTCCAGCCTCCTCCTGCTCCCCTCTCTCAGCTCTTCACCCCTGGAAAGCTACAGGGCTTTCCCAGGCTGAGACAGGGCAGGAGCCCCAACCACTGTGCCCGCTGCAGGCGCTCCACTGRAAGGCCATTTCCTTGGAGACATCTGCATGGCTACACCCCCACACCTCTGCACATAAAACATCAGCTTGACAACCAACCTTCCCTTACAAGAGCAGGAAAAATGTTTGACCAGCACTTGGAATGTACCACTGAGCTGTATTTTACACATTTCAGTACAACACTGATGCCTTCRGTTTYAGCTTTTATATTTTTCACATTCTGTGCTGCTTTAGTGTGTAGTTCTGAGCTTCRTGAGKGGATGGTGGGCTCTTCACAGAGCAGGGAGACAAAACAATTCCTTCTCYAGCTGGGGACCAAGGACAAATGATCCAAATCTCAGGCCCAAGAGTATRAASAACAATGGATTGAAGAGAGAAAAAGAAGAATGGAACTTCCATGGGCTAAAGCTGTAATTGGACAATTAAYTCCAATACRCAAATTGACCAAAACTTYAAAAAGTGAAACCCCGTGACCAGCCATCCTTTTCTGTGGYCCTTTTGGGTTGTGCTACCCAAGGAGGATCTATTGAGGCCTCTTAATAAATCYCTATTTTAYTTTTTAGCTCTGTCTAATCKCTCTTCTAGGTCAGCCTTCACAAGGCATCAACACAACATGCAGAGCACAAAACTCACCAGCAAGTCACCAGGCTGAAGAAACCCAGCCCCAAATCTCTACCTCTCTGCCCACTCCCTTCACACCTTTGTTTGAATAATYTATTTTTTAATTAAATGTATTTTTAATTAGCCTACAGCCTGTGTGCCAGCAACAAACCAGCTTTTTACCAGGTGAACACCACAGTGATAGAGGGCTTCAAAATATCATCTGTTGTGGTTTTTATGCTTGTGAATCCTGAACAGAAGCTGTGTGAGCATTAAGTGTGCCTTTGCCTCTCCTGCAGCATRGTGGCACGTGTCTGAGTGCCCACACACAGCAGGTTTCAGTACAACAGCAGTAACAGCTCAGAGGGCTACTCTGAGCCCTTTTTCCTGAAGGCAAGCAGGTGGAGATGAATGATGATAAACAGAAAAGGGGGAGATTSCAGTTCATGCTCCTGCTAAACTGCTCACTGACCCTTTTTTAATGATTTAGAGGATCACACACAGAGCTTGACTTGTTATACAGAAAACGCTTAGAACAGTTAAACTATACACAGAAACTCCAACGCAAAGGAGTCAGGGAAATCCCTGGGAGAATCTCGAAGGAGGGCTGAGAAACCAGAGCCTGAGCTGGAGCTGCTGCATCCCCAGAGCCACCCTCAGCACTGCTGCCTCTGTTCTCTTCCCAGGTACAGGCTGTTCTGCCCAAGAACTTTTACAAATGCACAAGTGTTCTTTCCCAKGTGTTTCCAACTGGACCTCCTACTTTTATGTAATAAAAACTGCATGATGCACTTCTGTCTCAAGCCTCTCATCTCCTATTAAAACAGCCTTGGTCAGCACTCTCACAGGCTGGGACAGGCTGCTTGTGGGGCCTAAACACTGCAGAGGAGAACTAAGAAAGTTGCTGAACAAATACACCTTCTCCCTTTGTAAACTGTATTTATATTTCAAATTTCTATTGTGTTTGTATTTCATTTCCCTCCCTTAAAAAGAACAAAAATAACAGAACCAACAAAATCAATTTTTTTTTCTTTTCCTGCAAAGGCAGTTATATCAGCCTCTCATCCACTAGCTCATCACCCCAGTTTATTACAGCAAAATGTGCTGTAGCCATTTAACAGGGCCAGAAGCACTGTGTGGCTTCTTCCAGGATGGAAATGGCACCAAGACCACAAAGGCAAAGCTGGGAGCAGACCCTACAGCCAAGGACACACCAGTTTGGGAATGCAGGGAGAGGCCAGTCCTTTTGGAGCAATTCAGCAGCTATCAGCCTGATTTCACTCCTATTTAGCTTCAGAAAACATTAATATGATGGTTAACTTCCCAACACAGCATCCCACCTCCCCTCTCTGTTCCCCRCTCCATAGATCAGAAGACACACCTCAGGAGGGACCTGTGAGTCACTAGAGTGGATGCACAGGGTGAAAATGTTTTGTCTTGTTTTAAAAGGCACTGCTTCACCCCAAGGAGWTCACTCCAAGAAACAACCACCTTATTCTTGTCCTCTTCTACCAGCGCTCTGAATTTATTAACCTCCAATTAGCAGGAAGAGCAAAACTATCCTCCAGGTGTGCTGGGATAAAAATCACCTTAGCCAGGCCATTTCCATACTGTGCAGTTGTTCTCACTTTGTTTAAAATGTGCCCAGCTGCTTCAGAGGCAGCATTTCACAGCACAGGTTGCTCCATAAAACCACCGGCAGGAGCTCTCTCAATGCCAGGCTCCTGCCCAGAGCTGTGTCCTGGGTGCCAGCACACTGCCAGGCACTCAGCTTTGCCATAAACCTTATGGGAAAAGCAGTTCTTCATCTCTGATGGAAAACACCTTCCTYCCTCCACTTTCTCTGATACTTTGATGCTGGACTATCACATGAGAGCATCTTAGTATTTTATGGAGGCAGCATAATAATTCACAAGTTAAAAAACCCCACCTCAGTGGCAGAGAGATCTCCAGTTCAACAAGACTGGTTTAACATTTCCCTGCTTTTCTACCACACAGTATCATCTTTTTTTGTTCTTTGAATTCACCCGACATTTCATGCTCTAAGGACCAGCACAAGGTGAAGAGCTTTCCCCTTCYAAAGCACCTTGATGGGCCATCAACACTCAGGTGAGAAATGCTGCTGGGTGTTACCTGCAGGAGTTATTTAATCCATTTTGTAAAGGTTAGGACAAAATTAAGATCCAAGTTTCATGCTCTCRACGCTTCCTTTTGTCTTTTTTCTAATGGTATTTTTAAGAAATTATTGCTGCAATAAAGGAAAGGACAACTACATGTCAGTGCTGCAAAACAAATTTATATCCCTGCTGTGACAAATGGGCCGTGCCACACTGTGTCCCTGGTCAGAGGGGACACCCCAGCCCGGCCTCACTTAATGGCAGCTTCTCATCCCCTCCTGCCAGGCCAAGCTCCCATCTGGAGATTTGATATTTGCCTTCATGGCTGCTTCTTAATCAAATAGGGTACTTTTAGAATGAAATTACCGTGGCTGAATTACAGATATAAGACATCTCACTTCAAGGGCATAAGCCAACCATTAAATGATGGACATTAGAAAGAAACTTTTCCTTCTGAGCAASTTATTACATCCCAACGGTGCCACTCACACTTCTGATGGAGAGCAACACTTGTGCCCCACACYAYCCATCTCCTGTGCASCTGCATCCTGCCTGGCACGTGGGATTTGCTCCTGTTTCCCACAGGGGAGGTGCCTGGAGCCTGAGGCTTGCAATCTTCCCTGCAAGGCCTTTCCCCTTGCRGAAAAGAAAGTGGAGGCACAACAAGACCATGGTAGCAGACAGGACAATTGATATTTAGCAGCTGCCCACAGAGGCTGGGGTTCTCCAGCCCTGACCACGTACCAAGGAAGCCCCAAGAGCTTCACCATTGCCTTCAGCCACATCAGGATGAAGACCATTAGGATCACACTCATTTATGGACCTCAGAGGCATCTGATTTCCATTCTACRGGAATGAGAGGGCTCCCCTCTCTGGAGAGCACTACTGCAGCCACGTGCCACAGCTCTTTGTGGAGTGACAGCAATTCAGGATCATGAAACCACCCAAAACTTGCCCCAGCAGCTGCCCAGCAGCCCATGTGCCCACCGTGGGTTGGATCTGCTGCACAGAACCCACAACTGCTCTGGCTGGGGAAGATTTGCCAAGATGAGACAAGGAGAGGTGTCACAGACATGTTTCATAAAAAATCCTTTCCTTAGGATTTTTCCTCCCAAGAAGCTGAGAGGCCTCAGAAACAAAGTGTAACCAATGGTTATCTGCTGCTGTGGAATGCCAACAGGTGCATCTGTGATTGGTCTCATGTGGTTGTTTCTAATTAATGGCCAATCACAGTCCCGCTGTCTCAGACTCTCTGGTCAGTCACAAGATCTTATTATCATTCCATTCTTTTTCCTTTCCTTTCAAGCCTTCTGGTGAAATCCTTTCTTCTATTCTTTWAGTATAGTTTTAATATAATATATATCATAAAATAATAAATCAGCCTTCTGAAAGATGGAGTCAAGAKCCTTGTCTCTTCCCTCGTCCTGGGACCCCTGTGAACACCACCACAGAGAGGCCCCTTCCCCAGCACTAATTAGATTCAAAATACCTGGGAACCCCCACACTGTGACTGGCTCCAGGTGAACATGTTCCTGTGGCATGCACAAGGTAAAGGAAATGGTTCAGCTSAGGAGACAGAGACTGAGATCAACTCATGAGCCATCATTTTTAGTGGCATTTCTGTGYAGTTACTTTCAAATTATTCATTATCCCAAGTTTTCTTTTCCTCCCAGCTTGAAGATAATACAAAAATAACTTGATTACACACATTTCCCATCCGTGGCAACAGTACTGAAGTAAAAAAAAAATTCCTTGTTACTGTCTAATGCTCAATTTTCTGATTTGATTTTTTCACGCATTTAATACAGCTTGTTAAGTAGCAATAAAATCAAGAATGGCAAGTATGAAGACCATTTTWACAGCAATTAAATCATCTCTAAAGAAACCAGCAATAAAAAAAGTTGGAAAGAAAATCTGATCCTACTGGAAATCCATTTGTTTTAAAAAGGATGGACTTGTTAGAAAGGGAGCTGATTAAATCAGCTGAGGCACTGTATAAAATAATGGAGTGGGGGAGAATTGGGCTGGTTAATTGTTGTGCTGYAAACATTGTTACTGCAAACCTAAGTATTTGCAGAGCTTATGGTTGGGTGTTTGTTCTTCCAGTAATGAATCTGAGATTTCTGCCTGGAACAACAGGTGTATATAACATAATAATACAAAAAAATAATGTAGAGAGTTCTTAAATATTGCAAAATTCAGACAGCTCATCTCTCATTTCATTCAACAATAGATGTGTTGGGGAACTATTTGAACTGGGCAGGTGAAAGCTACAGGACCCAKTTCTGGGCATAAARGAGACTATAGGGGAATACAGTATTATATATATATAAAATCACTCAAAGACACACAGACATAGACATTTAGGCATACTGAATCACTGCATTAATTATGAGAATCTTTAAAAAAATATATAGGAAACAAAAAAATGCAGACTCTGAAAATCCCAAAAGGCTTACAAAAGGGGGGTGTCATTCTTTCACAGACCTTCCAGCTCTACAACCCCTTAACACCTTTGGGCAAGGAGAGGGGAAAAGCTGGAAAGCAGGAAGAAGGGGAAAGCTGTCCCAGCCCAAATYCACAGCAAACTGAGAGGAAGGAAAGACATTTAAAATAAAGGAGAACAGCAGGAAGATTAGGGAAGGACTGCAAGGTTTCCCACAGCTTTCTTCCCTCTGGAATTCCTCGACAAAACGTGTGCCAACTTTTCACATTGTAGCATCGTTTCCACTGCACAGCCTCCTCTCTTGGTTTTCTGCAATGCAACACCTCTCCCCAAATGGAGTGGTTCCAAAAGGAACTCCAGTAGATTGTCAGTGTGGAAGTCAATAAGTATGGTGGGTGGCGATGCTTTATGTCTCAGCTTTTAAATTTTTCAGATTCTGTGCTGCTTTAGTGTGTAACTCTGAGCTTTGTGTTGTGTTAGCAAGTTCTCTTCACAGGGTAGGCAGACAGAACAAKCCTTTTCCAGCTTGTCCAAGGACAACTGCTACAAGCTCCTGGCCCAAAAAGTATAAACAATGGTGAAATGAAGAGAGAAAAACAAGGAGGATGGGACTTCATAACCTAAAGCTATAATTAGACAATTAACTCCAATATGCAAATGGACCAGAACTTATAAAAGTGAGAGACCCCATGACCAGGTGTCCATTTTGTGACCATTTTGGTTCACCTTGGGTGTAGCCCTGGCTGGGCTCTTGTGCTGCCCAAGGTGGATCCATTGAGGCCTTTTAATAAAYCCCTAYTTTAACTCTGCCTAGTCTGTTCCAAGTCAGCCTTGTCAATGCATCAGTTCAACTGCTGAGATGTGGTGAGATGCTCATTGGGGTGGAAAATTGTTCCAGTGATAGCAAAGCAGTCACTTTCCTAGTAAAACATAAATACATGTGTGTGTCCAAGAGTGTCCAGCCTGGGGTAGCCCACAAGCCAGTGACKCCCTGTCTGGAGGTGCAGGGACCATGCTGGAACCAAGGAACCAAGCCAGGATGCCCCCCAGGGATGCTAGGGGTGCCCAACCTGCGGCTCTCCAAGCTGCCTTTGACAAGTTGCCATTTGCACACTTCCTCCTGCTCTCTGTCTATCTCAGTCATGAACTGCATTGAGGCTAGGAAAAAGGGTTTATAAGGAAAATAAACWCATCTTTGTTTGCTCTGAAAATGGAAACTGCAGGATTAAAGGCATCTGCATGAAAAGTAATATTACAGATGAGCTGGAAGCTGGTTTGTTTTTTAAGTCAAAGAAGTGAGGACCCAAAGGTATGCACTGTGCCCCACTAATCTACCAGCTCCTTGAATACCCTAATCCTTAAATTTGCTCACCCCTTTTCTTTCATTTCCCTACCCTAATCACTTACATAAGCAGCCATCTCCACCTATAGCACAGAGCTCCTTTCCCGATGATGGAAATATTCACCTTGCAACTTCAAAATGCTCCTGATTAGCTGCAAAAATACTTCTGGGCCTAAAATTTCGATAATTGCAGAAAAGCAAATGAATGAGCAAACCCTGTGTTGGACTGCACAGACTGSCTCATCCTCACACATACTGGCATCCAGCAGTGACAGGGAACTTTTTTATTTTTTTATTTTTTATTTTTTTTTATTTTTATTTTTTTAAGGACAATTACTTCAGTCCCCATCACCACTTGACCAGCATGTTGTTGTCTTCAAGGTCCTCAAGGCCTGCTACCCAACAAGGGGAAGGGGAAGAAGAGTCACAGGTTCAAATGTACTGTGCTATGAGGCTGTTACTCCAGTTTGGTGTCTGCTGCCTCCTCTCCCTGCACCTTGTTGTTGTGGTTATTCCCCCTTCAGTCATGTCACAGTGAGATGCTARCAGGCTGCCAAATAAACCCTTTGGAGAACATAAGGACGTTACATGCTTCGTGATTCCTAAAGAGAACATCAAGTGCAGTGTTAAGGATTTTACAGAGTTCCATTTAACTCTTGTGTGCTGGCACTGGGCTCCCATGAAAAACAACTCCACACAAGGCTGAGCCTCTGCTTTCTGCACCCTCCACTCAACCCCTACCAGGGCACAGAAGCATGAATGTGAGAAACACTCAGGATGCCCATGAGGAGCAGGATAAGGGCTGCCCCTGCCAAAACTCCTCAGATTTTTGCCTCAAAAACAGAATATTGCTTTGGGAGCCAGGCATCTTGAAGGACACAAAACCAAGCCCTTCCCTGAACTCAGAAACAACACTTGCAAGTGGCTACTATTATTTTTTGATAAACTACACTTGTCCAAAACAGCAGGACACTTAAGAGAAAATGACACTACTTTATGCAAAAGTCCACCAAATAATTGCAATATTCATTTCCACCTCAAGTAAATTTTCAAGGTGGTAATGGAAACCAATATGGATTGAATGGGAAACATCTGGCAGGGAAACCCAAAGAGAGAGGCTCAGGAAATGTGAGAACTGGAAAGAGACTTGCTCACTTCTGCTGCCAAGGTGAAGGTGCACGCCACCACCACCCAGCCACACTCCTGGGCACAGGCTCTCCAGAAAACAAGGACTGTTCTCCCTATCCAAACTCAACCCAAGGAGAGAGAAACACAACAGAATGCTGAAAATGTGGCACAGCATGGCAAATACCCCAAAACAACTTCTCAGAGAGATGCATGACTGGGTAAGTCACTGGTGGCAGTAGCAGGAGAAAATTTAGGAAGGAAATTTTGCAATGTATTAACCACCAATGTATTCCCCCATCTTCCCAGTCCCTTCCTGATACTGAAATACATCCTGGTAACATTGATAAAGCCTCCTGCCACAGGGCTGGCTGACAACTAAAAGTTGACTTGAAGCACTTACCAGTTCCTCATGTGAGGCAGAGGAATGGAACAAATAATTCCTTTCATTCCTCACCCTTTCTGTGTGTTTCTGCTGCAAAACCCACAATTCTTCAGTCAATAATGAAAGCCTCAGTGGAACCACAGAACATCTCTGACCTAAAAAACTCTACTCAGCTACCTCTCTTTCTGCTCTGCTGCATCTACAGGAGAGTGCACACCTTGCATGAGAAGCATGGGGGTACCAGCCTAAAACCTGCAAGAGGGAAATTCCTACATYGCTTCAGRAAAAAAATGCCTTTCTCACTGTATCACTGCATCTGTCAGGTGCAATGTCAAGAGCGTGAACAAACCCCACAAAAATGCCCTGTGATRATGATTGTCTCCTCTTGGAGAGATTTAATGAAAAGAACTCTTTTTTCTATATGTTAAAAAGATAATCTAAATGATGGCTAATTCCCATAATAGCTGCTATAATGGAGAAGAAAAACAGCAACAAGTTACACTAGTGTTCCAGATGGGTTTTTTAGAGTTTTTTTCCCCCCATGAATTACCCTCCAAGGACCCCAGATAACCAAACAAACAACATTAGTCAGAACAGGGACATAGAAAAGACCTSAAACCTCACCACAATGAGGGAAGATTGCTACTACATCCATAACTTTTTTATTTAAAAGGTTGCTGCAAAGAGAAGTCCTGATGCCTTTTGTTGAACAAAAGCCAGTTTGTCATTAGTACAGTGCAGGCAAGGTTGAAGAACACTTTGGCCATTTGAAACTCTGGACTCTGAAGTATTTTATTACCAAGGCTAGTGAAAGCTTGGATGAATCAATATTCTTTGTGCATCCACTGCACAGTTCAAAGCTGCCTGTCTGCTGATTCCATGGCTGCACATATGTCTGTTAAGAACTCTCAAAGCTGTATGGGGAARATGTACATTTGTAGAAAACAATATTAAAAAAAAATAAAGTCTGCATTAGTTTATCCTTCCTTTCCCCATTATCCTTCTTTTCCCCCTTCAATTTGCCATTTTCTTCACCATCTCAAATATTCCTACAGCACTCTCTTGACACATCCAACAGTTTCTATATATCTAACAGTTTGCTTCCTTATAATACTGAATATTGAGCATTTATCACCTGTTTCAGGCAGGAAAATGTATTCACTTAAAACACAAAACACCTGAAAGTCACCAAGAGTCCTTCAAAGTGATGTACAGGGTTGCTCTGGCAGGAACAGCAGCAATAAGGATCCTTGTTGGCAGATTCCTTTGAATCATCGGTGTCTGTTACCTGGTGTTGATCTGGAGCATCCCTTCAAAGCCCTGTGACCTGAGATTTGTTTTATGTTACACTCCCCAGGTTAAAAGGTATTGAGGTGTAGATTTCATACAGGCATGGAAATTTAGAGTCCAGAATGATTGCACCTAAAAAATGTGAATTCTTGGGACTCTCAGGTATCTGAGAACAGAAAGCAGATCTTGTGGATGACACAAGATGGTAAAATTAGAACAGCKGCCGTGGTAACAAAATGGGCAATTAAATGAGCTTTAATCCTTCCACACTAACTTAATAGGACCTGTGGAAATGTTACACTGGGATTCAACTCAGCAACAATGCCAGCAAAACATGGGTTTGATTAATTGTGAGAATGATCAGTCTGGTATGATTCAAAAGGAAAAAATGGACATGGGAACACAAAGGTCTGCTCTGCTGTGGAGCAGTACCAGCATTCTTCCACTTCAGAGCAGGATCCTACATCACAGTCTTTCAGATGAGGTCAGTGTTAGCCCAGCCTCCCTTAAAAAAAAAAGCTTCATTTTCCTGCTCCCCAAGTACACAGCAAAACTCCTGACAACTTTCACACCTTGAAAATCGTGTCAGTTATAAACCTGTACAGCAGAAAACRTATCAGTATTTGGAGTTTCTGAGCTTCCTGTTTCCTGGGGCAAAGCCTAAAGCTCAGTCTCAGCCTCTGACTTAATGGCATTAAAAAACAAAGCAGAAAACATGCTGCTTTACTTCCCTTAGCAAAGCACAGGAACTAATGACTGTGCTTACAATACACCAAAGAGAAGCTGAATTGTTTAGGTAAACAAAGACCTAACTATGGARAGCTTAGAAAGGACATGATCAGCAGTTCATCATCTGAGACTGCTCAGAAAGCCCAGTACTGATCACTGGGGTATTCCAGCWGAGACCTGAATTAGCAGCACAGGATTTCTGTCTTCAGCTAGTTTTTAATTGCACAGACACTCTAAACATTTCACTACCTGAGAGTGACCTTGGTGAGCTACACTGAGACTCACAACGTGCCTTTGTTATTGACACCACCAGTGCAAGGTCTGGCTCCCACTGCACACCTGGGCCAACAACCCTAAAGCCATCAATCGTTTGTGATACAGCATAAAAACCAGGCTCATTTTCATCAGGAAACTATTCAGCACAAGGTAGTGATGATGTGTCTGTTATGTACAGTCACTTTGGGGTGGACACATCCCCAACTCTGCCTCCACCACAGCGATCAGCAGGACCCTGAGCAGAGCCCSTGTTGGCCTCACCTGGGGCCAGGGCTGGCCCAGGTAATCTCCATCCYCCTTGGGTGGGGCCACCCAAGCTGAGCTGGCCATCTCATTGATGCCAGTCCACAGGGGAGGGAGGAGGGGGGTGATCCCTGCTTGAAGAGCCAGTCCTGGAGGAAGACACAGCTCCAATATTCACACTGCTCTCCACACCGTGCTYGTGCAGCTGCAGCCTCCATCAAGTGCTGTTTTGACAGCCTGAAATGAGGGACACCATTCCTCATGAAGGAATTTGAGCTGTACCCACTGACTCAGAAAGTACCTTGTTCACACTCTGCATCTGCCAATCTCAGCAGCCTGCCTACACTTCAGGAATAAAGGGGGAAATCAAGGTAACGTGACACGTAGGGTATTCTTGAATATTAAATTCATGACACATTGTTGATTCATTTATAATTCATCACAAATTGCAATGCAAATATTTGGCTAAAGTGCAATGATGTTGGGAAAGACAACCTTTTTTGTTGTTGTTGTTCATCTTTAAACAGAGACCAGAAATAACACATCCCACTTAGCCCAGGAGTGAGTCCACCTCAGAGAAGACACCAAGAACAGCCAAATCCCAAATCCTGTGGACTGGGGCCAAGAACTAGAGGGCAAGAAACCCTCCCAAGTAAGAAGGATTCCTCCAGCAAATAAGTGTAACTGGTGTATATCATTACAAATAGGGAAACGCCTTCACACATCCATGCATGCCATTAGTACAGAAGAATTAATTTGCTGAAATACCCTGTGAAATCGCTGTGTAGCTAAGCAAAGTGAAAAAAAATACAGTCAGGTCCAAAAAAATATATATTTATATTTAATTTTTAAATTACTTTCCCCCCCTATTTCATTCCCTCAAGTCAGCCATCCAGACATTTACGCAGTCGGTTTAGCAGGAAGCTCAGGCTTGAATGAAGCAAGAAAGCTTCACCAGAGTGCTGCTGAAAGCCATTTTCTGGACTACAGAGGCTCAAAGGTGGGCAGAGAGAGCTTGTTTTCTGTCTTGAGAGATCAACACCTGCCGGCAAAATTTGTGACACTATTATCTGCAGCCTACAGAGACCTCCAGCGACAGCGACCACCGAAAGGAGACGGAAGCAGTTCTAATCCCTTGTCCCCTAAGGAACAGTACCCTTTGGTTTTTAAGCTCCTGTAAGTCAGATTTTGTTTAATTATGATTACTATCACTCTCTGTTTCCTTTGGTTCTGCTGAGGCGATGCAAAGRAACAACAGAATGACTTGAAAAACAGATAACATCTAAAAAAAAGGTCTGTCTTAGAGGTAGAGTGGTTCACTTGCAGGTCCAATTGCACTAGGTAGGAAAGTACAGGGAACATAAGGCAAACATATATAATTTTTTCCTCTAAAAAGAAACACAACAATTCTATACACACCACTCTTATCTTGAAGCAGTTGTCACAACTTAAAAGTCTTGTGGCTGAGATGGAGAAGATATTCAGGGACACAGCTATGATTAAGCATTTGAAGAAATTACTAAGAGATCACTAGACGTCACTCACACTAAATTCTTATTTAAAATGTCTGATGGGAAATGTCTCTCCATCAAGAGAATAAAGCAGATTCAGACAGTGTTAGCTAGAGACAGCCACAGCTGGAAGATTTTGCTGTGTGCTGAGACTGCAAGGGCAGATGTATGGCCAGCACCAAGAGCAGAGCTGGAACCACCTGGGCTGAASGTGGCCACAGGAGCTGCTGCTCAAGTGGCATCTGGACATCGGCAGGGCTGTGCCACTGGACCTCTGCCAACAGGACAAGGCTCCTCCAGCCAGGGGGAAACGGCAGCAGGGGAGAGCAGAGGGGAGCCCTGATTGATTTTCAAAGCCTTTCCCAGGTGCTCCAGCTCCCTCTGACAGGCATCGCCCAGAGGAGCTCACACCAGCTGTAACTGCAGTGAAATACTAAGAAACTGTCCCAGTTTTGCTTCAGACTGGAAAGTCATCGGTTTTTTTACCGTGCATTCTTAAACAAATGACACTCTTACTTCAACAAAATCAGTTTCAGATGCTGAGGAACTACTTCTTCTCTMAAACACTAAACAAACGAGATGAAAGCTCCACTGATCTCATCACAAAAAGCTCCCACGAATTCAACAGTGCAGGGATTCCCTTTCCTGCATTTCCAGGATTACCRTATTACTGTGGTGTGCAGAATGGTTTTACACCAGCCTTGCTAATTCAGGCAGACTCTGAATAGCAGCGAGGCCAGCCAACGAGCCAGTGCCTTTTATTCCTCCCCTGCTGCTTCCTTAGTATGCGCCGAGCACGCGTGGCACGGAGCATCGGCCTTTTCTTCGCGCTTCCGCGCGGGGCACGGCTCCTGTGGCAGCATCCCCCAAGTGAAGGCTGCCTTCATTCACAGGGGCACACAGGTGTCCTCCCTGCCTGCCAGCAAGGGCAGCAGCTGTGCCAACCTCAGCCAAAAACCCGCGCTCCCAAATTGGGTATCCTCATGCACAGCCAGAGGCCGACGCCTCGCCGGCCTCCAAGGCTTCATCCAGCTCCAGGGATGCCCAGGAGGAGCAGGAGAGGCATGGGAGCTGCTGGGTGGTGACAGAGGACAAGGATCTKTGTATCTGAGTGCATCTGCTGCCCAGCTAATGTGGCCCTTGGTTAGGGGAGAGGCACTCAGTGCTGGGTGTGGTCATGCTGGGGATAGAAATCCTTAATTAACCCAATGCACTATCACATCATGTTACTTTTACTGACCAAGGGGTAGTTTTCACAACAAACCAAAAATAATTCAATCCCTCTCCTTTATTATTTTACCCAACTGAATCTTATTTTCATAAGCACTTGAGCTGGTGGAACCAAATACCTCCCCTTTCCTGGGTGCCTGACAACAGCTGAGTCCTACAGACAGCCAGAGTCCCTTTCTGAAGATAAATGTATGTGCTGGCACACGTACGCTTACACATCTATTTTACATATAATACACTTTATTTGGAATTATTTTAAATACTGTTGGTATCATTCCCCACTCCACTGTATGCCCAAACTGCCAGGCAGTGCCAGTGCCCCTTTGCAGAAGCTATCTAAGAAAATAAAGCCTTGAATAGGAAATGTCCCAATAACCCAGGTATCTCCTGCAGAAACCATTCGAAGCACAAACCTTGTGACATGTATTTGGTTCAAAAGAGGCAGTGCCTTTTTTTWAATATACATATGCATATATATATAAAAATATATATAAAGTGTGCTTCTGGCTATATAAATATTACTCTCATTTTTAAACCAATGTTTAAATAAGGAATATTTGCTTTTGCCTACACTTATTTGTCAGGTCTTTTTTTCCCCCCACAGAATGACAGATGAGACTGTCTTTTCAAAGTGACAGAACAAAAGAGATTACAGTGATAATCAAGTTACCTTAGATAGAAAGGAATGAGAGATTCAGAGTTACTCTTCTACCCAACGACGCTCAGACTGCATATTTTCACCTGCTGGGTGAGCACTATCTCTGTAAGGTTTATTTAAACATATAGCTTTCCCACTAAAGCATTTTCTGGCTCCTTAGACTTCCTCTACGGATTTTCAGCTAAAAACAGGTTATAGTTTCAAAGCACAGTCATAACAGAAATTGGAGAGGATATATCATGGTAATTGTGTTTACCTTATAATGAAAGAAAATAAGGAATATTCCACCTACTTGAACTAGAATTCAAAGAATGAACAAAAAAACCAAAGAATAAATCCACTAGGAGGAAGGAGAACAATTTCTGTCCATCCCCAGACAGTCTATAACCAAACACTGCAATAATTGTCCTAAGACAAAGCCAGCAGGAGAGATTTACACTCCCGGGGTGTACACAGAGCCCACAGCCCTTTGAGCCATGCAAAGGGGAAGTGCCAAAAATCCAGAGTGAGCATGATGATTCACCTCCAATCCCCCAGCCACAGTGCAGTCTTCATTTCCCATGCTGCAGGTGAAGACCTCCAAGCTCAATCCTCCACAGCTGGGCYTTTATTTCCCCCCATTCATTTTTAATAATCAGCATGGAAGACAAACCACAACTCGTGCCACAAGTTCCTCTCTAACCTGCATTTGATGATGGAAGGGGACAGTGTTGGAGCAGCCCTACGGTCCTCTACAACTGGGTTAAATCCCAGAGCACAGAGGGTTCAAATAAATGCATGTACCCAATATAGCCCCCAAGCCTTTTGGTCAGTGTGTCTGACAAAATTCTGTCATAGAAAGCAAAGAAAATGCATAGCAATAAGAAAAGCCTAGTCTTTATGTCATCTTTCAGCAGCTTAGGTCTGGATTGAACACTAAACTAGGATCAGTTTCAGCCTGGGGAGGAACTGGCCTTTTCAGACTGCTTTTTACATCAGCTCAGTCAGTCAGCAAACACATTGCTAAAATGGGATTCTTTACTGTCATACTGTCAAGTTAGTTTCCACCCCATTTTTGCGATTTCTATTTGATGCCAGAACACCAAACCAGAGCCATAATCCAACGTGAAACACACATGGGTGAACCCCAGGGCATCTCTCTTTGGCCCATCAGCAGCAGCTCTCTGGGGAGGGGCTTTCATCCACAGGCACTCAGAGAATCACAGCAATGTCCAAGYCTTCATCTTTTATTCTCCTTTTCCTCTCTAAAACATAAAACATCAGCTTCCATTTTTTAATTTACCCATTGTTCAGTCATGAGCACAGTATTTGCATTCAYAAAGGCTCCCTGAATGTGAGCATTAGAAATGTAATTATAAGTATTTATGGAGTGAGCTAGTCTCAAAAACACCTCCAAGGAAAGTGTCCCAGGCCTGACCATCTTAAGTCTGCAGCTCTAAATTAGACCATGCCAGGAAGCATTTTTTGGCAAAACATTTTCCTTTGCTGGAAGTGCCACTTGCTCAAAACCCAACCACGCTGGTCTTGAGGAAAGCTTTACTAGAAAAAGACCATAATTTCAATACCTCTGATATTTTTGGCCTTTGAAAGCCAAAAATCATTGTGGGGTAAGGCAAACTTAGCTGGGCTACAGGTGCAAGACTCAGAAAAAGAGGTGGGCAAGACAACCCTAAGCCATGTGTTCCCTGTGCTTTCGGGATGCCCATTCCCAAATCTAGAGATTTAACAAATGGCTGTGAGCACTGGAATTACCAGCACTCTTCTGTTCCAGAGGCTGAGCCTTCTGCCCTAATAAAACCTCTCTTCTTCATATTCAGCTGCTTTTAGAGCCTTTGGTGAGGCAAGGGCAGCACYCTAAAGGCAACCCAGGGATTTCCAAGCAAAACACACAACCAAGGTTCACTCCATCATCTGAGAAACACTGCTTCAGATGGAGCCAACAATCAAAAATATATTTCTTATTGAATTTTGTTTTATATTTCTTTGCATGGCAATTAAAAAGCTTATGGCCAAAGATAGAGGAAGCAGTAAAAATGATGCATATGAGAAGATCTTACTGAACTTAATGCAGCATGAAATTATCCAAYGGGCTGCTTTAAATACTTTGCTGTAAAAATACACACCATAAGAGCATGTCTCACTGCTCTTTGTTTAATAGTGGAGTTAATTAAGAAAAAAGACAGTATTTTCACAGATTAAAARAAAGAAACAAAACAAAAAAAATCAAGTATTTATGTTCTCAGAGTGTTCCTAGACATACAGCTCACTGAGAGCAGCRGCACTAGGCACAAATGTAGAAAACCAAAGACTCAGTTTTTTTTAATTGCCTGGAACCAGCCTTTTCAAAGCAGTATGAAATACTACAGGAGTCACTTCTATTCTGATTGACTTTTCATTTTACCAGGCTCAACATGCTTAAACCACTATCTTGATGTGACCTGAAATATTCCAGGGTTATGGTTATTTTATAAATKATTATCAAGAGCAAATTTACAAATTAATCCTAAAGTAGCAAGGAAAAAAAAAAGAACACTGAAYAATTTCAGCAACACTTCCCAATGTTTGCACAATTCTCTGTTTAATTCCCACTAGCCAAACGCCTCTGCTGGCACGGAGAGCTGGAGATGTAGCACTGCATATTCTGGCCAATTAAAGAGTTCTCTTTTTTTTCTTTCACCTAATCTTATTAACTCTTCCAGTGCTGACACAAAGACATCTGTTCCCATTAAATTTCCCATTTTAAAAGTTAATGGGACTTTCTTCAAGCAATCCACTGGTGGCCCACTACATCCAGGGAAGGACGCAGAGCACCCATCAATGTGGGTCCGTGTGTACTTTGACAGCAACGGTTGTAATTAATTTCTTATCTTGCACCATGTCAGGYGGCTGGTACTGCCACATGCTAATTCTCCTCCCTGCCACTTGAAATGCATCCCCTCCTCCTGACAAGATCAGCCACGAGAGCATCTGAGATGAAGCAAATAACAATTCTAAAATTCAGCAGGAAAGAGGTGGATACAAAATAATTTTTTAAAAAGCAAATTAAAGCAGCAGAACATGAGTTTTGCCCACCAAGCACTTCAGCACCAATTTCAAAGGTGGTCAAAAGCTGTCAAATATGTTAATCTTAATTTCTTTTAAAAACCTTGCAGTTGATAGAATGCTGAAGAGGAACTTTTAAAAATATTGTTGGTATCATTCCCCACTCCACTGAATGCCCAAACTACCTGCTTGGTTTTAAAGTATGTGCTTTTCTATTGTACTTTTTTCTTCCCCCACTAGGCCAAGGAAAGAAAATAATGCTGAGGATACTTATTTTCTAAAATACTCTAATGAAGTCAGTGGAGACTCCAGGAGCTCAATGCCATAAACAGAGAAAAGAAACAGAACATATCAATCAAACCAACCCAGGCTGAATTGCATCTATAACAAAACAAGGAAGGAAACAACAGCCTGTTCAGCAGGGGAATAACAGAGAAAATATTGACTTGTTAAACTATGGACATATTTTGAGCTCTGAGGAGGCTGTAATTGTTTCTAAATAAACCTAAAAGTCCAGCAGTGTGGTCAGCCTGCTCCTGGAAGGATTCGTGCTGCTGCACTGTGAACAACAGGTGGGATTTTTATTGGGTTTTTTTTCTTAAAACAAAAAATATCAACACCTACTCATTTTCAAAAGGGTATGCACACCAATACATCCTTTTATGGYCACAGAAGAACTTCTGTATTTACATCACACTTCATTCCTGGTTTTATTGACCTTTGAATGAGTCTGAAGTGTAACTACAACTGTGGCACAACACCAAGGGCACTTCCAGTGGCCCAAGTCATGCCTAGGTAGGAGCTGGGGTGGGAGAGCAACACCATGAAATCCCACAAGGAACATTCCCAGGCCACCGGGGAATGTGGATGCTCCTTCCTGGAGCAATGCTTCCAGRGTTCTTACACATGCAGCAGCCACAGATGCCTCTCTAACAAACCTGGCTCAGTTTTCAGCAGGGATTGTGTTTGTTACTGGTGGGACAATTGCTGTGAGCCTTCCTTCCCCTTCTGACACATCTCTGCTGCAGCCGCGTGCCAGCCGAGAGGCACAAAGCCCTCTCCTTTCTTGAGTGGTAATTATATTTCTCCTCGTTACAATGAAATCCTTTCTGTGATTAAATTTCAATCTCAGCAGGCTGATTTCCTCATTTGCAGAGATTTTATTAGTTTGTGGGAATGTCCGCTTCCCCGCCTTTGATTTKCTTCTTAAATTACTTTTCCTTTTTTCTTTCTTTTTTTCMCCTCCAAAATCCCTCTCTTTCAAGTGACATTTGCCAACATTAGTCTGATTTAAGACCTTTTATCCAACCCATTGCCTTTTACTTAACTATATTGCTTCCAAGACCACTGGGATCTCCAGGCATTAATCATTAGCATTCGTGCTGGAGCTGACTTTAGGCAATGAGTTACCAGCCTTTGGGGAACACCGAGCACCACCAACTGAAATGCTCTGAACAGTCTGCCCAAGTGAATTAACTCTCAAGCAAACTCTCTCCCCATACCTGTCCATCTTAAAATTTGTTGTGCAGCACTGAACACCAACTCCAAGGCTGAGGCCAGCAMACCCCACACACAACCTTATCTCATCCCTTAATTTATACTGAACTTTGTCACAGCACATGCCACAGTTGAGATGGCCACAATACACAGAGTATCACCACACAAATTCAGAAAGCTCCAACCCTTGCAGAATAACACCTTACCAGTTCAGAAGGCTTCAGGCACCTGCCCAGAGAAMCAGCATAMCACKTCAGCAAGCTGCAAGCACCTGCCCTTCTTGTTCTTCAGCCCAGCCTTTTATCCCCTCCTGTTGATGCACTGCACCTGTGTGCCCTCTGCTCCCTGTGGTGGTTGGTCAGTGCCCCTGGGCACTCCATGGCTCGTTCCCTTCAATAGCATTCACCTGTCCTGCACAGCTGTGCCCACTGGGGATGAGGCTGGGCCCAGCCCCACTCCCAATCAGCACAAACTGTGTACAGAACTTCCCTCAGTCAAGAGAAGAGAGGCCCATGGTCCAAGTTCAACACTATGTCTTGAAAAAACAGGCCAGATCTATTGGGCTTGGCCAAATCAGTCAGTTGTGCTGGTCAACCATTCACCAGCAGACCAAAAGCTGGATCACCTTGGTTGGAGCCCACAATGAAATCAGTGAGTGGCAAAAGCTCCCACATCCTCAGCCAGAAGGGCCACACCACATGGATTCCCGAGAAACATCTAAAATTTGTCAGTTTGTTTGAATAAGTAACATAACAAAGTGCCGTATGAATCACAAACTAAACCAACAAACCAACACTCACCACACCTAAAACCACCTTGCACTCAGTGTTAGAGTTGCTACTACAGCACAAGCTCTGTGCAGCAGGAGCTCAGCCCAGAGCTCCTGTCCTTCCCAAATATCTGCTCACACTGCATCTYGTAGCACAGCCACTTCCTATACACACCTATAAACTACTATCWGGAAGTACCTGCCAAATAAAACCTTAYCTTCAACCATTGTGGCTGTTACATSAAAGGGTCTTTTGCATTTTGCAGAAGTGCCTYGACCTTGTCACCTTGCACAATTCAGGGTGCACTCAGCCCTCTGTAGACACTCCACATTAAAACACTGCAGCATTGGTTTTTCAAAGCACATGGAAACTTTCTTCTGCTTATTTTGGGTAGCACTGGGAAATAAAATGGGAGCAACACACTTCAACTTTAGCCTCACTTAAATTCAGTGATGTCCCATAAAAGTAGCCAGGTCCTTGCTTTCAGTTTTAAGCTGTATTTTGCATAAATCCCAACCASAAGTTAAGCCTACATTGTCTTCAGGGTGTCCAGGAACACCCCAGGAGATTTCCAAGGTTCCCAAGGATCCAGCATGCTCCCAGAAGGGTCCCCTGATCCCAAAGGGGTTGCTCTTCCTGAAATACACAAGCCAGTTTGCATTGTTTTTATTTGTTCTGTTGGTATTATTGTTAGAGAGCGGAGGTGACATTCMCAGTCAGAAGAGATCAGTGGGAACACAGACATTTCCAGGAGGGGAGCACTTAGGTGTCATCCTTAGGTGCTCTTCCAAAGGCATTGGGAGCACAGGGGCTGCCAGCAGGTGCCCAGTAAGTTTTCCAAATGGCAGGAGTAGGTCTGGTGCCACAGTCCTGACCCTCAGGAGCTTTTCCAGAGGGTGGAAGGCTGGTTTACAAGGTGAAATCAGTGCAGAGGAAGTCAGAATGTGCATGCRACATGCATCTGTGATTCCCCACAAATTGCCCATGTGAAGAGATTTAATCTGCATTACAAATGCCTTTTCATGGCTGGAGTCAAGGCAGAGCTCTCCTTTCAAGGCAGGGGAAAGCTGAAGCCGCTCTGTTATTGTACATTTCAGCTCAGGTTTCTGGCATGTTTCCCTTCCAATGCATAACTAATATTCTTAGGCAGCACCTAATAACACAACTCAGACATGCTACCTGTAGGACTGTTTTTTCAGAGCACCCATCAGAAGGCTTTGAACTGTGTCTGTGAAGTTTTCGTGTCTTTTCCCTGTGATTAGGGCATCAGTTTCAAAGCAGCTCTCAGCAAACTCGGCCGCTTCACGGAAATCGGTTGTGCAGGCCAAATAGCCAAACWCACACGCACATGCAATTAAAATCAAATGCCTAGATGATCATTTCAGTTTTAATTAGATTTTACCAGGACTRTGAGTTAAGGCTGCAGGCTGAGATGTTGATTTAAAGCTGTAGCTAATGTGTTTTATTGCCAGATTTGCTCATAGTCAAAGCTAATTATCCCTATTATGCTTACATGATTTTTCAAACAACCGAAAAAGAAAAGGCATTAAAAAGTGAGTTTGTAGCAAGCAGATTGGCCTGCCAGTGTCTGGGTGTGCACGTGCATGTGTGTATTTACCAGCCATTTAAAACCCAGATCTTCAGTCATACATGGAGAAAAACTCCAAGCAATTAGCAGATGAAGTGTGGGACTGTTAAACAAACATGTCATTTCCAAGACCCACCAGGAAACACTGAATGCAATACAATCTTAGGCTCTTCCTAAATTCACTGATGTTGTGGAAAGTAAGATCTTTAGAGGGAGAGCGAAGAAATGCTGAGTAGTTTATTGAAATCATATCTTAGAATGTAAGGGGGTCTAAAGGGAATTTTCAGTGGTTTTCAATGGGAAAAAAATTCAATGCTGTTTTTGGTTTTTGTGGTTATTTTATTCTTCTCACTATTAACATTCCTTAATTTTATCTCTGTGAAAATGAAGAATGGGAAACACTGAGGAAAAAGAACGAGAAAATGTGAATCTGAAGATTTTTTACATTTTTAATTCCTAAAACTGCCAAGAAATTTCAAAAGAAATAGCAATTGGGGAAGGAAAAAAAAAAGCAACCCATAAATACTCTGTTTGAAGTAAAGTCTTGCCTCTTTTCCTCAGAAAGAGTTCAGATATGTATTGAAGAAGCCTTCCCCACTGCTCTTCCCTCCTCCTTGAGCAAGGACCCAAGAGTGTTMGCTCTTGCTTTCATCTCTCTATCCACTGCCTCCACCCTGAACGGGCGCTCAGGGTCAGCTATCCCCTTCTTCTTCTAGCAGGGAGCCTCCTGTGATGTGCAGGCATTCCWAGGAAACTCCAAGAAACTTGTCTTCCATGAGTTAAACCAAAAATAGCACACAYACAGCCAGCCAATACTTCCTCCCTCCCTCCCCGCTCCTGTCAGAACAGATTGCATTTTGCTTCTGTTTTGATTTTTAAAGGAAAACATTCTGGACAGAAAGAGAGTATGTTTTCCCACTAGAAAATGTTAGTTTTCTTTGAAAAAAAAGAAGAAAAACTCCCCCAAAAACCAACCTTATTGGGTTGCAATCCCTCAGTGGTTTCTTCTYGAGGTGAGTCCCCCAGAGTGGGAGGGCCAGCAGGGAAGAAGAGTCTGAGTGTTCACTTGAGTCAAAAACTGCTCCATTTTCAAGTGTTTTGGCTCACCACTGGAGCTGCTGGTCACCTCTCCCACAAAATTGAAATAGTCTTCCATGCTGTTTCTGCAGGAAYGCCATGGGGCTCCACAGGCTGCCAGAGGTACTTGCCCTGGCTGTGAAGCTCAGCACGGTGGAAAGGCGACGTAAATAGTGCATTTTAGGGCAAAAAATCCAGAGAAAGGAGACGTTTCATCCTCTCTGAACACAATGCTGTGTTGCTGAACATGCAGATGGATTTCCACTACAAGCAGGATGTCTCCTGTTTATAACTTTAATTCCCTGGTAGTTACTCTGTTGTGGGAAGTCACTCTTCCCTAATTCTTTGTGTGGATGGAGACGCCTTCCCAGCTGCTACCCAGCCATGCCATGGAGCTCATCACACTGGGATGAGGAACATCATRGGAACACCAACCCCAGCACAGGCAGATCCACAGAAGGACCTCCTCCGGTGAGGAGACCACTGCTCATGGCCTGACAGCTCATCCCCAACAAGCCAGGGAGGTTCTTGGCAACCTAAGCACCACTAAAGCAGCAGTCTGCTGTCACTAGATAAGGAAACCACTTTCTCAACATTGTTGATAGAAAAGCAAAGTACTGACTGCCTGTACCTCCCCAAAGCCTCACATGCACAGCATTAAAAGACATCCAGTAGTGGACTATGTAAAATCCCACTGGAAGGTTAAAGAAAAGAGAAAGCTGGCTTTAATATTTTAATTGCCATTGCATTTGACAATTTTAGGCTTTGGCTAGAGCAAGGATCTAACAGAGATTCCTGCTAGTAATTGCTTTTGCATTTATAGTTACAAGGCTCTTAAAAAAATTTTTATGAGCAATACCCTAAAACAACTCCAGATTTTCTGACTTAGCCTTGTAAAAAAAAAACCAACAAAACACTGGAGTAGAAAAGCACTCAAAAACCATAGATATCTTGCTAAAACAACCCCTAGATTGTTTCAGGTCAGCTATGCTGCTGTTAGATACACAGCAGCAGAACCAAGCCTAGSCAGAGCACCTCTGATGCTACTGTGCATGTGACACCCCAGCCTGGACAGACACAGCACCCAGGGCATGCCCACAGAATTGTTTCCACCTCTTTCCCCAAGGTGTTCTGGGCTGCCCTCTGGTCTCAGCATGTCACYGTCATATTTTCTGAAAAATCTCTTTGCCYGGGATTTTCTCCTGGGAAGCTGAGAAGCCTCAGAGAAAAAGGAAAACAATATTATCTCATTTGCTTCTCCTGTGTTTTGCTGCTTTGGAATGTGTTTGGAGATTGTTTATCCARYWGGTGATTGTTTCATTGGTYTCTGRTGTGAATTATTTTGACTCTTTGGCCAATCAGGGCCAAGCTGTGTCCAGACTCTGGAAAGAGTCACRAGTTTTCATTATTATCTTTTTAGCATTCTGTAAGTRTCCTTTCTGTATTCTTTACTGTAGTTTCGTTTAGTATTCTTTAATATAATTTAGTATCTTCAAATAATAAATTAGCCTTCTGAGAACATRSAGTCAGATTCCTTCCTTCATCTGGGATACAAGATCAGCAGGTTTGGGGATCCCCCAGCCACCCCCAGGAGGCTGCACCGGCAGGTTTGCAGGTGTGTGCTCATACCGGTGTGCTGCAGATCACTCATTAGCTGTATCAGGTCTTTGCTGCAGCAATTTCACTGTCACTTGCTTTAAGGGAACAGCAGCTGGGCTTGCTGCTTTGGTGTGTGTATTTCCAAGCAAGTCAGCCAAGACTGGCCTGTGAATGCAGCAATGAAAGGCCCCTCTCAGAGAGCCTTTCCCTGGGCATCCAACAAAGGGGAAAACGAAGAGCTAAGCCTGGACGAGACCCAAAGAGCTCTTCATATGAATAACTGCAAATGGGAAAAAGATGCCCCAAGAGACAGAGCTGGAGGCAAGTTGTGACAATGGTTAATAACTCCCAAGGCTGGCAGGGCTGAGGATTATTTGACAGCCCAGCATGCCAGTGGCATTGGATGGACACCGTCACCCTCTGAAGTCCTGAAGGATTTTGTTCAGTCTGCTCCTAAGTGACAGCTGCAGATGAAGACAAAGCTTTTTGCTTTTCCAGCAYTGAACAAATTGCACTTTTCAACAACACCTGGCCAAGGTTTCTGCTTCCGTCTCGTTCTCCTCGTACCTTCTTAGTCAAACAGAATCCAGCCATCATTTTAACTTTCAATCCACAATGGAAAGGTCAGATCCTGTGGACAGAGGCCAAAGCCTTTGTTTGCAGCCCCAAATAGGATTGCATTAGTTAAGCCTTAGCTGCCGTTCTCAATTTTCTTCATTCACAGTATACACTGGCAGCCAATTTAGTTGAAAGAAATTTGGCAACTGCTCTTGGACCTTCATCCTCCACTGTTGCTTTCTCCCCTAGTTAAACCAACTATTTTCCTTTGCTATTAATGACAGATACTAAAGCATCTCACTAGTGCCTAAGCAGGGCAAACAAATGYGTGCCTGTTTCAGGAATGACTTGGCCCAAACCATGAGGAGCTGATAGCAATTAATGCCTATGTACAGAGACTTTTTTCTTCCTATTGAAGCATTTCCATATATATCACAGAGCACACCACCACCCAGCATGCAAAAAGTGACAGTGTGCACAGAATGATGTATCTATCACACTGAACAAAACAGGAATTCAGACCCCTGAGGGCTGCAGAGGGATGACAACAGGATGCATAATGACTGGGAGGGTGGAAGCCTAACTGCAGCCATGGTGGATTTTCTCTACTGAACAACTTGATATGGCATCTGTAGGTTTTTATGGTTTCAAGTATGTAGCACTATCAGTACTCTTTAGGAAGAACTAAGAATATGAAAACCCTAAGACTTGAAAAGTAGCCTTCAAACACTGCTTTTCATGTGATGGACCTCTCTCCTAATACARATCAGGATAGGTCTCAACCCTGACATCACCAGAGGCAATGACTTGCCAGAGGAAAGAGGCAATGGATGTGTCATCTCCTGGCCTGCACCACCAGCATGCACTTATCTGTGGTATTTGTTTCTCATCAGTAAAATGGAACCTGTATGCAGGGGCATACACATTTAACTCACAGCTGGCTATACCATGGGAATCTGTAGCTTTGCACACTAACTCCTTGGGATGCTGGAGTCCTCCAATGGTTCTTTCCCAAAATGAGTGGCCATGAGAGGCAAGTATCACTGAATGCARTCAGACTTTAATTCACTATATTCCATCCAAAACCTGCCTCCAGTCAGGTTAATCAAGCTCTGCCAGCATAATTTCAYACATTCCCTATGTTTTATTTACTCCTCTGATATGTTAAGAGGAGAAGATACTGGGTTGTCCATGGGTCCTGGCTGCCAATAAATATCAGGACTGGAAGTTGCTCTGTTTGCTCAGGGCACTAATGAGAGGTTTGTAGCAAAATCACCCCAACACTGGCACCATTTATTGACTTTGCAAAACAACCAGTTTCCTAACTCACCATCATGAACTGATCCCATGAAAGTCAGGCTTCAAAGAAAGAGAAAGTCCAATGCCATTAGCATAGCAGGATCTCCCACTGGCAGCTCACTGAGGGACTGCCAGTCGGATTACTGCCAGCCTTAACCCCTGGAGCTCACAAATCCCTTTGTACTCTGAAGGGGAAGCTGAAATGTGCTGCTACGTGCTGTCCTTTTCCAAAGCTCACCAGCACCAGCTCCCCCTTCTCACRATGCACCAGCAGCTGGACTGGAATKTTTTTGTACAATGAGGGTGTTAAAACACTGGYAAAGGYTGCCCACAGAGGTGGTGGTTGGAAACATCCAAGGTCAGACTGGGCAGGGCTCTGAGCAACTCTGGTGTCCCTGCTCATTGCAGAGGAGTTGGACTAGATAATCTGAGATTCTCTGATGACATTCCTGACGGAGGAATGGCTGGACTCCTCAACACACTTAAACTTCTTCTGCAATTTAGAGCAGTAAATGAAGAGGCAGGTGAGAATCTTGATCCCCATTCCCCAAAACACAACTATTCAGCTAAGTCTTCATTTATGCCTAAYGCTTCTTTCAACCTGAGAAGACATCACTGGTGCAATCATAATTGTACTTCATGTTTTACAACAGCAGAGTCTCACCGGTTATCCTGCACAGTTTATCAGTAGCAGGAATTTTAACATGCCACAAATGCCTAATTTCCTGCTAGTGGGTTTGGATTTTTTTTTTCAGTCAGGATCGTATATACTGCAAAATCCCCCTTCACTGAAATAGGAGTATTTAAATGGATCAGATAATTTTCAGCAAAAGTGTAATGGGTAAAAATGTAGGATAATTGCTTCTGCTTTTTCACTTCAATACTGTCAAAACATGTCTGTTCAAWAAGCACAGAGCAGCTGTGTTTCAACTCTGTCATTATATTTAGACACATATATTAATTGAATTATATTTCTATTTATTTTACTCAATGCCATTCTGTTTATACACACGAGATGATTCATTATTTTTAAATTATTTTTTCAATACTGGCCATTCCATACAATTTTAAAATACTGCATTTCCTTTCCAACCCTGAAGTCTTGTTTAATGTCTAAAGACAAGCTGCAGAGCAGAACCAACATTCCTCCACGAGTCCTGGCTCCTACGCCTTATACACCAGATTTTTGGAATAAATATAACCAGCTGGGGGTTTGAGTCAGGAAAAACTGGCCCTGTTCTGGATTTGACAAACACTGAAGATATAGGCTACTAGAAGGAAGAAATATATAAAGAACAACAACAACAACAACAAAGAATGCAAAGACCTTTTTAAGGGCGTGAGGAGAGTGATGCTCTCCAGGCAGGGTGCTGCCTCAGATGTGGGCAGATGGCACAGTGTSTGAAGGCACCTCCCCAAACCAGCAGGGCAACTGCACCCTCACACAACAGGACTGGGAATTTCTTCCTCTAATGCTTCCCAGCACCAGGCCAGGATCCAAAGTCTCTGCCCAAGGGCATCTGCTCATTTGAAATGAGTGCACTGTGCTCCTTCCCTCCTTACCCACAAAGCTGGACATGAGATTTATGTTGGGAGGAGGAGCAGAGTTAATGCGTGAATGACTTCACAAGGTCGTTAGAGATTAAAACTGACACAGACTAAATTCTGCTGAAACCAACAGAGGGATAGGGAGGGGCTTGGGCCAACACTGGGACCTCTGGACAAAATAAACAGGTAATTCAGACTCAAAAAAGTCTGAGAAACACCAGGGGAAGCAGAGGGTCACTCCCAAACATCCCCTGGGAGAAGAAGGAACCTTCCCCCTCAATATCCAACATCCAAAGCCTGAAGGACAACTAAGGGAGCTTTCATTCAAAATCCAAYGCATACAGAAAAAGGATTATTATTTTTCTTGAAGAGGGGGAAGGTCAGAGTCAAGTATGCTTTTCTTCCTTTTTTTTTAATTTCAATGGGTTTACAAGTTCCTGTAGTCACTTAGGCTACAGAAATGTATTTCTATCATTTTCATTTTGACCAGCAAAGCAAGTGGTGTGTACAAAGGGAAAAAAAAAAAAAAAAAGAAGACATGCACACAATATCAACCACAACACTGACATGAAATAAAATACTTCAGAGATATTATGATGTGTTGAGGCACCCTCCTGGCTACTCTTAAAAGATGTCAAGTGTAATTCAGATTTGATTTCTTCCACTGTGGGTAACCCTGGCAGCAGAAAACTTCCATCAATAAAAAAACATTTCAGCCACATGAGTTAAAACTCCCTGTTTATAAACACTAAGAGGATGTGTGAACTGGATCCTGAATCTAGTGCTCTCAAATTCCAAGTGCTGCAGCCAGCCAGCCAGACACAAGGCATATATCCTGGATCAAGACAACAATGTCAAATKAACCTAATTATTTTCTTGGAACAAAGGTTCTGAAGAGTCTTTGTTACAAAATGTTGATGTTTCCTAACCCTGTGACAGCTCATTGGCCCCATGCCRCCTGGGAGAGAGAGAAGGCTCTTCCAGATAAAACCTTGCCTGCTTCTAAATGCTTTGTTATATTYATAATAATACTGAAAAATTCTAACAGCGCACACAGAAAATTTTGCCTTGTAAAGCAGATGTGAGGCAGGACAGATGCTGAGCTTTATTTTTCTCCTCACCATTCTTTTTCTTCTGCTAAACAGACAACATGGCAGGGAAGCACAGCAACTGGAACCTGGGAAGGACAACCTGAACAACAGAAATTATGCCCACACAATGAAGCAATTTGATGCAAGAGGAGGAGCAGATCAGTAGGTCAAAACCATCTACTACCAGAACTGGTTAGAGTTCTAGAGGGAGGGTCCAGGATGGTCCACAAGCCCACCAGCCAGAGTCCATGTGAGCACTGGCAGTGCCTGCAGAACTGGTTCAGACTCTTGGGTCTGGAAAACAGAARGAAAACCAAGCCTGCTATCCTAGTACAGTGCCGAGACAGATTTACAGCTGCACACATTAAGTCATTAGAGACTTAAACACATTTAAAAAGCAGCAAAAYAGAGTCAAAGTTACTCTCTGAGTTAAAAGGGTATCTTTGCTTTTTTGCTTTACTGAAAACATATTTCAGTTGCTGATTCTTTCCYTCAGATTTGATTTCTAGTTTTCTGGTCCTGTAGAGAAAAAAATTCTCTCTGGATACAAATACACCTGTGGGAGGGAGCTCACACATGAGCTTGGGTCTTCACTTCATTTCCTTTGCCATTCTGCTCCCCATGAAGCCCAACCAAAGGATGCAACTGATGTGTTTCATTCATTTCTTTGCTGTCAACTAAGATTTGGTTCCACAGGGGGGTTTGTCAATTTATGAAGACCTTAAATTACTACTAGAAGTATAAATGACAGCTGAATATAAAGGTTTTCCTTTGTGTTTACCCAAAGATATGAAGGTACTCTTTGGTGCTGAGATCTGCCCTGGTACCTCCCAGGGAGCTGATACCAATTCTAGTCCTGAGAATGAATTTCAGCCTGCAGCACTGGGCGGGATGCCCACGTCAGGGAAAATGAGCTGCAAATAATAGTKCTCCATCTGCTAAAAAAAAGAAAGCAGTGGTTAAAAGAAACCAGCAGTTAAAGGTAATACCCATCAAAGAATCACAAAGTGGGATGCTGAGACCAACCAACACCCAGCTCTTTATGCCCTGCTTTCCTGCACTCACACCTACACAAATAAGAAAGGAAGATGTAAGGAGGGAAAYGCCAACATCTGGGAAATTCAGTTCCACGCAGAACGTGGCGCGTTTCCCCGAGCCACCAGCAGTCAAGTTCACTAATGATATCTGCTCACATGAAATGTCACCAACAAAACTCCCTTCCTTTAGGGGATGTTTYGTAAAACTTCCTAAGCTGCATGCTCATTGTCCTGCTCGGAAAAGGTCATAAAACCCTGCATTCTCATTTCCCACTGCTCTCACCGACAGCTGTGATTTACAGCAGCCCTGATTACTGCCACAGCCAGCCAGAGGCTCGCGCCCACCGATACCGGCACTCCAATTTGGCAGGCTAAAAGTCTCCTAAAATCATCAAGTGCTGCCATAACTTTATATGACTTCATTCCAAACCCTCAGCTATTTCTAAAATAAAGCGTTTAAAGACATTTCAGGGCTCCAATTACAGCCTCTAAAAGGAAATGTACTGCTGGAGACCTCGCGGTGCTCGTGCCCAAATCCTCCTGCAAATGTGCACTCAAATGCTTCCAAATTGGTTCCCGCAGAGTAAAGTTACTAGAAATCAGTGCACCATTTTTCACTTCATTTTCCAACGACTTTATAAGGCTAGGAAGCGAGAAGCATACTGAATGGATTTACATTGATGCCCAGGGATGCTATGATGCAGGGTTTTATGGGGCTGTCCTGCTGCTGGCAAACCTTCCYGGTGCTCAGCCCCTTCTCCCATGTGCCTGTTTTGTTCCATTTTAGAAAAACGAGTTTAAAAATGAAGAGGCCAAAAGCTATGGCCTGAAGGAAGCTCCACAAGCTGGGAGTGACCTCTGGCTCTGTCTGAACAGTYAATTTTCCAGAGCAAAACCTTCTACAGAAGGTCAGGCTTCTGGCAGATCCTCTGCCAAGGGAACACTCCTCTTCAGCCTCAACCTCCCTTCAAGTTTCATATATCTATTCTAATCCCCAAGCAGAAAGATCTACATGCATGAAGCTAAAAGCAGGAAAAGAACCAAAAATCCTTTGTTGATACAGATTATATAAACACCTGCAAGGAACTTACAGCAGGTATTAATTTACCATAAAATATAGGTACTTGAATGAAAAGAAACATTTCCAGCGAGCCTTTCATCTTGGAAAAGCACTCATAAAACAGAGGGGAAAAAAACATAATAGTTCAGTTTTAGCTGAAAATATTTGGCTCCTAAAAAAAGAGCAGAGTACAACAAGCTCTAAACCAAAAGTCTGACATGGAAAACCCAAAAATTAGAAAACGTGTGTTTGGAAGGGGTTTTTAATAGTGGAGCAGGTAATATTTCATGTCGAGTATTTGTCTTTCCATCTTACTAATATTAAGATGTGGTCAGCAGTCTTAATGTTAGCTGTTTGTTGAGGAATACAAACCCATGTAACAGCAGGACATCACCTGCCAAGTGCACTATGCAATGGGCTTAAAAATATCCCACTAACCCATTACCACGATACTTGCCAGTACTGAGCAAGTACAAACCAGTGTCCAAAGGCGAAGGGCCCAACAGCCCACCCTGCTATTGGCTCCTGAACAAAAATTGCCAAGTTTGGATTCTTGTTGGAGTTACACCTTTGGCACAAAGAAAAAGCTCTGTCCCTTTGAGCCTGGCTGATATGAAAGAACGTGGGCCCTAAAAAGTGAGCCTTGAGCCTCCCTTCCCAGCAGCCCCAGTCAGGATGCACAGTTGCAGTGGAAATAAATGCAACTCCTAAATTACAGCTGGAAAAGAGTGTTTTTAGCAGCATTTCTTAGTTTCTCTAACATCCAAGATAAAAATCAGCATATTGGCATTCTGAGTTTCGCTGATTTCAACCACAAACCGTTAGCTGGATTTGTTTTGGGTTTCTTTGGTCCACGCAGTGCTTGGAATAGTCCTGATAAGATTTTACCACAGATTATTTTTCCTGCAGGGAAAGCAATGCTGCAGAGAAAAAAAAAAAAAAAAAAAAAAGAGCACTGCTTGTGCTAACAGGAAAATTAAAGCCCTTGTAATTCTCACATGACGATGTTGAAGGGACTTACTCGGAGGCACAAAGAGCTGTGCATTGCATTGGGAGCTCTGTTTGTAGCTTGAACAGCCAAAGTGGCTCCAAGGGTACCTCATCTTCTTCCTCTTGTGGCTCTGGAAAGGCAGACATGTGAGCTGTAAGTGGCCCTGCTGGCTGGCACTGCTCCCAAGCCATGAGCCTGCCCCCTGCTCAGTCACGGCCCAAAAAGAGCATGGCAAGGCACAAAGACACAAYGGCAATTCATGGATTATTAAACCTGATTGGATCTCTTCTTCAGTATCTGACAGGATGAACACACAGCACCCTCACTCCTGGTGTCTGCAGAAGGATTACAGAAGTACAAGCTGATTATTTCAATGCACTTTYTTATTTTATAAATAAACCTATTAAATGTGCACAGAAACACACCAACTGGCCTGGAACAAACTCCAAGGGCTCCTCTCTTGCAAGTTCCTGATTGTTGAGACTGAGGTGACTTTTGCATCACATTTGGCTACTACACTTGCCAGTGGGGAAATGCACACAAAGGTGAGTCCTTACTGCCAGGCTGCTCCAGAGGAGTGAGTGACAAGAAGGCGATGGAATCAACAGGTTTTACTACACATGGACTGTGCTTTCCCACCGAGATACTGGTGCCTTCCTCTTCTTTACTGCCCATTTTCCACCATATAACCTGTGTGTCTTGAGAACAGAGACATTCAGGATACCAGGTTGCTTCAAACTTCTTATCTTGAAGTTATTTATAATCGGCCACTTCTCACAAGGAACTGCAGCTAAAGCTTTCTTCCAGAAAGGAGAGATAAGTTTAGCAGTAACTGTGGGAAAGCTTTTAGTAGCAGAGTTGAGACAGGGATGAAGGAAAGTGAAAGCTGTCAGAGTAAATCCTAGGTGAGATGCCTCACTGCATTTTCATGCTGTAAGTTAGCACCAGCTCTCCATGGCAGCCTGCAGCTGTTCATGCTGTCATTTTGGACTTTTTCATCACACGTCTTCCTTTTTATTAAATGGTGCAATTCGCCTTTTCTTCTTTGGCACAATTATTTAATTAACCTTTCTCCAGCATCCTGCTACCACAGAGTCCAGATATTCCTAGAACCAAATTTCTAGCTGTCTTTTTTCTCATATAAAAACTGTATACTAAGAAGTGGAAAAATATTTCTTAGAAAAATTAATCAACTTTCAGCTCCTTCTGATAAGTAAGACTTATGTGTATTTAGCAACTCCTTTTAAGGAAGGCATTTACTTCCCCCCCTCCCTCTTTTTAGACCTCAGAATTTATAGTGCAAGGCAGCATCAGCATTTGCAGGTTGGATATTTACCTAATTAGCTGTACTTCATGGAACTTTTTACATAAAGCCTTTTCCCAGTTCTGGGAAACAACTTCAAATCCACCTGTTTAAGAGGAGATAAAGCAAGAATCTACAGCTTTTCACCCAGCATCACATCAACTTGCTRAAGCAACCCCTATTCCCTGTGCTCCACACATCAACCATCATCCCAAACCACTCTATACCCACTTTATAMCCAGCCTCTTTCAGTCTCACATATTTCAGATCAGCTCCTCAATGGGTATCATTCAAAACAAAAATGTGCAAATGTCCAAAAAATTTGTTTTATAAAATTATAAAATTTATAAAATTTGTTTTATAAAATCCTGTACCTCAAGCAAAGTCTTCTACAAGTTCCACAAATGATCAGATATTCTTGTGCAGAAAACCTGCGGATGGATGCTGCTCATCTTGGAGTGTTTAATGACATAAAACCTGCTCCTGGCCTTTGCAATGCCAAGCAACATTTCTGTACATGCCTTCAAAATACACCCGTGTCGTTATACCATAGGACAAATGCTTATTGATACTTCAGCTGTAGTCTATTGGATTTCTTAATAACCAAGTGTCTTTATTCTATTCACAGGAGCATTCAGCCTGAGTAATTGTCTTCCATTCCCGAAAAYGGCTGTGAAGCCAAATGTGGAAGAAAACGGAAGAGCTCTCCACAGCATTTACAATAATTGTAATAGCTGTCCTGATATATCTATTTGTTCTCTGTTATTTCTCTTCYAGATCATTTTCATTTCAAAATAAAATGCACCCATCACATTTGGAATATACATCTGTAATTTCTAAGTTTTGCATAAAAACAATGTAAGAAGCATTAACCTGTAATAAAGGCAGCCTGGGATCTTCAGGAAACTAACTGAACTTCCAAGTGCAACCACACCCTGTGCCTCTTGGACCTTACCTACCCAGCAGCAGGTTTGCCCACCAGTTCCACTCTGAGCTGTCCACTCTGCTTGTGGTTTGGGGGCCCATTTTGTTACTCTCTGCTTCTTTGTTCCATTTGCAATCGATAGCTGTTAAATAATGGTGAGTTTTCCTGCACTGCTGCCAGCTCCACTGCCTGAGACATGAGCAGTTTCCTGCCTGGCAGCTCGTGCACAAGCAAGAATGTGCTGTCCTGTGCATGAAGTGCTGCAGAACTCCACGTGGTTGTTTGCTCAGAGCAAAGCTGGGACTTGTCTTGCTCCCCAGCTCAGTTCTTCTTTGACTGCTGTTAACATTGGGATCCTTTCTTGCTCTGTTACCAACTCACCCCTCCRAGTTTGGTGTCTCACCTTTCCTCAGGTGCTGGAAGCATTTCTGTGTAACAGAATGCAACTGTAATACCAAGATTCTGCAGAGCTCTCTGTTGTCACATCATTACCCAACTCCCTAAAAATAAACATGCACATTTCTCTGTGGCATTCCCTTCTATGCTTAAAATAACAAAAACACAGAGTAAGACAGACCTGGAAGGACCAGCAGTGTCCACAAGCCTAATGAAAAGTATCTGAAGGATCTATGTAACACAGGGTCTCCCACTTGTCCCTGTTCCTTCCAACAGAATGTGTCTGTAACTTGACAGTCTCTTGCTACTGCTCCAGGCTACATCCCTTTATCCTGCCTGATGTGGGTATCTGCTTCTCTCTGCAGCAACCTGCCACCTCAAAGCTGTCACCAGGCCTGCCTTCTATGTTCTCTGTAAGCTAAACGACCAGCAGTCACCAAATATTTTGTCCCCTAAGCTCCCAATCATTCTTGCTGGTCCATTCACACTCTTCCCAGCTCCCCTTTGCCATGTGGACACTCAACATCCATCCAAGAACAGTGCTCAGGCTGAGACCTGCCAAACAAAAAAAT
Source organism: Cardinalis cardinalis (assembly GCA_014549065.1). Taxonomy (NCBI): domain Eukaryota; kingdom Metazoa; phylum Chordata; class Aves; order Passeriformes; family Cardinalidae; genus Cardinalis; species Cardinalis cardinalis. The sequence continues at coordinate 388,765 of JACDOX010000087.1, read as the reverse complement.
ACAACAAAGTTTCAGGAGCTGGCAAGGYGCAGTCCAAGTGCTGACATTCAGCAGCAGTCCTGGTGCACCTCTGTGGGCAGACTGTCCCATCAGTCAYTGCCATGCTGACACGAGTCTGACTAATTCATGAGCTCACCACCTTCCCTAACTTCACTTGTCACAGCGTTCTAGAGGGGAAAGGGTTGGATGGACTGATGTTGTCAATTGTCAGCTGATGTTGACCTCTGAAGCACCTACTCTGACAACCTCTCTTCTGACAGTCTCTGCCCAAAGAGCAGCACCAGGTCTGTTCTCCACAAACCTATCACTGCCAGCTTCATGTCTRGAATTCCAGCCACCTGCCACTCAAAGCTTTAAAAAACCCAAACAAAACAACTGTTTGTGTTTTGATGGCAAGCTCTTGTTGACCACCAAGCACAGCAGGAAGATCTCAGATGCTCCTGGTATGGCTACCAAACAAGTCACTCATTGAAATTGTTCAGATGCTCAGCTGRTAGGAATGACTGCCACTCCAGGGAAGTCAGAAGGCCAGAACCCTGTTCACATTAAAAACAGACAGATCCCCAGAGTCCCCTGCTGACGTTTATCTGCTAGCAATCTAGAACAGTATTTTCTGACTAATCCTTCAAAGTCGTTATTATTTTCAGCCTCAAACTCTTCACATCCACTGCTCCTGCTGGGATTTTGTAACTCACCCTAAGACTTATATACATKATTTATCTGCAAGAGCCTTTTCTCCTCTTGTCTGGTTTCTCAACAATTCAAGGCAGTACCCAAGACAAACACAAGGCTTTTCCTTTAGCTGGTCTGGGTAAGTACTGTCCTGCCATAAGTTTTTTATTTTAAGGCATTGGTCTAGCAGGAGGAATTGATATGGAAATGAGTGTCATTACCAGCATAAACAATCTGTTACTTTCCATACAAGTCAGAGTGCTAAATCACCACTGGTCCACTACATTACCATCTGAATTGCAGGAGGTAGCTAATGGACCATATGCTAAAAAGCAGGTTACCCRCCATCTTCATTTGCAAATGAAAAGCAAGAATGACAGCTGAATGSTGAAGATATGACCATTGCTCATGTTGCCATTCCCAGGGCCCCCACCAGAATATCCAGTTATGAGACAACCAGACAGTTCCTCAGCTCCAAATACCATCCACTTCACGACAAGGCTCCAAAAATCGACTTTTGATACACCAGGTGTGTGACCCAGCCTGCTTCCAGSTCAGCACAGGAGGTTTCCCAACTAAATGTCACCTATCACAAGAAAATACTTGAAGAACTGCACCATAAAAGGTCCACATTTGCCTTCCCAAGTTGTGACACACACCAAAGGACCCAAGTTTCCCAAGAGAGCTGCAGGGAGGAAGCAAAACAAAAACAGTGCATCAGCAGGAGTTCATCATCCAAACCAACCACAGGGCAGAAAAACCCAACCCTGCCCCATCTCCAGTTTTCAGTCCCGACACCATGAGCTAAGGGATGAAGTCAGCAGCTATTACACAAAGCTGACTTTGTACCAGGAAGAACACCAGGGAGCCCTTCTTTAGGCAGGAATTCACCTCCCAGTTCCACTTTAATAGGTAAGGCAGGCATAGAAGAGCCTCCAGCTCTGTGATGGGGAGCACTTAAGGAGTTATCCCTCCCCACCCAGAGCTGCTCCTCTCAACTCTGGCCACAAAAAGATGGAGAGGGGGGAGAAAGGCATCTTCTTATTTGGTGTGATCATTTCATGCCTTGCCTGCAAACTCATTTACCCTCCAGCAAGGGGAATGGCTGTGCAGGCCACAGGGATGACACACAGCCATAAACTCCCCGACTGCTGCCCAGCCAGAGTGGAAATAGCACCGTGCTCTGCCTCAGCAGGGCTGCTGCTATTTAATATATCCTTGCAATGATATTGCTTTGCTCTTCAGGAACAGGACTTACCTCAGTGTCCTGGTTTTCCCCCTGTCCTCCTACAAATACTCTTGAGCCAGTGGTAAAAAGGGAAAAAAAAAAAAAAAAANAAAAAAAAAAAAAAGGAAAATTACATTGAGAGGTCAAGCCACTCAAATGCATTTGCATTAGAGCTCCCAGAAAGCAAACTAATTACACTGAAAATGATGAGCTACACAGAGCCAGTGTGACACCAAAAATGACCATTTAAGATGTGATAATAAGCTCTAACACATAGTTTCTCACTCAAAATAAGTTTGGGAAGCTTGAAAAAATCGGATTTGTTTTTGCAAACATAATCCTGCCAAGTGATGGCATTCATAATGCACCTTGCATGCCAAGYTCTGGCAGCCCTGCCTTGACTCTCCCACCCCTCCATCACCCCATGGCAATGGCAGCTCTCCCCTCCCCAGAACTGCATGCTCTGCAGGATGCTCCAGAGACCCTTCCCAGAGGGAAACTTTATTGATAACCCTGGGAGAAAACTAAAACTACATACRTACCTCATGGTGTTTTTCTCTTACAGGAAGTTTTTCCTCAATCTTTACCAACCTCAAAATTTATCTAACACATCCTCTTCTGGTAAGGAAGAATGAGGCAGTTAAATCACAGCACCCTGGCATTTGTAGCAACTAATGGATATAAACAGCATTTTCAAATCCCTCAAAATAATTTACTGCATCTCCCAAAGTTGCCTTTCAGTACAAACAGTTGCAGAGTTAAAAGGTTTTACAACTGCAAATCATTTTTGGGAACAGTGTACAGAATGAGGGTATTCATCAATGGGTTTATTAATATGAGTAGAAAGAATAATGGATGCAATATCTGCTAAGGGGACATCACATTATTATACATGCTTTAACTAATTTGCAATCTGGAAAAAAAAAGTATATTGTATCCCAGGGAGGCTCTTATCATTTGCCTACTGCTCTCTTTAGGCACTTACAACACCTGATTAATTAATAATTGTTGCTTGGGTTATGCTGCTCCACAACTTCTGTACCCTGGCTGTGAATAATAATCTGGCACTAAAAATTTAATAGGTGCACTGCAATGCTAGCCAAGATGCACCCCGGTGAGTGTTAAATAACTTATTTTTTGTAAATATAGTCCTTTTTCTTTTTTCAACCTGAAAGCAGCATTACACTTGGATAATTCCACCTGTCACTCAGAGCAGTAATTAACACTTGCATTGCTTCACTGTGAGATTACCTGAGAGAATCCCATTTGGAATTTTCCTCYCCCTTGTTTTTTTTCCAAAACCATCATCACACTCGGCTGAGCTGCATTTTCACGCTGTGCAACCAWGTCCCTGGCACACAACTGGTCAGCTGGGGGTGGGTTTTGGTGCTGTTTTAGGAAGAATGAGCCCAGGGAGGCCAGACTGGGCTGGATGTGAGCTTAAAAGATTTTTCCAGAAAAAAAAATAATGGAAAGTAAGAGGAAAGAGGGGGAAAGAGAAAGGGGAAAGGAGAAAGGGGAGGAAAAGAGGAAAGGAGAGGAAGAGGAGAGGAAGAGGAGAGAGGAGAGAGGAAAGAGGAGAGGAGAGGRAAGAGGARAGGAGAGGAAAGAGGAAATTAGTTTCTGGGACAAACAGCAACAGTGAGAGAGAGACAGACTGACTGTGTTGCCACTACAAGTAAGCAACAGSAGCTATGGAAGCCAAATGTCCCTGGTGGTGACACAACACTCCCAGAGCAATCAGGGAGATCCAAATGTTGGGATGCACAACAGATCTCTTGGACATGGAAATGTGCCCTGGGTAAACTCTTCCCTGAGAAAGGCACAGGGAGAGCCAGACTGAGGCAGGACAAGTGCAGGAGGGCCAGGAGGAGTCATCAACCTGCTCAGCCAAGGGCAGCTCCTCAGGAGGGTGTCTCCATGGCCAGGGCTGGGTGAGGGATGCAGAGCTGCCTCAGGAGCACATTCCAGGGCTGTGGAGGGCAGCACTGACGAACGAGGTAACTCCRACCTTGCAGCAGCTCTCCAGTGGCAGGGACATCTGATAGCATTCACTGGTTAACCCAAATATAGCACAAAACCTCAAGGCAAGCTGGAAATCTTGGTCACGGAGGGCTGAGGGCCACAGCAGGCTCAGAGGGAACTGCATGTTTGTSCCTGTCCTCTGGGAAAGAAAGGCACGAATGATGCCCTCCAGCAACCATGGCCAGTCCCCAGGCACRTCCTGGTCCTCCAGCAGCAATGGAGGCAATACAGAAATACACCCAAAATACAGCAAGGTCCAGGAGAAGGAGCTGAACCAGCCCACTGATCCAGGAAAAGCCAGCTGAACCAGCCCACCGACCAGYGTGGATCCCCGTGCCTTGCAACTTTAAAAGCCATTTCCTTTCTGAATTCACTTGCACCCTGTTTTTCTAGTATAATGCAAGTTAATTTCAGCATAAAGCAACAGCAATGGGAGGTTTAGGCAGGATGTCCCACGAAGGATGATTTCCAAAGTTTTAAGCTCATGAAAGTAGATGAAGGAGAGGAGCRAGTGGCTGCACTCAGGGTTTACAATCTCCCCCAGCCTCCATCAGCAGAGTTTGGACCAGYTGGGAGAGCAACAAAAATCTGCCTCAAGGTACCACAGAACAGGCAACAGTTACTCTTTCACTGGGTCTGGGATTTTTTGGGTTTGTTTTGGGTTTTTTTCAGGCTTTTGATTGTTTGGCTGTTTCTTTTTAGTTCCTTCATTTTTGGGTAAGAACAACTTCAAAGCCTTACAGATAACAGATACTGCTAATCTATATCTAACAAGCTTTTTGGGGGAGGTGGGGGGAACCCCTACAAACAAGCAATTCACTCGCTAAAACAACCATAACAGCAAATTCTTTAATAACCTCAGCCCACTCCCTGGCACAGATACCATTTGTCACAGCTTTTCTGGGCAGAGCTGAGCACTTCAGAAGTGCAGGCTTTTGGGATTACAAAGAATTTTAGAGATGCTGACAAGCTGTGCCAGGAGGTTTGAAAAACAGCACCTTCTTACAGCACTCAGGATCACAAACGTTTGCCTTGCTATCACTTTCATGGAAAGGGAACAGGAAAGAGTAATAAAGCTTTTAGTAGAGCTAATTAAAATTAAATTACTCACAATTTACAATCTGCTTCGTCTATATCCCTAAAAATAAAGCCAATAAAGAGACAGACATTCTAAACTCCCAAATAAAAAAAAAAAATTGGCTCTCACTTGCTTTTATATGTCAGCCAAAATATAAAATACCGCATCTCCACCAGCAATAATTCGGACAAAACCATTAATCATGCAAAACTCATTCAATACATTTTGCCTTTTCTACCACATGTGAATAATTCACAAATTAAAAGGAGACCAACTAGGGTTACCACAGCAATGATTAAAAGCTTTGCAAGAAACACAAATTCTTGTGCTTCAGGGTGTGCACTGACCTCTGGTTCAGAAGAGCTGAACCAAAGCTGCAGCAAGTGAAACCCAAAGTGCCTTCAGGAGAAAGGCTTCCCCAAACATGGGACCACAGACCRTGACTTCTGAGCCTGCTGGGCATGCTGGGTGTACTATTTGCTGTTTAATATCCTACCTTCCTCAATCCCAAAGCAGCACTATGGCAATCAGGACAGTGGGAAGCTTYAGTGCCAGCAGGTCTAGGAGCCTCACAGAGGATCCCATAAACCTCCAAGCCCCTAAATTGTAGGTACAAACCCACACCCACAGCTGTGGCACTTCCTCAGTGTCCTGGAGCCTGGTCCATCCATGGGCTCCTTGCCAGCCCAGGCAATTCCCCATCCCAGCTTTGGTGCACACCACCCTGTCAGACAGCATGGAGCAGCTCACACAAGGCACCAGAGATGCCTTGTCTACAGGTGACAAGGTAAGTGTGAATTTTGGATAATTGCCCTTTTTTAAAGCCAGGAGAGAGTGGGAGGATGGAATCAAGCACTCAACAAAAAAGCATCTTGCTGCATTTTAGAGACAAGCAAATGGGTGAAAAAGTGAACTCTCATCATCCTCAGGAACATTATTCTGACTTACAGCCAAAAAAAAAAAAAAACACCAGTCTGTGATGCATGAAAAACTTGTAGAACACAAAATTCAAAGAATGGTACAAAGCCAGAAAAATCCCCAGGATTTTGGGAGTGCTTTTCAAATCAGCAGCATCACAAGTAACAAGTACAGGTAATGAGACGGAATTAAAATGAACTTAAGACAAATGCTAAATATTGATGTAATAGTCAAGGACCAAAGCAAACACAGAAGAAAAAAAGGCCCATGATTAACAGTCCTACATCTCCTCCTCAGATAGAAAATTCCATTAATGCTGTAAATATTGCCAYGTCCCTTGCAGAGAATTAATAAAAATGCCTTTTCAGGAAATCAGGAAATCTTTYCAGGAAAGGCACAACCACTTTCCTGCAGGCATGTAAATTCAGCTTCATTTTCAAGAGGATATTTGCTTAACTCCCAAGTGTTTCCTGGGCACAGTCAGGTATCTCCCCAAGCCTTACAGCAGCTTTTTAGAGAAAGTATCTCCAAACACATTTCATGAAAACGCCCTTGTAATAATTTTGCAAATAGGGAAACTGAGGCACATGTGCTTGCAACAGTAAACCCCCAGACGTCAAGCCATAGGTTTTTTTCCTTTTAATGTTTCCTCTAATTCCTTTAATGCTCATGTTTCCCTTGTGGGAAATATGAGCAGCCCCTCATTGCTGAGGGGTTTTACAGCTGGTACACAGACTCTGTGCTGCATCCTGGCACAAAGCAAGGACCCCAGATCAYGGCTGCAGAAAGTGAGGCACTGCTCATCACAGCTTTTAAAGCAGACACTAGCTGATCTCTTCAGCAGCACTCAAGTGTTTTTCTCCTCTGTCATACTTGCTGCACTATTCTCTTCCTTTATTTTAAGCCCAGTGGAGAGGGTTTGCAGTTCATATTGCACTACACTGATCCTCCTGCTTGKTTTTTTGTAGCATATGGCCATTGAGGTTATAGCCTCTCTTTCACTTCTGTGTCTACACTGATTACCTTAATTTTTTTTAATACCAAAATCTATATGACACTTCCCTCTGCAGGCATCTCTCCTGTCTGAACTCTGACTGTATCTCCACCTTTTTTCCCTTAACTACTCTGGATGGGCACAACACACAAGTGCAAAGTCCGTATCACCACCAGAGGCTTCAGATGCAAGGAGGAAAAATTTGTGCTTGTGCTCAGATTTTTGTTAGCTGCCACCAATTCATTATCAATAGCATTGTCCTGTTTGTTAACTGCTAATAATTAGCTAATGCTAAAGCTTAGCAATAACAGCAGTCTTGTCTTCTTTTACCCCACTCTGTATCTTGTCACCAAAAAAATGCCCACACAATTTTCCATTTCCTTTCCTGTTCTAGGCAATCTTCCTCTTGGTTTCTGCACAAATCATTCATGGCAGGTCCTACTGCTGTGTCAGTCACCTGATTTCCTCACAGACCAGGCAGTCCTCCTTGGAGAAAACYCACGTCTAAACAGAAAGGAGAAGGAGCACAAGCCATTCTGTTCAAAATATTTTGACTATGAACTTTCCCTAAGAAATCAATCTTTACAGCTGAAATGCTGAGTTTCACTGAGAACTCATTSAGTTTTGGTTTCAATGCTACCAAGCACTCTGTTGTTTTTGCTAACATGTTTGTACCATCCTCATGGTCAGCCCCAAACCACAGTCACCTGAGCCACCTTCCTGGCACTGTACCAACCACTCACCTCAGACCTTGAGCTGGAGATGGCTCTGACAATGAAAAGGCATTCGCTGCTGAGTACTATTTTTTAACTAAAGTAGCAGAATTAAACAGTTAAGGCCTGATCCTCAGGTAACACAAATCAGATCAGATACATCAAAGTAAAATCTATTTATACCAGCTGTGGTTCTTTTTAACATAATTTCAAAGCATTTTTATCATCTGCTGCTGGTTTCACCAGGGGCAGAAGGCAGAAAATTTACCAAAAGCCAAGAGAAAGAGATCTTTTAGTGATGATTGCAGAATAAACATGATGATGACGGAGACGAAATGACTATGAATCCCATTGTTAAATCTAACTGGGCTGCAGGACAGCAAGCAAATAAGAAAAAAAACCCCAAGTGACTCATCTGAGCCCCATGGCTACTAAACCTGTGCAGCTGATGTGGTGCTGCTCCAAGTGCCACATCACCAGGATGCCAAGGGCCGTGCCAGCCTTTGCAGGCCCCAAGCTGGCACAGCGTGCCGTGTCCCCGTGCCTGTCCCGTGTCCCTGGGACAGAGCCTGCCTTCCGGGGCTGGAGGAGCTGCAGATGCCCAAAAGGGTGACAGAACAAGGGCAACATTGTTCTCCCTGCACTGCCTGGGCTGCCAGAGCTCCCAGCACTGCTCTTCCCCACAACTTTTCTACGGGGAGGGGGGGGGTGGTTGCCATCATTCATTTTGACATTCAGAAAAATAACAGTGCAAATACAAGGGGAGGAGAGAGGGACAGTGCCCAGCAATGACATGGGCACTGAGATATGCAGGGAAGGAGGAGCAGGGAAGCAGCCTGGCTGCCCATGAATCTCACTGGCTGGAGGATGACCTTTGGTGTGCTGCCCACCACTGAAGGCTTCTGACGTGCAAAGCCCTCCTCTCTGCTCTGCGGGGACAACAGCAGCTCAGGAGTTATTAAAACAGGGCCTGATCACAAGTCAGAATGAATAAAACCACTTGGAAAAGAGAGAGACAAAAGGTACAAAAAGTTTACATAAGCAAGGATGCAGGTCAAAAATCTCCTGAAGGGATGGGTGTTTTGGGGCACATCTATTTTTGTCTTCCCAGGTGCCACTGCTGCAGAGGAGGGCTGTAACATCAGTTCTGATGCTCACACCAAGTCCTGGAGAGAGCAATAACTCTTGGTTGGATGGATATCAGTTTGCAAAAAAAGAATACCMTGAGTATTTAATTGTCACTTTATAGGACATCATTTCTGATCAGAAAAAGAGCTGAGGCAGTGACTTTCTCCTTGTCTTTGCCAGCATCACCACCAATTGTTTTCACCTGTGCCTTGAAAAATGTGAAACTTTGAGACCATTGGACCATAAAGCCAATCATATTTTTTCTCTGCTTAAACAATTAAACACTTTTGGTGCCAAACTGAAGGGACTCCAGMAAGAGAAACTTTAGCTTCTTGTGCAAACTATGTATTACATAAAGCTTACACACACACACAAATAGACTGATAGCCACAGTATATACATATATATCCAGACATATATACATACAATTCTAGTCTAAAAGGTAACATTTTCATTTCAGGACAAAACACAAGTTTCCTGGATTCTTAATTTTATTTTCACAGGAGGGAAGTTCTCCACAGACCATACATCCAGCTGATGGCTTCTCGTAGGAAGAAGCCAAGCTTCAAAATGGAAAGGGCTGAGCCCATTCATAACAAACAGATGRGCACATTTTTCAGAACTTTCAGCTYGGACATAATTTTTAAATGTGATGGGATCACTGAGATAGGATATAGTCATTGTCACCCCATGAATTCCTTRCCTGCCACAGATCAGGAACTGTAAATAAACTCCCAAGGTAACTGATACCCTCGTGTGGGCTTTAATCTATCAAATATGGTAATTGTTAGCACAATCTMACAACTTGCTGGCTTGCAAATTAATCACTCAGTCTTAGCAGCAAGGTGCATCTTTTTATAGCAAACGCTTGGTACGTGAAGTGTGGCTAATAAGATGTCTCTAATTTAAGAGTCTCACAGCATCCCCCTTCAGGAGATAATTGCTCACACTGAGGGCCTTGATCCCAAAAAGGCTCCAGAGAACCACACTCAGTGCTGCTCACCAAATGCCCTCTCCCACTGGAGGGAAGTGGGAGCAGCCCACCTCTGGCTGGAGAGCCAAGGAGGACACCACAGGGGATTGCAACTTACCARTATCTACACAACCTATTGGACCAGAAAGGTTATGTCCATGTAATGTCATCTCTGACCCTGATTATTCACAGATTTTTAGTAACTTTGAGTTAATAAATGTGAACAATATAGGTTCAAAACCCATAGGCTTATGGCTCCTTCCTTCTAGCAGCACCTTATCCTCTTGGTGTCCAGACCTACTCAAGCATCAAAATCTTTCCTTGTGTGAAGTCCTCTTAGTCCCCTACCCAGTGTTCAGCTGTGCCCACGTGCCCTCACCCTCTAATTCAGCCAGTCACTTACCCACCTGCTCCTCAAGGAGGTCACCAAGCTCTCATGGCCTTCAGCCTCAGAGCTTTCCCCCAAAGCTTTACCTGCACTCTTGATCAAATTGACTATGCCCCTGTTGGTGCCTCCTTGCAACCCTTCTCAGACATGAATCTGGTTTTATTCCACCAATTTCAGGCAGGGAACTCGTCCTCTTGGTTGAAGGGTGAAGAACTTCACTGTGTTCCAGGGCACTGCAATGTCACAAATGGTGACAGCAGGGTTGATGCCTTTCCTACAGAATACCTTCAGAGTCTGCAGTGGTTTCCAAAACAGGGTGGTAAAAAATTCAAAGAAAACAGAGGAGTCAACTCATTACATAACATTAATGCAAAAGATTAGGTCCAGATAAGACTTCAGCCACTCCAGAAGAAAACTAGGAAAGAAGRGAATTTACTGTATCTCCAAAATTGGTTGGTAAATACATTTGGCATGGCCTGAGTTTTTGGTAGCAGGGGAGGGCCACAGGRTACMTTCTGTGAGAGGCTGCTGGAAGCTTCTACCATGTTCTACAGAGCCAATCTCTGGTGGCTCTGAAGATGGAAACACTGCTGGCCCAACGAGAGAGGCTGGTAACTCCTCTATGATGACATATTTAAAAAGAAAATCAAAACAGGGCACAGGCAATTTTTTTCCAGGGGCAGGAGCTTCTCCTTCAATGCACCCCACATGAGGAGAGGCTTTGAACAGCATCAGCGCTGCCAGCAGCAGAAACATGGTGAGCAATTCCCTGACACAGAACCTAGACAAGATCAACTTCTTGGTGCTGGAGAATCTTGCAAGAATCTTTGAATTAGTGGAACTTGTTGGCAGTGGTACCTACAAGCAGCAGTTTGTCTTCTAGTCAGAAAGGAGGAGGAAGTGAGGACATGGTGGCACCAAGGTCAGTGGAAAGAAAGAGGCAGAGAAGGTGCTCCAAGCACCAGAGCTGAGATTTCTCTGCAGGCTGGGGTGAAGCTGAGATTTCTCTGCAGGCTGGGGTGAAGCAGCTGTGCCCCTGTAATGCATGAGGTCCATAGGGGATGCAGAGATTCACTCACAGCCCGGGAAGGACCCCACAGCATAGCTGAGAAAAGACTCCTSTCCCTGAACAAACAGAAGATCTCAAGTGATGAAGTGACCAACACCCCCCTGCCCTGTCCCCCTGTGCTGTCGGTGGGAAAGAGGGAGGGGCTGGAGGGAAAGGTGTTTAAAAGTCTTATTTTACTTCTCATTATCCTCCTCTGACTCTGTTAATAATAAATTTACCTTAAATTTGAACCTGTATTGCCCTTAGAGTGTTTTCTCACAGTTCTTAACTCATGAGAGTTCTTCATTCACTTCTTTTTCCCTCTCCTCTGCCCAGCTGTAGCAGGACAGGGTGAGCAAACTGCTTTTGTGGGTGCCTGGTGCTTGGCCAGTGTCAAACCACGACAATGCACCATCTGATGGGACATTCAATTGCCTGTTGCAGAAGTTCATTCTGGTAACAAAATGAGGTATTTTCATTAAGCATGAATCCCCCTAAAATCACCAAGAKGGAGCAGTGCATCCTGCACCTAATTCAGGGATGTGACACCAGACTAAGCAGGCTGGGTCCCCTGGCTCACAACGTGAATATGTGAACAGTTCAGAGATCCCATCTGCCAAGCACCTTCATCTCTGAAATCAGTAAACAGCACAGACACTGTGYCTCCACTGCTTCTTATAAACTAGAYTTRAAAACCACCAAGGCTACCACAAGGCTTCACCAAGTACCTGTGAAACCTGAAAGGAGGTAAAAAACAAGTCCTTTTTCTAATTTACTATGCCCAACAACAGAAGAAACCCAATTCTCCACTTCTTTGAATCTTTGTGAACACAGAGGCATCCAAAGCCAGCTGGGTGGGTGGCACATCTCTCATACTCTCAGGTCATACAAGTGATGAGCAGCTGACAAACAGCTTTGAAAGAAGTTTGCTGCACATGCAAAACAAAATCTAAGGAAACCAGAGAAAGATCAAGGCTATGGTCAGTATCAAAACATTTCCCCCACAGCAGCTTGAGCACTTTTGGTAACTGCACTGGAGACCAAACCACATAGTATTAACTAGTAGCTCTAAAATGTCCCTTTACACCACTTTTTTCTSTTCTGTTTTCTATGGAAGACAGCAAAATACCTACTTTGAGCACAACAGCAAATCACTGCCAATCTTGTGAGACTGAGCTGCTTCTAAATTGGGAACTGTGACAAGAGAGTAGCACAGCACTAAGGCCTACCTAAGGAAATGAGTCACTCAATTAAAGCAGCAGCTATGGAATTTAACAGAATAAATTGATGTCAACTAATTAACACTCATGATCTTATTATCAGTGGTTTTATAGAGTTATAGCCTAGATATCACTGTATGAATGTATAGTTAATTATCTGATGCACAGGATCAAACCTCACTATACTTCCTTCTGCCAGTATATAACTGCTTGCTTAAGAAAGGAATAGTTGAGTGATTAATCAATTCTAAGTTCAAGAGACCAGCACATTATCAGAAGGGCTGACACCGTATTGAGTGAGTTGGCACTCGCATTTTTAATTTGGTATTCCATTTCTTAGTTAAACTTCACTGCCTACCTTATTTATATAAGCCTTTTATTTTCTTGGAAAGCAGGAGGTACCTCTCCAGTAAGATCTATCRTTAGAATGCAATCACTTTTTCTTCACATCCTTCTTTCTATCATCACCATGGCCCAAACCTCCCTTTCTGCTGCTCCTGCTGYGCAGGAACACAAAAAAGGTGTATAATTGTTTAGCATGTGCTCTCCTCACGTGGTAAAAAGTGGGAACAAAACCTGGCTGGTCCCTCATGACAAATTTGCTTTGCWATTTCCAGCCCCAATGATACAAGAAGAGGAGAACAAGGGTTTCCCTGTACAGCTCCAAGTTTTATGGCTCAGCATGGCAGCACAGTAAATAAGCTTAGAAATTGCAATGTCTGGGTAAAAACAGCGAGATGAAATTTGCCTCAAGTCCTCGCTCCTGCAGATGCACAAATCACACAGGGCTCCCCTGCACACCCTCCTGCAAATATGGGAGTAACTGAATGAGTTTCACTCTCACCAGTTTAAAAACTTCACACTCACGTATCTTCTCCAGGATTGAAGTTTTACAGGCTCTGGGAGCAAGGAAAAAGTGTCAGCACAGTTAACAAACCAGAGGATGATAGTCAGCCCACAGGCACTTGGCTTTATGTCCTAAGGGGTGCAGCAGCTGGGAAATGAGCCCCAAAGAGGCCAGGCAGCAGTGACAGTTCACACTGGAGGCAGCAGCAGCATCGTGCCCTGTAAGAGCCATTTCCAGCCGGYGACAAAGCGGGTGAGACAGCACACAGCTCTCCCCCAGGATGGCTGCAGCCCCTCATTGGTACTGACAGGAGCAGGCAGCCTGCCACCACACCTCACCTGACCTCCTGCTTCCCCAAAYGCTGCTCCAGGTGCATCTGACAAAGGAAACAGCTGTGGTTTCTGTCAGGATAGGATCCCACCAAGTCAGTGACCTTTCCAGAAGCACAGAGAAAAAAGCACGTCCCTCTCTTGCTTGCAGCCCAATCCCATAAAGCTTTTTACACACACTTAAGCTCATCTTTCCACATTAAAGCACTGATGATGAACTTTAAGCACCATCTTATGTACCATGGAAGTTTCTTAAGGTGCCTCTGGAGAGCCTGGTCCTTGCCAGCTTGCTGAACTGGGCTGGTCTGGCATTAAAAGAACAACRCTTCTCTCCAGAAGGACTGTCATTAGTTGAACCATTCAAAATCATYTAAACACAGCAAATCAAATGCACTCAGACCTGACCAAAATTGTTTCCAAAATGAACTCCCTAAACCTCATTTTGATCCTTTCACCACCTTTTAGCACAAGCACTCCACACAGGCTACACTCCAACATCCTGCATCCCAAGCCCATGGGCAATGATGCAGTCCATCCACTGGAGAGGGCAGGAGAGGCACTGAGTGAAGACACCCCAACACGTGTTTCCCATAGCCCTGAAGTCAGGTTCTCCCTTTCCAGGTGGGCCTACCACCCCCATAAGAAAAAGCAATATGTAGTCACTAATTGGTCTAATTTATTACTGTGTGTCAGTTAACTCACAACTTCATTTAAACCCGGGTTAGGAGCTAGATTGCTAAATAAGCTTTAATCATAATAGTCCTCAAAGAACAAAAGGCAGGCAGAGAGGAGCCATTTTACCTTCATCTGTCTTCTYCTGTTGCCAAAGCCCTCTCAGATGGTTCCCCCATTTATCACTGGGATAGCGATCGTTGGCTCTTCTCATTCCAGCTCCTACAGACTGATGATGGTTGTTAGACTTTTTATTTACTTTTTTCTCTAACTACACACAGAGTTAGGGCTGTAATAACTCCTAGTCTYTTATAAAAGTTCTCACTTTGAAGGGAAGTACTGAAAATTATATCCAATGCCAGAGACATGCCCCTGGATAATGAACAAACAAGGAGATTTTTAAAGCAAAATATAAGCACTCGAATACTTCAAGTCCTRTTTACAAAAAGTGCATTCTACTCTCATGGCATTTAAATTATCTTATTAAATACACACCTCAAACTAGGTCATTCTGAGTTAGAAAAGCAGCTGTTTGCTCAAACACAGAGAGTATGAAGCTCCAAAGAACATGTGAGATGTATAATCTGGACCACAGGCGACACTGACTATCCTCCCTCCTCATGGGATGCAACTGTTACCCCCTGGTAACCTCTGGAAGACCATTTCAGCATCTTAAAATGTTTCATTTCATTTTTGTGTAAAAAGAAAGATACAAAGAAATGAGAGGAGAAGGGGGGCAGGAGTGAGGAAGACAGAATTAACAGTTTCTTTAAGGCAGTGTGAAAATTCAGCTGTTAGGAGAAAAAAATAAAAACACAAGAGCAGTTTTCTCCTAGAGAATTTTGACTAAAACCAAACATATTCTTAATAAGTGGAAACTTATTTATGTGAAAAAGTTTGGCCAGCTCTAGATATAACAGGTATAACTGGCCTAAGTGAATGAACAGGGAAATCAGAATTTAATTTCAGATCTCTGACACTAATTTATTCAAAGCCACAAAAATACAGGAGCTGGATGCTCATCACCTTTAGCATCCAACCCACCACCTCTCATCAAAAAGCATTTCATCTGTCAAAAAAAWTTTAAAAAAGAAAAAATACTCCATAGGCTGAAAACTGCTGACTTACACTTGTTCAGCTAATGTSCAATTAATATTACATGAAACTCCACATGGAAAAAAAGTAGACTAATAAGAAAGCTAATGAAAATTGAGTATTTTACAAGAAAGTTACCTAAGCATAAAGGCAGCTCGATATTACACTGGTATTCAAATCCARGGGTACCCACAAGGGAAAAGCTGGCATTCACACAGGAATGAGTTCTCAGGCATGGAGGAAGAGAGTGAGCCAAAATCTTCCACAAGTCCATTCTCATCATGCTAACTTTMGGTTTTTCCCCAAACGTGCATTTCATCAGAACACCAAGTTTTCCATATAGTATTTGTAAACCATTTCCTGTGCATCAYTTTGAACTAAAACTTTTGCAAATTGATTTTTGGGAGAGGAAATAGAGATCAAATGGGAGCATGAGGTGCAGCCCCCTCCCTCGCAGCCCCAAATTGCTGAGGATTAGAAATGCACAAGACACAGGGCTCAGCCTCCCTGCAGCCTCCTCTCCTGCACAAACTAAAGGGGCAGCAAATTGTGACATTCCTCACAGTGCATGACTTATTTAATTTTGATTTTTTTCCCACCATTATAAGGTTAATAAAGCCTCTGCTGCRCTTCAGTGCAGACAGATTGCACTGCTCCTCTCTTCACCGATTTTAGTCACAAAGCCACGCTAATTACTCTGACAGGAAAACAGGAGGAAAAAAGAAAGGGATACAGGCAAACACACACATATTCCTAGCGAGCTGTCATGGGTAAAAGAGGGCTACAGCCCCTGGGCTCAGCCAGTCCTATTGACACAACAAAGGAGCTCCTGGCCCAGCAGCACAGAGCAAAAACTGTGGATGCAGAGAGCAGAACGGGGAGAGGGGRAAAAARGAAGAAAGAAAAGGAAGTAACACTCGTTCTTGTTGTGAGGTCCTTACTATGCAAAGCTTTCACTGCAAAGAAAAGTGCTATTGAGAGAACGTGCAGGGGACCAAAATGCTGGGAGGCAAACATGCAAACAGAGCATCTGCTGCAAGGGGCCCGGGACCCCTGCAAGCACAGAAATCAATCAGCAAGCCAGATCCTGGGAGAGGCAGCTATTTCAAATTAATGAAATAGCCACTTCTTGACACACTTGGTCTATATTCTGCTGCTAACAGCCTGCAGGTGCACACCTGCACCTTGCACAGCTCAGGCACGCTGCAAGATAGATCATGCATTCAGTTTTTTTGTGCACACCGTAATGTTCAGGCAGCCACCAAAATTACCCCKACTTTGGTACTAAAAGAGGAGAGAAATTGGATTGTGAGTGAAAACGCTCCAGCGGGACAGGAAGGAATGTCGGCAGGGCAGCCCTGGCTGCAGCCAGCTCCAGCTGAGCACCCTGTCAGAGGATTTCCGTCTGGCTGGCTCCAGACAGAAACCTGTCCCTGCCAYAGTCCTGCGAAATTGCCAGCTCTAAACACTGCAATTTACCACAGGAACTGACAATAGCTACCGGCTATCTCCCTCGCCAGGAGGAAGAAGCACCAGTAACTCACTCTCCTCAATTTGAACTCACATTTAGAGCCCCACCAACACAGGGGAAAACACCTSGGGCTCTGGGTGGTTTCCCGGCAGCAGTGAGCACCAGGATGGGATCTRCACGTACTTGGTGCTCTCAATCAGTTTAATAATAATTCATTTAAGTAGTTGTATACTTTTTCCCCTTATTTTTATTATTTATTATTTCCTTATTTATATTTATATTGCATAAAACATTGAGAAAAGTGAGCCACATGTGTTTTTTCCTGGGTCCACCTCCCAGTGAATCAAAGGCATTTCACTCAAGTAAGACCACAACTCTTATAGCTTAGACCACAATTGTAATGAGTACTACTTGGGTTATGAAGAGTTTCACCCATAAATCTCAAAACACCTGGCAAACACAGGGAAACCTCATTTTTATCACTTCCCGGTTTGGCAAATATCACAAAGGAAAGTGCGAAGGTGAGATTTCATTTTGTAGAGGAGAAACCCCTCACCAGTGGTCAAGAAATGAAATAAAATTCCAAGCCAGGTCTCCCCCATCTTGCCACACTCTCACTGGAGCCTTACCACTCCCTAAGCCCCACCTTTGGATCACTTTGGGAATGCATTTTGGTATGGCCCCCATGAAACATGCAGTATTTACCTCCCCGTTCCTGAAATCCTGATATCTTGACAACTAACAATTAGTCACTTTCAGCACCAAAAAAGAAAACATATTTTCTGGCTCTCCTGTTAATTACACTTTAAACATACCTAAACTGTAGTCMTGGGAATAAAAAGGGGGAGAATGGGGAGAGAAAGCTTTGTTACAATAGCCACATTCTGACAACCTAGCAGACACAAACTAAATTATTTTGTGTCTTTCCCAGCAAGTTTTGTTCAATTAGCTTCACCACTGAGTTCAAAAGGTGATTACTTGAGACCTATTCCAGTTTGAGGAATTACAGTCCCTCAAYGATGTATGCAAAGGCATGAGGGAATCTATATGAAAGCTCAGCTGCCTTGCCTAAACACTGAAAGGAGAAAAGCAGGGAGGTGGGGGGAGGAGGAAGGCACTTGGCATTCAGATCTTCTCCAGGGTGGAACAATTAATTCTCCACTGGGTGATGAGATGACCAACACAGTGATGCAGCACATGCATAAATACTTGTCTATCAGCACTCAAAACCTCAGGCAGGAGCACCAAAACAGGTCCTCAGTGATACACTGTCAGAAATGCCTGCAAGTCCCTGAGCGGCAACCACTGCACACAAACGCTGATYCTTTTTGCCACATTGTAAAATCACTACTCTTCTTTTCAGAATTATGTCTTTTTCCTCATCCTCTTGATGCTTTTTTTCATTGTTTTGTTATATTGTTAAACAACTTCTTAATTTTCTTCCTTGACAGGAGGGGAGCATACACTTCTGGGTGCTTTCCAGCAAATTAGCCACCTGGGATGCTCAGGGCACTCCTTCATCCTGGGCWGAGGAACAGAAGGACAATAAATAKAAATGGAAAATAAACTTAGGAGTGATGCTCCCAACCCTTTTGCTGACCCCTTGCAGGAGGCTCACTCTGCCTGCCCACACAGCTCCAGACCCAGCCAGGATGGAGCACCAGCACCTGCCTCCAGCACTGCCCCGGGGTCTCTGACACTGCCTGCATTGGACACATTCCTGAGTACTCGGCAATCAGAGACATTTCAAGGGCTCAYTTGCTCTGAAATCTCAGCCCTGATTTGCAGACTTCCAAAGAACTCTTGCCTAAAAGTGGCAAGATGGATTTATCCATCACCAAGGACAGCCCAAGCAGAACAAGAATGAAAACAATGCAAAGCAACAAAGAAACCCAAGACAAAACAAACAAACACAAAACCCACTCAAAACAAACCCAAACCCATCCAATCCTGACTATGTCTTGAAAAAGGCAGTAACAGAGTAAATTTTCAAGYCCAGGCTTCACAGACTGCCCCTCAGGTAACACTGGTGCCTGTAGATACAGGTTTCCCACCGTATCCCCCCAGCAGCTTCCAGATTTTTTTGAGCAGCAGAGTCCAGACCTTCAGCCACATTCAGACCCACTGCAAAACAYCTCTCAGGCACAAGAGCCCCACTGCCAAGAGCTGCTGTCCCAGAGCAACACTCCAAGCCCAGCTCTGATTCCCACCAGAGGAGCATCCCTCCTCAGCTCAAACCCCCAGGAGTTTTACAGGTTTCTTTAGGCACATCACCCCAGAGCACGAGTSTGGAGTCTTGGACATGCTGCACATCACAGCCACTTGAAATCAGTAATTAAAACTAAACWATCTGAAATAACCAATACTAGCAGAGTTGTCCTTTCATTGTCTCTCAATTTCCTCACAAGAATGCACAGTAAGCACACAGGTGAATAATGCACCATCTGCATTTCAAATGGTCTCTCACTCAGAATATGTACTAGTATGAACTGCAGGACTCCAACAAATTGTTTAAAATCTGAACAGCTCATCACAAACATAGCAGTCTGACTCAAGAGCAGACACACTTTTCATATATCAGTTCTGTTATTGCATGTGCAATGTTAAAAGCAACAAATAATTACATAAATGAGAGTAATACCACACTAGGTAAAAAGGTGCCACTTACTCTATCTCTAATTAAAATTATGTTTCCAGTACCCTTGTTTTACAGATATCTTTGCCTTTGTAGTTTCTGCCTTTTGTAGCAGTTTGTTTCTACTTGCTCCATTCAAGTGTAAGAAATTCAGCATCATGTAATCAGAGGGGAAGAAAAAAGCTTTAAAAACACACCTGCTTACAGGTATTTGACTCTACTACCTGCTCCCACTTCTTTCCCCTGGAAGGCTGTAAACTGGAATAAGCACATGCAATTTTCATTGCAAAAAATATCCCTTACCTCATTGCTACCAACAAAAAAAATTCACCAAGGTAACAGATATGTCAGGATTCTTACCATGGCAAATCTAGCATTTGTAATCCCCACTGCATCCAAAATGTCCCCTCTAATTACATCTGCCTTTCTTAYCAGCATGGTCACTTTGCTTACTGAACTAGCACTGCACTTTTGGGCTGGTGCACACTCAGGAGCTTTCCTGAAGGAACTGGGCACGCTCAATCCAAAAGTTTTCTTTCACACTGACACTTTATAACCTGGATGAAAACATTAAGTAGAACTGGAAAGCAAGTAGCAAAAGGTGTTTGAAAGTCATCTCAAAGCCAGCAGCAATAGCAATCTATTGAACAGGCATCTGTAACAAATGCAGAAGGTGGAAAGCTTAGGGAAAGGGGAAGAAGCAGATGACATGCAGTCCACTGAGTGAAGCTGTTACTATCTGAACACATTTCAGYGATCACCTTACCAGTATAAATATGGAGCTTAAGTGATTTAAAGAGAAAGTTTAATATTTCTAAATTGTATTCTAAATCTAATTGTATTTCAAAAAAAAAAAGTAAGTCCCAAACTGGTATGACTAAMACCCATATATGCCCTAGTAGCATGCACGGTACTGTGAGTAATGCCATAGTTGACTCTTACAATTAAAAGACAAATATTACATATATGTTAAGAAAAATTTTACAGATTTATAATTATGTTTTACCCTCTCTTGCATGTTATGACAGGATAGCCTGGGTAGTCAGGGCATTTAAGAAGTTCAGCTCATTACTGTAGTAACACCTGACCTCCAATCAAGATTTCTAAAAAGTGATCTCCAGCACTAGACAGTGAATAAGGAGTCTATTGACAAAACTTTAAGAGAAACTAAAAAGTTAAAAAGCGAAAYATCCATTGTGCAAATGAGCACATAGTGAGAAAAAATTCTTTACTCCCAGCACTGTATTCTTTTCTCTATTCAGTCTTCTGTTRTGTTTTTTGATAAGGTTTTAACAAACCTTTTAAAATTTTTAGAAGTGAGTATCATTYCTCACAGTGCTTACATTACTGCCTAAACACTTGGGAGTTAAATGGAAATGGAAGCAGACTTGGAGACAGCTTCTTCTGAAGTGCAGCAGATCCATGTSATGCAATCATACATGGTGAGGGATACATTAGGTCAGAGGCAAAGGAGAAGAAATATCTGCACCTTAAACTTCCCTTAGGATCTGCTAAGGTACAGTGTCCCAACAAAGGGAATGGCCACCACAATGTCTGCATGGTAACAATTTCCCTTCTGCAGASAGTTGCAGGATTAAGACATCATTAGAAACGTTTAGCCCCCCGAGTTGGTAAATTCAGGGAGTGACTGCTCACCTGGACCAGATGAATTCCACCGTGGGGACCCAGGACATAAATGCACACAGGGTACAAAGTAAAAGCCAMGTTTCTCCCCTATTTCAAGGCTAGACTGCACTGTGCCAGACACATGCTGTCTGTCCACATGGGAATTTCTGGAATGTGCAGTGTGCATCTTTGCTCAGAGCCTCCCAGCGACCCCAAGGGCTGCAAGGAAGGGGCCAGGTACTGCCCCACACCTGCTCTGGGGCCCATGTCAGGCACCAGCCAGTAAGGACTCTCCTCAATCCCTTCAGCAGCACCTTCAAAATGTACCCATATATATCTGCATTAGAAACAAAGGAAAACAAGCGAAAAAGGAAAAAACAAAACAATAAAAAAAAAAAGAAAACAAAAACAAAACAAAAAAAAACCCAAAAAACACAATAAGGAAAAATACATACATATCTGTGTAAATGGAAAAACTGACAATGGGGTAAAAAGGGGACTCCTGCACTGTCACCAGTGCCCAGGCAGGAGCACAGACAAGAGCTCAGAGATGCAGGAATGAGGCATTTCAGCTGCCCATATGTGCACCATGGCATACTGCACAGAAAAAGAACATTCACAGCCAAGGATCTGTAGAGAAATATCGGTGCAGTTAAGTATGCAAATATTTGGCTGTTGACAAAGGAAGTAATAGGGTACTTTTTCATTGTGTTTGCTTGTGCCTCTCTTTAAAGACATCACAAGCCTCACCAACACCCTCACATTTGACACTGTAAAGCTACATTATACACAAGTGCATGCATCCCAACATACTTTCCCCCTATTCAAAACTGAAGTGCCACTTTTAAATATTTCCACTTTACTTGCTTTGAATTGCCGGAGATCAAATGAGTCAATTAAGTGCTGTGTCTTTTCTGTGTGGAGGGAAGATGAAGSTAATTTGCTGCTCAGTGCATCTGTTTCCTCATCAGCACAGTAAGGACCAGGCTAATTAGGGGAGGAAAACAATATGGTCATATGGATAGGCCAGATTGCCTGTCACTCAGCTATTCAGCAGCCAGGCTGTGCTATGAGGACAGCAAACAGATGAGGAGTCTTCATCTCCTTCCTCAYCATGCCTTGGGAAAAAAAACCAAACCTACTTCAAGTGCTCAGATGGTTACCTGAATATTTTTAGCATTAATTCCAAAGGCTCCTCCTCAAATCCTGTTGTTGATAAATCCAAGGCAGGATCCAAGGCAGCAAGTGCCAAGGGTTCTCTGAGGGGCTCTCAGCACCAAGGTGGGTGAGCAGGGACCCATGGAAAGCACAGGAGAGCTGCAGCACTGCCCGGCACCAATGCATGCTGCCAATGCATCATTCCATGCCTGGGAATCTGCACTACCGGGCATCGTTCTGCTTCCTGTCAGATGTTTCCCTGCTCCCAGACCTCCAYGTGCTGCAGCACATGGGAAGGACCCATCTAGAGGATGACTGGGTTTTAATGTGCCAGAATCTTCACAGTCACTGCCTCCCTACTGCCTCCCACGCTGACATTTTTTTAAAAGTACATGTTTGGAAAACAACTGAAAACTGTAAGAAGCAGTACACCATCAAGAACCATCTAAAAATCTGTTGTTGCTACTCCCTTTGCTCTCCAACACAGAAAATTCCTAARTATTTTCCTTCATTTTTAGTTTCAACAGATTCAATTAGCCATATGACTTCATTTCCAAARTCCTCTAATTCTGAAACACTGCAGAATCACAGACCCCAACTCAACAATCATGTGGGGAGTACCCTGATTCTGCTTTAAATCACCAATCCTAAATCTCACGTCAAAAGTTATTTTCTTGGCAAACTGAAAGCATGCAAGTGCATGAGAAAAACAACTTTAAGGAGAGAAGGTAGAAATAAGTAATTCCAAGTCACTCACACGCAGTCCCACTGCAGCATTTCTGTTTATTAGGAGAAGATATGGAATATCAGAGGAAGTTCATTTATTCACTGGCCTGTATTATCAAGCAGCAGCAGACATTACATTTACCACATCCAAGTTTTATTTGCTACTACAAAATGAAATGGTAGAGGGTACAGAAAACAAGGTAACTCAGATCGAGCATCTCATGAAGGCAATCAGCCTAAGCAAGGGCTTTCACATGTCCCTGCCACGCACAGACCAAGTGCCCCACGCTGCAAATACAGCTTCTTGTTTTTAAAAAATAAATTATTCACTTTAATAGAGTATTCCCTGCAGATCTCTGGTTTTGCACTGATCAGAAACACACCAATAAAGTCTGCTCCTCAGACRGAGAATAATTTAGCAGACCATACTAAAAACGACAAACAAAAAACCCACCAAAAAAAAACGACAACAAAAAGAAAACCCAACCGAAAAAAAAAACCATCCACAAAACCCAGAATAGATGTTGAATGGAGTCCAACCTTCTTTGCACAGCAGGTTCACTCACAAACCATCTAAAAATACTGCCAGGGAGCATCTTATTGCCTCAGCCCAAAATGAGAGAACTTTCATCCCACTTTTTGGCACAGATCCCACATATGGCTTTGACCCAAAGGCTTTGCTTAGACCAAAGGAGCTCTTTGCTCCCATTCAGAGGGCTGCAAAGTTTGGGATTAGTCACCAATTCATCTAGATCCATACACAGACATCTAAAAACAGGGATCAGACTGCAGAGCTCCCTCTGAACTTCAAGTCTTTACCAGTGCATCCTTACCAGACCTCACAGAAATTGCATTTCTTCCTTACTTACTCTTCCCATCATTATTTACTGAAAGCTTACAACAAATCCAACCCCTCAAAGAGGTGAATGGTATCTGATGATACATGTCAAGGGACAGGGGACAGTATTTGAGTGCAGCTATGATTARACACAGTAATGTAGGTGAAAATAAATAAGCAATTATTCAGTATGCCATGTAATTCCTTTAACCACAGCTTATTCCACAAAATTGAGGGGTGAAACTACAATTCATGTCTTTCCACTTCTTGAAACCACTTAAATTCTTCTAAGAGCTAGTAAGTCCAAGAACTTGTCCAAATGGTATAAGCAAATTTAGCAACAAATTTAAGCAAATTTAAGCAAACTATGCAGAAAATTCTAGTGGCTGCAATGGCAAACCAGGCTATTTGCTTCATTATGCAAATCCAGGCAATTCTCCATGTCCTCCCCAAGAACAGACACCTGACAGGGCAGCCATGGCTCAGATGAATTGGAGGACAGGGTGATGTGAAGGACAGCCCTGTGACCAACAGGGACCCTGCTCTGCTCACAGGGCCCACCAAAGCTTTGCCACAAGTGCTTTGAAAAAACCAAACCCAAAAACTCCATCAGGGCAACCAGAAGTTGATCCCACCTCAGCRCTCCACTCTCCTCTCACTAAATCCCTGCCCCAAAAAAGCCCCACTGCAAAGGAGCAGGCACTCTAATTCCCAGGGATAGGTGTTGAGTGGTGAAGCTGGCATGGTTATAAATACTTTATCACAGTAATAAAAGCAGAGCTCAAGCACCCAGAATGAGCCAAACTAGCCACAAAGTCACTACACTGTGGTTTTGGTTAGAAAAAAATAGCAAACCACCTCTGCAGTAAGTAAGAAAAAAAAATAACCAGCTCTATATTTGCAAACTATTATATCTGAAAAAATAGAGATGAGCACACAGCTTCATTTTGGCCAAGTAAACTGAGGGGTCTAMAAGTCTTGAGTGAAAATGTTGGAAATTTCAGCAATGATGTGCATTAATCAAAAAAAAAAACCCAAACTGCAAACAGCAACCAACCAAAGGGAGAGCTTGAGTTTTAAGAGACACCTTAAGTCCAGCCAACACTGCAAACATTTAAATTCTGGCAGCTTCAGAAGTAACTGCCAGCATGAATTTAGATCCCTGGATACTTTCAAAGTCTTTCAGTTGCAGTTTCACTAGAATATAATGAAACCATACACAATCAAATCATTATAAATAAAGTTTTTTTGAGCCCAGTGGAAGACAGTACTGATGGATTCATGATCTGTGCTGCTGTAATAGAGCTAGCAATAATTTTGATGTATTGATTTATTTTTTATTCCAAAAAAATATATTTCTGTAAGGAATGTCTGCTCAGGATCTTCAGCTGAACTGAACACTTCATGCAGCTGACATTGTTGCTATGCTTTAAGTCAATTAGTAAGACTGGAGCCAGATGGCTGAGAATGACCAAAATTACACAGTACATTCTGTTTATTAGTTAGGATTATTATTCAGGCCATAATTGCTTTTACAAGATTATTTATCATTATTAAGATTACAATGATATGCAAGAAAATTACGAAGTTAAGAAAAACATGATTTTTCAATTGCATCTGTCCCCCACTCTGTTCAAAACTTTTCTTAAATATCTGAACTAAAGAGTTTAAAAAAAAATATGCCTACCTAAAAATACACCCATTTCATCAGCCAGACACACCTATTTTGGGACATGACCAGAGACTGTGGAAAGATGCCAGCAGTGGGAGGTTTCCCAAAGCTGATTTTTGCGTTGCTGCTCACCTGAGCTGCTGGGAGCCTCTCCCAAGGGAGGAAGGATGCTCAACTATTCCAAAACTGCGTGGACCCCACAATGTTTTTCAATAAACCCTCTTTAAAAATGACAGCTTGAAGTCCTACCTCTAAAAGAATCATTCCTCCTGAACTCCAGGCAAATGAGAAAATGGGTTTCACAGTGAATAATAACAGAGAAATCAACTGGAACCTCATTTTTAGACAGTGGCAAGCACATTGCTCCAGCAAAGACCAGAGCTTGGCAGGAAAGTAATCAGTTATTTACACCACGGATACCAACATATCTGATATGGACATGGATGCCACCATGGAGACCAACACATCTGACTCCATCCTTCAACACCTGAGATGGGTCCYTCTGATGAGTTTTCCTAAAGCACTCCACTTCCACTATTTTTATTTTTTTTTTTAGTTACTCACTCATACAAACCATCATGTCAAGATAAAGATGGTTGAATGCTTCCAGCCATGAGAGATCCACCACTCAGGAAAAGGCTCCTCCAAACTGCCTCCAGCATTGCCAGTTTGGGATGTTTGAGTCCTACAACTCTGAACCCTTAAAAACACAAATCCAGGTGCCATTTGCTGGAGATCAGTGATGTATTGGGACTGAGAAAAAGGCAAGTACTCCTATCAGAGCTTACCCTTCAGGGGAAGAGCACAGAGAAAACTCAACAGCCTCATGTAAACAGAAGTCCTACTCCTCTGATGCTGGAAATACAAAGCTAAAGAAAAAATCTGTGCAAAACGGGTCTCTCTGCCACAAATTTTAAGTTCATAACTGAAGTCAAGGAAGAACAAGAATTCCAGTTGTGTGCACCCAACCTCTTAAGCCTCTAACTTGCTATATACACAATATGTTATCTGAAGATTTATCTTTATATCCTACAGCCTTTGGGGGGCGGTTGGGTCTAGCTGTCCACCAAACCCCCAAAATGCTGCCTGCCACACTGTACTTCAGCTTTGAAACACAGTCCCTTTGCTACAAACTCCAAGTGCTTTGACACCCTGTAACATTTGCACTTGGCCAACCTGTAGGTTTTCCAAAAGCACCAATCTTCTCCGTTCTATTCAGACAGACAAATCAGCATTTATCCCACTGAGCCGTGGTATTCTCAGTGCTTTTGGTGGCTGCTAGGCTGGGTTTTGAACACTTCCTCTTACAGGAAAAAAATGGCACTAATATTATGCATAAAGTGTCCTCTAAAGYGGACCAAATACAAGGCACCATTAAGAAAAAGGGCACCAGACAAGAGAAGCATCATCCTTGCTCACCCTGATACTTGCCATTAAGCTTTGGACAGAACAGTGAGGAATGGAGGGAAGGAGCAGACTGGCTAATCAGCAAGTACATCATGCAGATACCCATTARCACCATATTACATTTGCCAAAATCCATATACCTCCTGTGTTACTTCATCTCCCCCCACACCTACCTCCTCATTGCCCTCAACTTCTAATAGCAGTAATGACCTTGGCACACGGCATTTTCTTACAATTATTAGTTGGCTGGTGTTAATGGCCCTTGGCTACACCTTGGGCCATCAACTCCTCCCAGACAGTCATTAATCCCAAGGAAATACCCTGCACCTCAATCGTTATTACTTAATTACCTCCACACATAATCTGCAGAGCTGTAACACCACACCAAAGGATTGACTGCTGAGTTATGACTGAAAAAACTTTCAAGTTAAAAGACTAGAGATACTGCAACTAAACCCAATTAAAGGCATTTTAACAYGCTCATAAATAAAAGGTAATTATTTTGGGCCTGAATCCTGCTTACTGAAGTAAGCAAAGCAACTGCTTTTGACTAAGTTGAGAGTTCAGAGTGGCTCCCCATTTACAATGTAAAGCCAAACAAAGCTCAAACCCAATCTTGCACTTCAGCAACAAAGTGCTGCCTTTTAACAGGCCATAAACTGCACCAAGTAACAGGTTTTGCTCATCTGGGGAAGACTTCAAAGAAGGTGCACGCTCAAGGGCTGCACACAGCAACARATGGAGAATCTGTGACATTTCCAACAACATCCTGTCAAGTAAGGCTGCCCCAAATAGTGCGGCATCCTCCTACACAAGTAGCCTGCCCTGCTAGAGCTCCTCTTTCCATTTTGTTGCTCCTCTCACATATTCCTGCCATCTTCAGGGCAGGTGTTTTTCCCAGATTAGACACCCTCTGCAGAGCCAAATATGATTAACTGTGTTCTTACATTATCAGAGTCACCCAAAGTGAAAACAGAGCTCATATTTCATGATGCTGCATTAATGTCTCCATCCCAAAGGACACCAAACTTCATCACTGGCTAATTCAAGCCCAAAGCCTCTTTCATCTCCTTTCCTGGTCCTTGAGGACAATGAGGAAACAGGTTTGGGTAGCAGCAGAGCACAGGGAAGATGAATGGTCTCGTCAAAATAAAATACAATAAAAGCCCTATCCACAGAGGAAAATAAGCTTGAGGAAACAATTCAGATTAAGAGGAGACCTGMTGATTTAAACAAAGCCTCAAAGGGAAAATGAGATGTTGATAATTATGAGGGAAGTATCTTTTCATGGCCTGGACTGCTATTAGCTGGGATAGGAAAGAAGATGACAATCAGAGACTTCATGAATTGTCAGCAGCACGTGCTGCTGCTCCTTGGCATTAAGCAAACATCTGCCCTCACCTGCACCAGCACAGAGACAGCAGGCTCCTGCAGGCTGCTCGGGGCTGCCTTTCCTCCTGGCTTGTCTCCTTCAACCAGTGAACTCTGCTGAGCTAAAAATAAGCATACAGCCTGCAGACAGCATCTTCCAGACCTCACCTTTCCTCCCATGTGCTGCAGCCACCTATGTGCCACAACCTGCCAAACAGACATTTCAAAGCTATTTATCAATGCTCACAGTAGCAGAAAAAAGACTTGTGCATCATGCTGCCCTGTTGTGCACCTCCTCCTCTTTCCCATCATGTGGCTTTTGAGTTTGTGTTCAGTTTTATAGGTTTTTCCTAACAAGGATTTGTCCATGCCACTGAGTTCTCTGCTTCTTCCCCTAGGCTAGCCACCTACCTGCCCCTAATAGGTGCATAATTAAAAGGAAAACCACTCCAGGTAACTGGCAAGCTCTCCTAATTGAAAACCAAGGAGGTAATCATTTGGCCCTGAGAAAAACCCAACTCACATGCCATAATACGGACCACCATCTGTTTGCTAAATTAGCAGCAGTGAAATATCAGCATAGAAATGACTGACACCAATTAGTTTTTAAGGAGCTTGCCTTTACACAGAGAACACTTCACCACCTCACTGAAGCTCTCTCTGTGATGAGAGGCAATTTCTGTTCAAAAAGGGACAAGACAGAGATGCAGCCAAACYTTCCTGAGCATGAAACCAGTAGCTTACTGGTGATGGTTTTTCCCAGCATATTCAATTTAATGGAACCAGCACCCTCAGTTCCCATTGCCTCAAGCAAGCATTCATCCTTCCTGCAGGGGCACTCAGATTCTCCTCCCCAGGAAGATGTTCAGCCTCACATATGACAAAGGCAGCCCCATACCTAGGGTAGCTTCTTGATTCACTGTGACCAACCAAATTTTGGTGGAGTAAGGAACTCCACCMAAGCTCTGCCTGGCTCATCTAGAATGGGGGACAGAAATACCAYCTCTGCTTTATGTCAGAAGGCTGTACCAGGACTGCATCACCTGCTTCCCTGGGCAATTCCCACTCAAGACAAATCCTCCCCCTCTGGGGAAGAAACCTGGCCACCTGTCAAGCCCCACCTTCTCACACCTCTGGAAGCAAACCCACACAAGGAGCACCTGAAGTCAGGACCACTCTGCCCAGCAGAAAACTGCAACAAACACTGCTCACCACCACACAGAGACAACACAGCAGCTCAGCTCCTCAGCTCCATCTTCATGAGACTTAGCCCTGTATAACCATCATGGCAACTGTCTCCCTAATGCTCCCACCTCAAATTAAAATCCAGGTGCCACTGTGCACAGCCACATGGGAGAAAAAAACAGTCCTTGCATCCAAAAAATCTTTCCATAAGAAGAAAACAGAAACAGGAGTGGGAAGCAAGGCAGTGAAGAAGTGGCTGGCACAGGGGTATGCCAGTAAACCCTAGGACCAGCTTAGAGCATCCCTGCAAAGCCCTCTTCAGCTGCCCTGTCCAGAGGCACAGTGAGAAAGTACAGCTGAGGAGTGGGGCCCCTCTTCCTCTCCAACCTGCACGTACTGAGTAGAAGGCACATCACAGTAAATTAAAACAAGGATGCTACTCAAGCAAGGAATCTAATTTCACTAACTAAAACTGTTACAACGGCTGTAAAACAAAACAACATTAAAGCATGCAATATACTTGCAACTTACAATTTCCCATCGTATAGAGAAGGCCTTCTTCCCACAACACTGCTTATTTACCTAGGGGTAGGAAAACCTATAAATACGTGTATATTTCTCCTAGACTTGTATTTTTTCAGTGCATCCACAGCTTTTGTGGCACACCCTGTGCAGATGGCTTGGGCTCAATAGCATAAAACACCCAAAATCCAGACCCCATCCATTCCCTTGCCAATACACAGCACTGGGGTGTTGCATGGGTGCACACACATGCTGTACAGTGACTACAGTAGAGATGTCCAGCATACAGAGCAGGACACAGGAAATTGCAGACACATTGTGCTGTGCATTTTCTAAACCCAAACAAAGCTGTGCTGCTGAAGCAGCAGTCAGAGGGGCTCCTCTGCATGCCCAAAGCTCCTACTTGCACTCAGTGAACTGCAGGAGGTCCCAATATTGGCTGTAGCCCTGCTAGCCCACACATCTTCAACCTCACACGGCCTTTGAACGCACAGCAAGTGCACTTTTAGGAACTTAGAGTCACATTTTAATTCTTCACTTTGACACATGATAATGTTAGCAATTAGTACTGTGAGCAAACTGCTTCCCTCTCTCTTTGATGTTTGTTATTTTTACACTGATTGTTTTGCTGAGAGAGGAATTTAAATTTCATATTATTCTTCAGGGACAATGGAGAAATACTTAAAGCAAAACAAAAAAAAAATTTTAAATCACCCACAAAGCCTAATATGATACTGAGAGCTATATCTGAAAGCCTTTGCATCACATATTACCATTACAAGGGTCACTTAACCATCTCAAACCTTCGCTTCCCCACCCACCCCTTTTGCAAGAGATCTATTTTTATTTTCGCTTAAGCATCAGAACAAGTAATGGGGAAAAGTTTGAGGAGAGGCTGTACAAAGTTCCTGAGGCGAGAGCTCATTAGTGACTCACTGCAATAATTAACAGTTAAGCTGACCCCATCAGGAGTCAAAATGCATTTTTGTCACGGAACTGGAGCGCATCTCCAGAAACCCCATCGCAGCAGTTCAAAACACACACACACACGCAGGTGGCACCCTCAAAAACCCAACTAACCATTAGGGACCTTCATTCAGGTTAAGACATAAGTACAAAAGAGAAATAACAAAAATAATATCTGTGTGATGCCTTGATATATTTCCCTCAGATATTTTTCAGGTGTCAGCTGTAATAAATGAAGCGTTTACTGGGTGCAGACRACACTTTAAACAAATCAGCGCAAGTCCCTAAAGGAAACAAGCAGCAGCATATTCGGTAGTATTTCATCATCTGGGAGCTGGCAGAACGAAGCTGACAAGTACACAAGATAAATACTTTGTTCTGTCACGCTGTGTCATGTCGGAGAAAACATGAAGTGTTATATGACCTTTGGAGGCACAGCCCATGGAAGCCTTTCCTCTCGCTCCCACGCCGCTGTTTGCAGCGGGGAAAAGAGAAGATAAAATAGAAACACCCCTCTGAGGGGCTGCCTGGCAGCACCTGCAACTCAAGGGATTTCACAGCCACCTTCCTGGCAGAGGTTATGCTGCCAAAGCGTTAAGAGTGAAGCAATGTTGGAGCAGGAAGCAGCACCACTGCACCACCTGAGGCTCTGCAAAAACGATAGCAAGGCACTCCTCACAGAGGGAAAAGAAAGAAGATGGTGCAAGTTAATTATTATTGATGACTATTTTCCACCAACAAAAAAAGCATTTGGTTTGTTTCCTTCTGGACAAAAGAAAATACATCCTTTGGATCTTGGTAGGATTTAAAAGCAGAAACTGGACTGAACAGAAACCAGTCCTGCTGCTCTCGGTGGAGGAGAGAGGCTTTGGCACAGCAGCTCAGCCCAAGGGCAATGCCCTCTGCACAAAACCAACTTTATTTAGCCAGACAAAACCATGCTGGGACATTACTCCTTCAGCAGGATGCAATGGACCACGGCATGCCCCAGCACCAGTTCAACCCAACCTGCTCATCCACAGTGACCTGTGAGCAGAGCAAAGCGTGAGATCTGTGATGACACAGTGAAGCCTGAACCCCACACAGACACCCACCAAGTAACTTTACACTCACTCTAGCAGGGTGAAATTCCACTTTTTAGAAATTTTTAATTTTATTTTTCTTGCTGTTTCAGAAACATCCCCCAGGCTCCAAGTTGTAARGCAGGTAGGGCAAGCAGTGGTGTCAAACACAGACATGCTATCTCCATCAAATTTTAACACGGCAAATTTCTACATACTTGCAGCCTCACTGCAAGTATTTTGTGACCAGGGAAAGGAGAACACTGAAATGTTTTGGGTAGGTGAGCAAGGATTAATAAACACCTTTGAATCCTGAACCACTGTGCAATGGATGTTTTTAAGCAATAAAGATGCCTGACAGACTACACTGTCCTCCTATCTCACAAAAATACGCTATCCTCCCACCACTATATCTCACAGACATTAGGACAGTGATTTTTTTTCTTTCTTATTTCAAGAATTCCTATTCTGAAAGTGCAAGAAAACTAATCCAACAAAATAAATATRGCTGCGAAGCCATAAAATACAGGCTAGAAAACTCAGAGCTGCGTTTAACACAGAAAACTGGTTTTAGGCATTTCGTGTTAAAACCAAGAATCAAATATATTATTTTATTTAAAATAAATCACTATGTGTTGTCAAATAACAGYAATAAGGAACCACAGACATTGTATTAATCACAAGTGTGACAATGTTTGACGTATTTCCCCTCCCCTTTCTCCCATGAAAGACAGCAAGCAACAGACCATCCTCATTATTTACATTGTCACTTTTATGTAACAACCCACAGTTACAGAATCTCCAAAATAAATTACATTTATTTACATCAACTTCCTGGCGTTSGTGCTGTATCTAATTACTGTGAAAGAGACGAACAGATAATTAAGCCATTTGCAGCTAAAGCAGACTGGCTTTACCAGTGTAAAAAGATAGGTAGTGGAAAGCTGGCTCTCTAGTATACATAGTAAAGAGCAATAATACTAGAAGTGGATAAGGTAAAAGCACATCAGTAATTATTAACAATATGCCTAACATTTTAGTGTCACATTATTATGAATTAATTTGACATTCATTAGGGTTGCTCTGATCGTAATGAATCCGTATGCCAATTGCTTTGCTTTCAGATAAGACTCCCATGGTTCCATCATAACCCAGTAATTAAATGTTAATTAACAAAAGCTTTACAATGAGACACTGGAAAGAATAGTTAGATAACAAAACAAAGTGGTTCAACCTCCTAAAGACACTATATTAAAAAAAAAAAATGGGCAGACAACTTCTCCTATTCATTTTTCACCAAGTTCCTTTAGAAACTAGATTTGGATGGCTGTAAAGCAGGTTACATCTGTCTAAGTGCTCCAAATCCTGGCGCTTCTGGGCCAAGTTCAACTGCCCAACCTGATGCTGAAGTTACCACAGGTCTAACTAGGCAGAAAARAAGAGCTACCCAGAGAGGCTGCCCAGCCATGAAGTCAAGAACAGAGAAACAGCCATCTTCACATCCAGTGAGCCCAACATGGGCAACTTCTTCCCAGGCTCCCAAGTGAGACAAAGAGCAATGACAACTCCTTATCCCAACTCAAACCTGGTCACAGAGAGGGGGCAGGCAGCATCATGCCAGCAGTACACATGTGTATTTATCCTTTTCCCTCTGAAAATTACACTGCACAGTGTTCCATGTGCCACATTAAACATCACCTACAACTGTGTGGCACTCWATGCTAAAGAAGAAAAATACTCAGTAGAAAGAAATGAGAGGCAAGCCAAGTGATAATTTATTGTAAGCATCCATTAAGTAATGCTGAAATGTAACAAAATACTTTCAGAAGTACACAGGGTATCTGCAGGAATACTAAATGGCTTAATTATTTTTACTGCTTATATGCTGAATATCAAATGAATTCATAATAAAGAAACAGCTGCAAAAAAACCTTTGTCCAACAAAGAAATAGAAGCATCATGACAACTGCTTTTACTGCACATCTTCCTATTCCTTGGACCTTGGAAAGTACAGRAGGAAAGTGTTAAGTGTCCCACTCTTTTCATATTGAGGCTTAAATACAAAACAAGCTTTTTCCCCCCTGCATTTCTGTCCCAAAGCCCCTCTGGTGCAGTGCCACCAGCATGTCTTCTACCCTGCTCCCCCACTTTTCACCAGAGACCCTTGTGTTGCTGCTACCCCCACTGAAGTTTGGGATGGTGCCAACTCCTTCCCAGAGAGCATCTCTGCTCCTTGCCAGTGGGAAAGGATGTGGCTGGTCAGCACATGCAAAATCCCAGCTGGAGGTTTTGTGTGGTTTTTGGGGACATGGCAGGATGTACTTCACCAAGGCATGCAGCTGCCAGTGCAATGCACAAGTATTTCTCCTGACAAGCTCACAGGAACCAGAACTCTTCCCAAATGTGGGAAGTGAGTTTTTCCTGCTACAAGACCTGCATTTTCTYACCATGAGGAGCCTTGACCAGGCACACTGCTGGGGGAGATAACTGAGTGCAATTTGACCAACACTTCCCCTGCTCAGCAAGGGGCAGGGCCAATAACTGTATTTACTGCAGGATGACCCCAGCAGACAATGATGCTGGGCAAGCAAGGCTTGCCTGAAAGGGCTCTTAAAAAAACACCAAACAAAACAAACAAAAAAAAAACCCACACCATAAAAACCTCCTAACCATACCCAAAAAAAACTGCTTTGTGTATTCTCTCTCCTGTTGCCCTCTTCCTGCTGCATCCTTCCACCTTCCTCACCTTGCCATGGGAAACCACACCTTTGCAGGCAAGAGCTCTTCTCCTATATCTCCAGTGCAGGCCTGTGCAGCCCCATAGACACATAGACACAACAGCAGCCAACAGACAGATGGACACACAGACACACTAAAAGGAACACCAGCACTGTGCTCAGCAGCGGCCTGATGCTAAAACAGTGTGCCAGCTGCCATTCCCCCTTCCCAGGCAAAGCAAAGGAGGGGTTTAGCCATCCCAACCTGCTGGATCCCACAGCAAAGCCAGGCTTCTACAGCAGGGTGAGCAGCTCCCATGAAAAGCTACCAGGAGAGGGGATGGGCAGTGCTGGATCCACATCCATGCACCCCAAAGCCAGTGGAGCTTGCAGCCCCCAATCCCTAGAAACTTTCTGGCTATCCCAGCACAAAGACAAACAGATGGAGAGTCCACAYAGGGAAAGGGCAGGCACCTGCTGATATAAAACCCCTGCACATAATAAAAGTAATTTTTTTGGTAGATGTTTCGCAAACTTCAAAAATCAAACACCCCAATGAGAAAGCAACAAAGAAAACCATCCAGCAAGTGTTACAAACAGTAAGATGCACAAAAGTACAGCCTGCTTTCAACCAGTACTCTTAAAGGCCTTTACATTTTCCCCCTTCCATTTAGCATTTACTCTTATCTGCAAGAAAACCTCCAAATTAGTTTAACATCACCACCAATCCAGGAGATGAAAAAATAACCAAGTGCAGAGAAGTGGTCTGACTACACCGCACCTCACTATTGTGTAAGCCCTTCTTCCTTCCCTCCCCACCCTCTGTCAAAACACTTGAGGAGCCTTCCAAAGCACTGTCTTTTGCCGGTGGAGAGCTTGGCTGACTACACTTGCAGGCAGCAGGAGGAAGGCACAGGCTGCACTCCGGGCTGCACAGTTTGCAGTGACACAGGCGATGCCACTGCCAAACTTTGGTGTCTCACTGCTTCCTGCTACTACCAGAGCAACTGCAAGCCAAGGTCAACTCTTTTCTTTAATTCCCTTCTGTCTCACTTYTATTATTTTTTCTTTTTTCCCGTGGCATGGGAAGAGAGCTTAGTTGTTTCTGCATGGATGCAAAGTGAATGAGGCTGTCGCTTCTCATTGCAGTGCTATTTATTACAGGTCGCTGACATAATACAGCTTCCCCCAATGCCAAGGTAAAAAAAAAAAAAAGCAGGCAGGAGTTCTTGAGCATTGTCTCACTTGCTTCTTCAAAGGGAATATATGAAGAAGTTTTATTTATTTATATAGTGATCTTACAATGGAGATGCATCTGCTTGTTTCCAGCTGAAAAAGGCAAGTTTCCTTGGCAGTAGGAGGTTTAAAGAATCCACACACACAATAGAAGAAGAGAAGAACACATCAGGGAAAGAAACTGCAAGATTAACAAGACACACTGATGAAGAAAGGAAAAATYATACTGAAATCAGGGGTGGGGAGAACAGGGGGAGTATTGCAGGCTTGCTCCTGCATAAGCCAGATTCACCATAAGGAGAGAAGCAGGGTAATAAGAATGAAGCTCCACATCCTGGCTGGTGAAAATCTTGCTGCAGCAGAAGACCCATTCCCAAAAGAATGTCTGGTTTAAGAGTTGGTTCTGGCCTCTCATCATCAGCAGTTCCTCCCAATTTAATTCATAGTTTCAGATGAAAAGATTTTATAGATCTCTGTTCTGTCTTGAGATGAGCTTGCCTAGAGCYCCATGCAATAAATTGATGATGAATCAATTTTCCTGCGCTGTGCTTTGTAGTCTCTTTTTTTTCATACAGCTCTGAGAGCTGTGTATAAAATACCTCATTCCTTACTTGTTTTTTAAAGATAGGCTAATGTCTCTAAAGATCAAGAATACCCACAGTCTATTTTTAGATTGCTCACAGTAAGCCAAAAGTGCTCTAATAAAAACATCTTCTAATTCACCTGAAATATTTTATTACACGGCCAGATTAAGAGATAAACCAGTCTGTACTGGAGGCTGTGGAAGTTGTAGTGATGACTGAGGAGGCAGAGCGATACAAAAACGAGTGTAAAAAGGCTTTGCACGCTCCCTGTGGGACTGGCTTTCACCCCCCTCTGCCACTGTGGGGTCGAGCCTGCCAACCCACCGACCCCACGGTGCTTTCAGTCACACAGCTSCAGCACAAGACTGGGAAGAGAGCAGGTCTGGCTGCTCCGGGAGAACAGGATTTAACCCTTTCATCTGCCTTCTYCCACAGCAGTACCTGTGACAAAGCACAGCAGTTGCTATGGAGCAAAGAGAGCTATTAGCTCCTCTGTACTAATGTAATATAATTAGTATTGTAATTTCCACAGCGCATTTTGTCATCCCTTCTTATCCCGGAATGCTTTGTGGGTTTGTATTTTTACTCAGAAGGCTGTCCATCTCAYGAAGCTGAACTGGCACCATGGACTAAAAATCCATGGCTTTGCAGAGCTTACAAGTCTTCAGGACCACGTTTCCCACAGCAGGTGGTCATCAATGGCCACAAAAACTTTTCCAGAAACATCTAAATCCTCTGGGAAGTCCAGCAAGGCCAACCCCACACTTAACATCATAGAGCCAGCAGCTCCTGCCCACCAACACCGTGTCCAGCTCCCACCTTCCCCAAAGGYTGATGGGTCCTACACAGAAGAATAAAGAAAATGCAATCACTCACACTGGAATTTGACAAGACTGCCTGTGCAGCCCACAAAAAGTCAAAGGATTTTCAATTTATCAAAGCTGCCAGGACAGAGCTCAAAGAGCCTCCTGTGCTCTGACACCACTCCCACTGCCGGCTGCCTCTTTCAAGCACCCTACAGGGGCAATCCTCCACCTGTGTTCTTGGCTGCAGGTCAGCTACAAACTCTGCTTTTCTGACACCATCTCCCTCACCYTCTGTGGGTGTATAACCCTCATCAAAGCTATGGGAAGGTGCAAGGAAGAGTTTTGCAACCTCTGTTTTATAAGCATATAAGACATAAAATATTTTAGTTTTGCATACGGCAACCTGCAATTCTCTGTTCTTCCTCCCCACAACCTCCCACAAACACCAGCCAAAGTGAATTAAATGCCAGGCAGACATAARCAAAATTAAAATATATTGCTGGTAATTTTGGAGTTTTGGGCTTGAATCTTTCCACTGTTTWTCCATCATTCATGCTAATGCAGCGTGGAAAGGAAAAGCAGCTTGTTAGCTTTTGCTCTCTCTTGCAGCTCAATTGCTGAGGCTACCCAACACACTTGCACTCTTATTTGCTCTCCTTTCTACCATATCTCAAGCTGTGAAATTAATATGCACAGAGGACATAAACCTCTAGCTCAGGAATAAAAAGTGACCTTCATATGCTCCTGCTTAATCCTTCTCGGGCTCAGCGTAGCATCGCTTTGGGAAGGCAAGCCAGCATCAAACCAAGGTGCCACCTCRCCCTTCAGCCAGAGCATCCTCCCCACATGCACACTGGGGGCCTCCTGGCAGAAAATCCCTCCTTGGGAGGGAGCAGCACAGCAGCAGGAGCTGCATCCACACTTGGACCTCTAGCAGCTGACACAGCAGCATTGGGCACTTTGCACAGCAGCACCCACACAGGCAGCGCCCCACGACACCGCTGCCATTGAAGCTGTGAGGAAAAACTCCATCCAAAGCATTTAAAATAAGAGAGATTTCATTTATAATGCCCTCTTGCACTCCCCACTGCCCCAGGTCTGGCCTGAAGGCTTTGCCTAGCCTGTGGTTTCAGCTGTTCAGAGTTTCAAAACTCTGAGGTCCCAGACAACAACAACTGAAGGTTTCTGCCAAATTTAATTTTTCAGGCATGAGGAAGTGTCAGACTGAGCCCTAAAATGTGCACAGTCAGATGATGCCATGGGTGGCAGCAAGGCTCCCTGCTCTATGRGAACAACCTGAACAACAGTATTTCCTGCATCCCAGTCAGGAGAGAAGCACAAGCACACACCTTTCTCTAAAGGCACAAACAAGTACTGCCTCCTCAGAAACAGCACCAAATTTTGATAACAAATCRCCACCACCTCTCTCTGGAGGTTAAAACCTACAGCCATTGAAGCAGTTACACAATTATTCTGGATTTTCAGGAAAAGGAGAATCAATGTTCAAACACATGGAGTRGCAACAGAGAGACAAAAAGCGTTGCCCATGTGAGCACCCAGGGACTGTGCCAGAGGAACAAGTGCTTGCACTAACTGCAAAGTGATGACTGTATTTCTACAGATTCCTCAGCTGTTGCTTTGAACTCTTTCACTGAAATGTTTTGACAGCACACCAGATAAAAAAGGAAAATAAAAGGAACTCTGAAGTGTATGTGAAAATACACACATAAAAATATACAAATCAAACCATCTTCTTTTGCCACTGTGAAAGCATCACATTAAATGTCATCAAAACAGTAAATTCCAGAGCAATTTGTTTGCGTGCATTTGTGTTTATTCTTAAATTTAACACATGCATGGGTGTAACACACACATTCGCCTCACAATCTTTCCAACAGTTGTCACAGATCTGGAGCACCACAAAAGCAGAGCCCAGGGTGCTGAACTTACCCAGGTTTCTAACACAGATGAAGACTAAACCACACCAGTCCCATAAAATTAAGACAMCAATGGAAGGGCAAGGTGTGACAACCCAGCCATCTCCAGAAAGCCATGTTTTCTACCATGCATATTCCAAGCCCAATCTGCAAAACAGGTTAATTTTGCATGCAAATGGACAGTTACACATCTAACTGACCATTTGTGCAAGCAATTACACGTGCTATTACCTGACTGCATAATTGCGTGGGCCTAATTTTCAAATTGGGTCTTACATTTTCTGTTGAACACAAATGCTCTATTTAATAAATAGATACTGAGTAGTTTTGAAGCCTAGACATCCAGACTTACTGACCCCAAACCAAATATTGAAAAAAGATGCTGAAGTGYGTATTTACCCAAAAAAGAGCATCAYRTAACCCTGGTGTAATGCAGCACRTGGCCACCAAACTGAGCCACAAGTTTCTCTGCTGAAACTTCTGGTCCTTTAAATTGCAACTGAGAGCCAAATATCTGTACAAACATGCCAGGTAACTCCATCAGAAGCACTGTAATGTTCCTTATTGTAATTCTTTCAGTGAAAGACATCTGGGGCTTTCTTGCTACTCAGGATGTATTCTAGGGAGAAAAATCAAAGCACAAATACATTAAAAGAAAACTATTCTTAGCAAGCTGGTCAGCAGCTCATGAGCACAGTTTCTTTAGACAAATCCTGAAGATAAAGCAAAATCCAGCTTTGAATTATGAGGTGATGCAGGATTTTCTGCACATGATCCAAGCAGTTGATGTCCCAGGCCTTCGCATTGTGACCTCTAGGGAGAGGTTTTTATCTAAATTTAATCATCCTCAACTATTTTCAGCCAATTGTAAGGAGTATTTTTCTTTCATGGAATAATCCTAAATACTGTCAATTTTCCTGGGCATGTCAACCCCWAGTCTCTATTTTACATGTCAAGCAAAAGCTCTGTAAGATTAGCTGTCAGAGCCTGCAAGTTTTGGCCAAATATCAATTTTCTGTGTGGATGACGCRTTAAATTTAAGATGCTTGTTGCTACTAGGGGCAAAGGAATATAGCAATTACCAAGCTATTTCTGACTTACAAATCCATATGTAATCATACTGCTGGAAACCCAAACTTGGTGGGAAAGAAATTAACTAGAGTGTTAAAAACAAAGATTACCACTGAAGTACTCACTGCCACCTCACTCAAGAAGCATATCAGCAGGAAGACTTGATACCACAGTCCCTGAGCCACAGACACAGAGATCCAGGGAAAAGCAGCTCCAATTCCCAGAGACCCAGGGAAAAGCAGCTCCAGTTCCCTCAGAGACCCTGGGAAAGCAACTCCAATTCCCTCAGAGACCCAGGGAAAAGCAGCTCCAGTTCCCTCAGAGACCCTGGGAAAAGTAACTCCAATTCCCTCAGAGACCCAGGGAAAGCAGCTCCAGTTCCCCCAGAGAACCAGGGAAAAGCAGCTCCAGTTCTCTCAGAGACCCAGGGAAAAGCAGCTCCAGTTCCCCCAGAGACCCAGGGAAAAGCAGCTCCAGTTCCCCCAGAGACCCAGGGAAAAGTAACTCCAATTCCCTCAGAGACCCTGGGAAAATTAACTCCAATTCCCTCAGAGACCCAGGGAAAAGCAGCTCCAGTTCCCTCAGAGACCCAGGGAAAAGCAGCTCCAGATCCCTCAGGCATTTTCATTATGCATGTCATCCCCCACAACTACAGCCATACCACAGAGGATCTGAGGTGGCTTTTGCTTCTCTCTGACCTTCCCTGATTCTTTGGAGCCTGCCACTGATAGTTTTCTTTATTACATCTCCACAAGACACCAAAGTCCTGCRTTGTGTGGCACCCAGATACACTTTCCTTAATATCACTAAGCCAGGCTTGTGTGATCAAGAAATGATGTTGTTGTAGCACCTTATACTGATGAATCCCAAGGAAAGCTTTACTTTACCTGCCAGAATAAGCCTCAGGCTGTGCCATCAAATAAACAGGGGGTTTATTCCAGATATTCCTAGGAAAACAGGCATGCTGCAGTTCATACTAGTTCTCAGGGAATTTAATCAACTGCTGGTTTAAGGCAAACACGTGAATTGAGCTTTGGTGATCTTCTGCAAGAGTCAGCTGGGACCCCAAGAAACCCTGGCACTTTGGCTCACATCAGCACTAGCCAAACCAAGGAGTAACAAGGCAGGTAGCAGTGCATCCCTCCTCCTTGCTGGCATTGCTCCAGTGCTCATCCTTCAGCAGCCCGCAGCAGCACTGCCTCATAAAGCACTGAAACACCATCTGTGCCCAAGGGAAACACCAGGATTAAAGCTCAGGACAAACAATGAAAACCTGACATTGGCCTCAAAAGGCAAGACTAACAAAYATAAACCTGACAGGGGCTACCCAACACAAGGACCCAGTCAGCAATAAGCCAAAAAAGATGGACTGCCAAACACCAATGTCAGGAATGTACCAGGGGCTGATGTCACTTCATCACAGCAATGAAAAAACCAGTCAGACTAGRTCCAAAAAATACCAAAAGGGAACTAGTGTCACAGCAATTCTCACACAGCCTGGAACAATTTGGACACTTCTAACACAGGAAAAGCCCAAGGTACAGAGTGTTGGAGCAGAAGCTTTACGCCCACAAGGACAGGAGCCATCTGGGCCAAAGAGGACCTACAGAAATCACACACACTCTACAGTCTTTTTTTGGAAAAAGCCACTATTTGCCATGTTTTGTCTCATTTCCATGGGCCTTCAGCAAGAGTGGGATTATTCAAATTGACAGCAACAGTCTGGCAAGATTGTTTTCYAGTATCAAAGGACACCTACCCAGTAATTGCTGTACAGTAGCATGAGGCATAGCCCACATATTTTAACGCCTTAACCACATGTCGTGGCAGCAATTGGACCAAAGCTATGAAGTCTTAACAAACCCACGTTTCCATTGCCAATTTCACCAGCAATATCTGCAAGACACTGYAAAACCACAATTCAATCAGCCCCTATATAAAATACTACAAAGTGTTTTAAAAATATGGCTTATAAAAACGACCACTGGAATTTTTCCCCCGTTTCTTAAGCTAGGTGAGTTTTGACTTTTCTCTGCATACAGAGGAGCTAAAGATTTTTTTTTCTTCTTTTTATGAAGACTGAGAATCTCACAATCCAAGATATTGGATTGAAATTACATGAAAAAATTYGCAGCAAATAACACTATGTGAATCTGTTTGCTAATCTTCCAAAAACAGAAGGAAAAAAAAGCCATCTCTTTCTGTCCCCAATCTCTGGCTACCACAAGAAAGTAAAAGCTTCTTAAATAATCTTTTATTAGCAATTTTATTAAAGGTTCAAGCTAAACACCAAAASCCTTGGACAGGCAGAAACATTTAGCACAGACCTGATTTTGTTTCCTTCCCAAGAAGCTGGACCAAGGCAGGGAAAATGTGAAGCATCACTACAGTTGCTGGCTGCTCCAGAAAGAACTCCCCACCTGTGCTGCAGGCACCACATTACTCACACAGCAGCTGCTTGTTATATCGTGATATAATGAAGTTTCACAGTGGCACGTGAAGCAACACTAGAAACAAACCTAGCCCAGGATTTCAGTGTGTTATGCAGCACGAGGGCGACATAAATGCTGTACAAGTTATCACCACTATTTATAGGCTCTAATAATTCCACATTTTTCTAATATGATCTTCCCCAYACACAGTGCAGCCCCAGGTGACACCAGGGCCAGGCAGCTGCGTGAGCTGGCAGCAGTTTAAAACATGTTGCACGAGAGGATCCAAGCATGCATGATTGTAAGAGCAGTTCAAAACTCCAGGAGACAAAGAAATACTCTGTGCTGAGAAATCCAGGGAGAAACTCGCAGGGCTGGCACAGAAGTCCTCCTGTGGCTGAAGAAACAGACAAAGGAAGAAAGAAGAGTGGCAATGACTCTATATTTGTTTTGAAAATTTCCCTTTTCCCTGAATGGGCTATTAACTCCCTTGTTCCCATGAGCTAAGCTGGCTCTGGGAGGAACAACTCCCAGCTTCCATCACCAAAGCCCCCTGCAGAATGGAGTCCCCATACGCTGCACCGGGTCTGAGTCAGCTCATGGAAGAAGAGAAAGAGCAGGGATCAAACYTGAATTTCCTAAACAAAATGAGCTGCACAGCACTGTGTTTGCATATCAGTTTCTCCCGCTCCCAACGTGCTAATTCAGGCAGCAGCCGCTGCGCTGCAGAAGGATGGCTTTCAAATCAAACAGCTACAYGCATTATTTCTGCCTCCGTCCTACACAATTCCATGGCTTTTTCCATACACTCCAATGCCTATGTCCTCTGAGCATTATTAATAGCTACTGAAGAATATTATCTGCCTACCAATCACTTCAGCTTCCTTCTTAATGGCAAGTACATTTTTAGAGCATCAAATATATCAACAGGGACAATGGTTGCTAAATTTGAAGTCAACAACAACTGGAAAAYGTTAGCTACTTCATTGGTATTTTTACATGCTTGCAGAAATATCTCTTGAAATAAATGAGCCTTTTTTTACCCTTTCAAAGASATAATAAAATAATACTGAATTCTAAATACTGTCACATATCCTCAGCAAACAGCAATTTAAATTTAGATAAATACATTTTTACTGCCAAAGATAATGAGCAAAAATAACTACAATTCAACTTTGCATAGTGGATGGGATGACAAAAAGACCACCTTAAAATGACAGCTGGCTGGCAGGCACAGCGCAGCCGACGAACACTCACCAGAACACGGACAATCTTGGAAAAGGGGTTAAAGCAAAATAATTCTTAGGAACAAATGCTTATCGTTGCATCTGGCTGCGACATTAACCTTAAAAGACTACTAAAATATTCCATTAGCATACTAACCACGGTACATAAACTTTTATGTTTAAAATGTTCAATATTTCAACGTAATTTCAATTAATGGAAATTGAACATTGGGATATGTATCAAGTTAAGTATAATGGTTTTGCTTCCTGTGCGTGCACCAAAGCAGCTCCAACCTGCCCATACCAGCCCCYGCCACGGGAGCCATGTCCAGAGAAGGTCCTCAGCAGCTCACAGGGCTTCAAATGAGCCAAACACCTCCACAAATCTCTTCCCTGCACATTCAGCTCTGCACACCAAGGTTATTTAAGCATATGCTGAAATGCAAAGCGTGCAAGCACATCTGCAATATCTGCTCAGGGACTTCAGCAAGAGGCAGCAATCGAGAGGTGCCTGCACCCTAGGAGAGGCTTTCTTGGGAAAAGAGGAGACAAAGGGAYGGAAGCACCATTTGGGGAGTCTCAGTGGAGCAGGAAGAGCCAAGCCACAGCTAAAGTCAGTAAGAC
This sequence comes from Cardinalis cardinalis, assembly GCA_014549065.1. Lineage (NCBI taxonomy): Eukaryota > Metazoa > Chordata > Aves > Passeriformes > Cardinalidae > Cardinalis > Cardinalis cardinalis. The sequence goes on along the minus strand of JACDOX010000087.1, from coordinate 344,166 downwards.
AGGCATAGGCTGCAGAGCTTTATCCAGTGTGTCATCACTCACCCGGGAAATGAGCGTGTCCTGCTCTCACAGCAATGCTACAGCCAAGGCTGTGCCACTGTTTCACAGTTTTGGGCTTTCCCAACTTTTCCATAACCTAGTTTTGTTCAGAAGGGGTTTTTGGTTTCTCTTTTTCTTACAGCATGCAAGCTTTTTTATTCAACCTCCCTCTGGCACGATCCATTTCCTACATGAATCACAACTGGGAGGGGTGAGAAAAAGAGAGAGGTCAGGTATCACAACTCTATTAAATAGACATTTATTAGGCAGTTTAGTCAAGCAGCTGCAGGCAAAGGGTCACATAATGCCTTGCAGTGCCACAGTAGCCTCTGCACATGAATTTAAAACCCATCAGCAGCATGTCCCAGCTTCCTCCTCAGCTCCTCTGGGAACACAGCCTGGGAGGAAGACCATGGGGCAGCTCAGACCCTGGTACCACAGCCAGCACTGCTCTGAGCTCAGGGTGGTCCCCAGTGGGATTTTGGAAGATTTCTGCAAGCTCTGTACTTCTGTAAGCTCAACAGCAGCTGGTGATGAGACACATGAGCATGTCACCATGTGACAAGAGCCCACGTTGCACTGCTGACTTATTAGGAGATTAAGAAAGATCAAGCTATAAATGCCCATTCAGTTATTGTATGTGTAGCTGCACAGACATTGGGAGAGAAAGGAGCTGAACATAGCAGGAGTATAATCTTAGAAGTCACTAAAAAGGACTTTACAGGAACACTTATACAATGAGTGATCATTTTTTTATAGTTCAAAAAGAACTGTATCTGCTAAAAGGCAAAGTAAGCCTCAGACTTTTATTTACTTCATTTTCCTACCTCCTCCTTTGTCAGAAGCTAGAGTTTATAGGTTTCAGACACGGAAACAAAAAGCAGTTACCACCAGAAAAGAAAAAYACTTTTTGATAATCTTAGCAGTATAAATTTCTATTCCTCATATATATTTATATTCTTGGTATTCAGCACAAGCCTAGGGTGTGACCAGTATGTGCTCCTGCAGTTTGAATTATTGACTCTGCTGCCCAAACATCAGCCAACATCAGACCCTCACGAATCACTGATGCACGAGCAAATATTCATCTGCCCTGGACTTTGCACACCCTTTAGACAAAGTGGGAAGAAGGACAAGTTTCCCTGGCAGGCTGGGAGAAAAAAAGAAAATAAGGAGATATATATAGCAGCAGCTGTTCAAAGACTTCAGGAGGCTTGGCATGTGCCCATATGCCCAGCAGAGGTGGCGGACAGGAGAAATGAGACCATTTATCACGTGGACACGCAGCTCATCACCAGGGAACTGCCACCGAGCACGGCTTAAACTGCTCCTCCAAAACAAGAAGTCGCTAAACAAACATTAACTGAAGTTGCTGAAATGATGAATCTCTCTGGCAGATTGTGTACTCCCATGGGATAATTCAGCTTTGGCTACGTGGGCACACATAAAATCCACCAGCAGCCTGCACTTGTTTGCAAAAGCAAACCCTTAAAGTCAGAGAAAATCAGAGCCTGTTGCACACCCTGAGGACTTGTCAGCACACAAGTGATTCACAGGAAACAGCCCAGCTGCACTCACCTCATCCTGCCTTCGCTCCTGCCACAGTAAAAACCAAATTCCAGGAACCAGCCCCCKCTCCTTTCCCAGCAAAATTGCCTCAGTGCATTGAGAGTGTGTGGAGCRCACGAGGGCAGACCTGGCTTAGCTGTTTCACGGAGCTGCCATCACTTGCCCGTGGTTTTAACAGCATAAATGCCTGGCTGCACAGCACTAAACCCCAATCTGCACAGGCAGGACACAAAGTTCCGAAGCTTCCAGGGAACCATCCTATTGCCCCACACCAACCACCATGTACTGGCTCACCCTTACTGTCCTAAGAAAGACAGGAGGGGGTCGTTGTCAGGCAAAAACACAAAAAAGAAATTAAACCTACAGGCTACATCATCTTTTGGAGCAACAAGGACCATCTGATCTCAGCCCATGCTGCTGACTGACTGTGTATCTTCTATTTTCTTTCCTAGCTTATCACAACAGTTCCTACACTATTAGGACCAAGCACTTGATTCCCACTGTGAACTCATTCACCTTCAGCACCCAGTCATTGGTCTGGTACCGACTTACTGTTTATCTYAACGAGTCATCCAGAGCAAGTCACCTGAGCTCCTCTGGCTGCTCGTATTAAGCACTTGAGTGTTTGGGCCACTCTCCCAGTGTGCTCCTACACCTCCCCCGTCACACAAGCAGGGGCACAAGAGCTGGGGACTGGACTCCAGGGATGGCTGGCTCCCCGTTAGCCACCTGAAAAGCTGCTCCTCGGCCTGGGAAGGGGGTGTGGAGGAGAGCCGAGCAGCAGGACCAGAGCCTGGGAAATCACAGCCCCAGCTCCGGGCGGTTCGTCCTCATGCCGGGAGCTCCTGGGGGCTGCTGCCATCTAGAGATGCTCACCGAGCCAGGCTGCGGGCTGGCCGCTCCGCAAGCCCCACCATCACCGCCGGGAAACGCTCAGCTCCCGCCCCAGCAGCTCCCGGCTCTGACCAGCGACCCACAGAAAGGCGTTTCTCCAAAAGCCTTTGGAAGATGCGCACGCTCTGGATCACAGGCTGTGCCTCCAGACGCGGCGCGAGTCAACGCGCCGCGGTTTGCTGAAATTGAATTGAAAAACAAAACAACAGAAAAAAACCCAACCAAACTAAAACCCCCTGAAAACTAGAACAAAACATTAATTCCACTAAGGTGTGTGGCTATAAAACTGAGAGCACACTTCAGAACAACTCGGCATTACGGCCAGGAGTGCAATGCAGCGCTTGGGGCTCAGCCGGGAGKGCCCACAGGGTGCTGGGCCCTTTGCTGCCACGGACCAAATGTGCCTTTCCCTGCTTGCCATCCCACTTCACTACCGTGCAGGCTCAGGAGAAAGGCTTCCCCCTTCACRAGCTGCTACTGCCAAGTCTCATTTGCTTTACTCATAAGGCATGTATTTCAGGTCCTTATTATTACTGTTTTCATGTTAATTACAAGCACAGCTCCTAGTGCCAAATTCCATACACATAAACATCAATTACCATCTCTTTTTTTTTTTAAAGCAAAGTCACAACTCAGTCACTGGGGCACGCAGCAGCGCCGGTCTCGGCAGGGCAGGTGCAGGCACAGAGCCTGCGTGGTGCAATTCCGTGCTGGAGCTGCCCCAGGATCCCTGGGGATGCCCCAAGAGCAGCGCCAGAACCAGGCTCCTCTGCCCTGCAGCACGGCTGGCTCGCAGCGCTCTCAGGGGACACGCAGGGACAGCAGCAGAGATGYCCCTGCAGACACCTGAAGGGCTGTGTGACACCCAGGAGGGTGCTGAGCCCACAACAGCACCCGCTGCTCTTTGGTGAAAGGCTAAGACAGAATGACCCCCGTGCAGGGGCCAGGCCCTCTGAAACTCCCAGTCAATATTTATCGTGCCTCTGCAAAGGCACTCAGAGCTCAGCCTAATTTTAACCATCAAATAGACACCGTGGCGGGATAAACGGGAGAGGTGCCAAGGAGGGCTGTAGCAAAGGAGAGGAGCTGCATCTCTCTGAAGGCGTGTGGCATGTCCCATCCGACATGGCCCAGAGAGGAGTAAAGGCATGAAATTAAAGACTGCCCATACATCAGGCTGAACACGCTGGGAGATAAAAAAAAAAAAAGGAAATAAAAAAAAAATGAACTGCAAAAATATTTGAAGTACAATTATTCTCAGAACAGCTGAATACTTCAAACAGGACTAAGTTAATTTGGCTGTAATTATTTAACAACTCACCAACCCCACATATCAGAAAATGGAGTTAATTTATCAGCTATTTTCAAGCAGAACAAAGACTCGCCAGCTTCCAGGTAACAGCCCAAGCTGTTTGGCTCACGTGACCCYGACTGAGCTGTGCACTGCAAACATTATATGCCCAAGCACGGAGACAGAAGAAATCAGAAAACCCCAACGTGTTTACATATTTACACAGAGGATAATGAAATCAAAAGTTTGGCCAACAGCTTGCTTGCACGAGCAACGGCATCACCATCTCTCTCGATGCACYGAAAATGAGGGCAGCAGCCAGAGCCCCATCCTATTGCCCCCAAAAGCCAAGAGAGCCCAAATGCTGGGGGGTCCTAAATACTTGCAAATCATGGCTCCCTGTCCAGCCTGCCTTGATATTGCAGCAAACACCAAGTAGCAAAGCTTAATCATTACTAGCTGCTAGTGCCCACAGCAGTGCCTAAACCCCGCCAAATAGGAAATGTCACTCCAACCCTTCTATTTTAATAAACGGATTTTCTGTTTTGCACAGTGCAGGGCACAGAGGATTTTCAGCAGCACAGATCCGGGAGGCTTCCCCAGAGGCGACAGGAAGGCAGGCGAGCAACCCTGGACCGATGCTTTTTATTTTCACTGGGGTATAAATCCAGCAATGGAGAGTCTTTTGTGATCGTCCACGCCAACAGCCCGGTCCGAGCGGTGGGAAGGATTGCTGGAGAGCACGGGAGCATCCCAGTGGGGACGGCTGCTGCCCAAAACCGGGGCAGGCTACGGGAAAAGTGTGAGACAGAAAAGTATCAAGTGAGGCGAACAGTCAGGCTGCGTGTAAACAGGGAGGCAGGCAAAAAGGTACAGAGAAGCAGCGCCTGTGAAACGAGGAGTGCCATTCTTCTTCAGCGGGGATTTACCGATTCAAACCGCAGGAAGAGAATATACAAAAGAAAGCAGCAGCCCAGCATTTCACCCCTCCCGATTTCGAGGGTTAGGAAACAATCGCACAGCGAAAAAGTAAACTGCGTCCCAAGATCAAAAACCGCCTTCAAAGCCCAATCAGGCAGGCAAAGCCAGGACACGCTCCTTTCGCTTCTCACCAAACGTATCCTTCCTTCTCTCTGTTACATAAAGCCCCAAAATATAAACTAAATTGTGAGAACGAGGAGCTGTTGCACCAATACCGCCCAAACAGCATAAATTTTGCATCACCGGGGAGGGAAGGGAAAAAAAAAAAAAAAAAGAAAGCGAAGTTACAAAGACTGAAGAAATTTCCTTTTAATGTTTTATTCACAGCAAAGGGGCGATGCAGCGGGGGGTGATCCCCGTGCCCTCCCGGGGCGACTGAGCCGGCACAGCTCGTACTACGGCGGCGAGAAAGCGCTGCTCGGATGCCAAGAGCAAAACAACATTCAAGCCAACGCTGTAAGTTTCCCTCCAGAAAGTTAAAAATTCCGGGCAGACCCTGCCGGAGGAAAAAGCGCCTTTTCCAGCGTTAACTTCCAAGCCGCCCGCTCGCCCTCCCCGGTGCGCCAACACCTGGGCCCGGTGCTGAGGCGGCGGGGCCGGGACGCGCGGCGCACACACACGGACGCACAGGTGTACGGGGCACCAACGCCGCCGCGTCCGCCGCCACGCCAACTTCGGCAGCGCAGCCCCGTCGGGACGGCAGCGGCACCTGCGGGGACACGCACGGCACCCACCCGGGGCTCCCCTGGCAAGGGCGGCCCCGGGGCCGGGCGGGGACACGGAGCGGGGACRCGGAGCGCTGCTGCGCGGGCGATCCGCGACCGCCGGCTCCGCTCCGCTTCCCGCGGGGGGTTGTCGCCCTCTGGCCGCCGCCGCTCCGCGGGACCCGCACGAACTCCCGCACCCCGCGCCGGGCACCGGGACGGGGAGAAGTTGTGGGGAAGGCGCCTCTCCGCCGGCTGTGCCGCGCCGCTCCGGCCGCTCACCCACCTGCCTGCGCCGCCGCGGCGGCCCGCGGGGCCCCGGCCGCCGCCGCC
>JACDOX010000087.1:325430-337850 GCA_014549065.1 Cardinalis cardinalis | reverse complement strand
GAGCCGCTCCCGCCTTTGCGGCCCGCCCCGCCCCGCCCCGCCTGAGGGGCAGGTGCGCGGCCCGGGCCCTGCGTGAGGGGCGGCCGCGGCAGCGGGACCCCGAGGGAGCTGTGCCGTGAGGTGGCACGGGGAGAAACCCTGCTCCGGGGCACGGGGACACCTCCCGACACCACAGAGCCCCAGTGCGGGCTGAGCCCGTCCCAGCGGCGGCCGCAGCCGAGGTGTGAGGAGCATCCTGGGCAGCTGAAGCGCGCCCGGCTTCTCTCCGCCGTGAGATCCCGCCGCACGCCTGATCCGGACAAGAACATGGCATGTCACCCTCCTGCCTGGGTTGTGCTCCCCAAAACACCCGCTCCCGTGAGTGCTCACAGCCCCTCATGCAGAGACGAGCATCCCACCTGCGCTCCCAGTGCCAAGGTGAGTGTAGGGATTCCCCGCGCTCAGCCGAGGCACTTGGGAAGCTTTAGGGTGGAAGGGCTGGAAAGAAGGGAGAGAGGTTTTAAGGGCAATAGGGCAGGTTGGGAGCACCTTGGAGATCACTTTTCAATGTGGTAGTGGCTGGACTTGGCACTGAAGCACTGAAGCTGATGAGAGCYGCATTTTCCAGCCTGCCTGCAGAAACTCTGTGGGGCACAGAGGTGTAATGGCATCTCCCACCAATGCAGCCACCCCTTGATGTCCCCTGCCAGCCCGGTGGCACCTCCTAGATGCTCTCAGGTGGGGACAGATGCAGTGCCAGGGTCCTGCAAGCATCAGCCCAGCATCCCCCTCACCACCACCCACCCCAGCASAAGGGTGAAATGCCAACACAGACACCCTCCCTAACAGATCCAGGGGAACAGAGTCTCATCAAGATTTGTCTTGGCAAGRCAGAGACTGAAAATCTCAACATCTCATCAGAGGTGGGAGACAGTACCTGCCATTTATCACTCTTGATGAGTTGATTGGCATCCTCAGTTGTAACTGAACTCTGAAAGTGCACAACAGGCGAATACCTTCATTTCTTCACTTCGTGTCCCCAAAATGTGTGCCCCAGGTTCTGAAGCCTGCTCACCCTGGTCAAGCCCTTCTGGATCTCACCAACTTTCCTTATACCTTTCCAGCTGGTCTGTGCAGTACTTCTTGGAGTGACTTCCCAGTGATGCTAACAGCTTTCCCTGGCACCCYCAAGCAGATAAAGTGGGAGACTGCAGCATCAAGTGCCTTCCCTCCAACCAGCTCCAGTGGAATGGTTTTCCCATAGGAATTAGCCTCAAAGGAATAACCCCAGTCCCTCCAGCCAAACTGCCTCCTTTCCAGGGAAGCCAGAGGCTTGCATGCCTTAAAAAAAAAAAAGAAAAAATCMCCAGATCAAGATAGTATTTCGAGTTGGATTATGGCTCTTTGGCCAAAGAGCTGGAAGTTTAGCTGGAATGAATTAGCCAGGCTTTGCAGGAAGGAGGCTGTAAAGAAGGAGGTGTCGTTGCCCTGGGTGCTGCATCCCACTGCCCACATCAGCAGTGACAGAGGGACAGTGAAACTGACAGGTGAAAGAAAAGGCAGAAAGGGAAGCAGAGCCCTGACAYGCTCAGCCTCTTCCTTAGGGTTTTCCCTGAGAACACCGGCTGGGTGAGGCCGGCAGGAGAGGCTGGGAGCCAGCCCGTGCCCTTGCTGAGCAGATTAGCAGCAGTGCTGATCATCCCTCCTTGCCATCCCCAGGAAGGAAGCGCGATCCCTGCCTGGCGCAGAAATGGATCCAACGGGAGGCTGTGAGGCGAAACTCGCTCAAATATTGAACGAGAAAAATTTTGCTCGATCTGCCTCTCAGTAAACAGTGACTAATTGCTCTGGCTGGAGCTGCTGTACCTTCTAGATTGGAAGGTGCAGATGGAGCAACGATAGCGAAGGCTCCTTACCTGATGCCGGCTGTACATTAATCACGAATGTTTGCTATGCAAATCTTGTCATACAAAGCAATTATTGCTGTTCCCATACTGACCTCATGTTTATTTATTACATGAGCTCTTTATTTGAACCTTGCCTGGTCTCTCTTCCCATATAAGCGTATTAGTATGAGGCTTCCAAAGGCACCCAGCTGAGAAATTGTAGATTTATTTGTGGCGTGGAGGGATGGCACACGACACGCTGACTGCAATGCAGAGCTGAGAGGCTCAGCTCTTTACACCAGTGGCTCTTCATGCAAAATATTCTCACCCCGAGGTCTCTCGCTGGATTGAAGGACACTTTCTAACAGCACAGGGCTGCGACTCTGGCTTTGCTCTGACGCTGCAGTATTAACCGATGGTTAATGGAGACTGTCAGCCCGAGGAGCCGCGCAATAAAACTCTGCTTGGGCTTCTTTAGGGCCCGCTCAGTACAAGTAAAATTTTACACAGCGCTTCGTCCTTGGCTTTGTCACCTTTGCCTACCTCCAGAACGATGAGTTGCAAATAGATTTAACTGTGCCACTGAGGAAGTCGCGAGTGCGTTTTTGAGTGTGGTGGTGTTTGGGTAGGTGGAGCGATGGGTGTCTTTAAGCACCAAATATCCTCTTGCCAGAGGAGTTTTCTCCATGTGATTTAATGTTGGGCAACACTGGCATCCGGTGGGCAGAGGATTTCCTCCTTAACAGCTTGTGGCAGCTCACTCCCTTGATTTTGTCCTATGGCTTCTCAAGATGACCAAAAAATGCAATTTCTACATTAATCTGGGTTCTCTTTTCCCCCTTCCTTCAGTTTGGCTGCCACCAGGCAGAGCAATGTATTGCCTTTTTAGTGTTTTCTTTCAAACACATTCTGCTATACTGTCTGGGGTCTTCTGAAGTCAGCTGCCCCTTCATGTATTCAGTTTTGTTGTGCCTGCCTCACACCACATGCAAGTCTCTGTTCCTCCCTTGACGGTGACAGGAAGGGTCTCCATGGTTCTTGCTTCAAACCAAACCCTCATGTCTGACATCTGTGGGCCCCTTCCTTGTCCACAAACATTATTGGTGCTCTTTTACTGGGGGAAACTGTAGACAAGCCCCCAGAGCCTGAATGAAATCAAATCCTTCTTGTACCTCTCAGCCCTCCCTGCCTCTCTCRCTGCTCTTTCTTCTGCTCTCACCTCTGCTTTCAGCTCTTCCCAATGTAGCATCATTTTCTGATGCAATTAACACTTCTTATGGCTTCCAAATCATTAATAAAGCCAGTAATTAACAGCAGGCCTGACAATGAACCGAGCAATGCCACACTGTGTACTTTTGCCCCTCTCCAGCATCATCCCTTCCTTAGTATTTCATCTGGCTTTCCATCCATTCAACAACTTGCATGCCCCAGTCAATTTGAAATATTCCTCCCCCCCCAGTATTTCTCTTTTATGGTACAGCTGTAGCTTTTGCTAATTGTTCATGAAATTACTTTCCTTTTTTTTTTTTTTTCTAAAGCAATATTTTTCTTGAGAAGTTGAATTTAAAAGGGGCCATAAATGACTAATAGTAATTAATAAAAATGAAGAAATAATTGGGCAATGTCTTTAAATGTATACGCCTGGAGTCAAACTCCTAAATCCCAGCTTCTGTTAGATCAGCTTGGGGTTTTTATTCTCCCCTGAAGGAGCAGCAGTGCCCAAGACTGTCAGGGAATGCTCCAAGTGATGGAATAACTCYCCAACAACCCCAGAAAGCTGAGGGCTGGCAGAATGTGGTGGACCYTGCTGGCAGCACATAGCTTACTGCTGCCCTCCTCCCTTGCTGTGCCAGGGCAAGAGGGGCTTTGGGGACCTGGTGGACAACTTGGTCCTCTTGAAAAACACTGCTTTTAACCCATGGAGAGCCCTGCCACTTCCATGAGACTGTTAGAAAGGGATTAGACATTTAAGGGCAAGACAGTTACATTAAAAAAAAGAAAGCAGCAATAAAAGGCTTTTGTGGTTCAGAGCATAAATCAGCCTTTTACTGCTTCCCTTTGCAGGGAGCACAGCCACAAGCGCCTAACTCAGGGATTTTTATATCTGCTTGTGAAATATCTGGGGGACAGCAGTGCCAGGGAGCAGGCACGAGACCCTGGGCCTGAGTCAGCACTGCCCAGCCAAGGATGCTGCAGCATCCTGGTGGCTTTGGGAGGCTGGCTGWGGTGGCACGGAGTCAGGGACAGGATCCCGTCGTGCAAAGCAGGACTTGGAAGTGCACAGAGATGGTTTTGAGGGCCACTTCACCCCTGCTCCCCTCTCCTGACGATAATTAACCACTGGTGGTTTTCCTTTGCCAGTGCAGACTAGCACAAACTGAGATCCACCTCCCAGCTGATTAAAAGGTCACGTTTTACAAAGTAGCACAGCCACCCTAACCAAATGTGTGCTGGCTAATTGCCTTGGGTGTGAAATTAGGTTTGTGGTTTCTGTGGGATCAAGTGTGGCTTCCTCCTCTCCTCCCCAACCTCCTTGGTTGTGTTCCCAGTCGCTGATGAGCATTTCATCTGCAGAAAATACTGCACTTTGCAGCCAGAAACACAGACACATTCCAAACCCCTGGCTTTGCTTGCACCCAGGATGGTGCAGAGACAGGAGGGTTGGAGCAGCTGTGATGTAGCAGAGCAGAAAACACCACATGGGGCTGAGCCTCAGCAGGCAGTTTGGGGCCTGTCAGGCAGGGTAGGTTGGAATGCCCTACATTAGGTCAACACCTCACTTTGTTTCCACTGCTCCTTGCAAGATCTTGGGGGASAGAGCTGCCCAAGCTGGGACACATCTAACCAGCTCCAGGCCCTCCCACTCGCTGGAGCAGAGAAGGATGTGTGCAGCACAGTAGTAAATTGTTYAGCTGAAAGCATGGGAGAACTTGTGCCTTGCACTGCAGCATCTCAYGTCACTTAACAAAGCAAGCGTGTGTCAGCTGTGGTGACAGAGATGCTCCTTGTCAGCTCTGGCCCATTAGGCAACACGTGCCAGCATGCACAAAGCTGGAAGCAGGCATCTCTGCACAGAGTGGAAACAAATACAAACACTTGGTGTGAGTGCAATATTCAGTTGGGTATCCTCTTGCCTGCCAGCACAGCCTCACACGTGACAAGCAGCCAAAAGCCCATGCAAGAGGAAAGCTTGTGCAAGAAAAAGATGTCTTCTCACCTGCAGACAGCTGAGACCCCTGGAAATACCTACTAGCCCACCTCAAACTGATGTCAAGACAATTATAGGAGTTCYTTTATAGATGCAAGCTTTTCAGTTCACACCTGGAGAAGCAGAATGATAAATACAGGCTCCATATGTGCATAGCTCTTTGGAAGTCCATGGCCTTTGCAGATAGCTGTGGTGAGCATCTCTGGGGAGAAAGAGTGGCATGGAGGTGTCCCCACYTCCTCCATTGATACTCTGCTGCATGGCTGAGATCCCCAGCTCCACGTTTCGAGAAGTGGGACCCACAATGGGAGCAGTGTGGAGCTCAGCTGTGTTTGCTGGACTTCAGAGATGATATCACAACCCCAGAGGCAGAGTGGAGCTCCAGGCAGGCAGAGAGATGTGAGCTCAGCCACTCACCAGGGACAGTTAATCCAGCATCAACACTGGGCCCATTGTGGGGTGGTGCAATGCACTACTTTGTCTCTTTTTTTGTGTGTGTGTGTAGGGTTTTTTTCAGAATAATTGTTTGAGGAGTAACAAAAATTCCCCTGAAGCACAAAGAAGAGTACTCTGGGAACCTGAAAGAAGCCACCCAATTAGATAATAGAAAAAAATATCTTATAAAACAAAATTGCAGCAGCAGCCAATACAATGCAGGCTTTCTAATTTTTTTTTCTGTAAATAAAGGCTGATCTCAAGAAAACATTTTAGACTGTACTTGGGGTTTAGTGGTGTTTATATCTCATTCATAGCAAAAATATTTAAGTACACTCTCAGTTATTGTAAGAGTCCTAAAACAGGCCTATGTTGTTCACTCTAATTCAGAGTATCATATTGTTTCTTTTTTTTTTCTTTTTGGTCCTCCTCCTGTATATATCAAACTCCTTTTCAAGGGGCTTACTTGCACTTCACAGAATCATAGAATAGTTTAGGTTGGATTTAAAGGTAATTTCAAACCCCCTGCAATGAGCAGGGACATTTTCAACTACATCAGGTTGCTCAGAAGCCCACCTAACCTGACCCTGAATGTTTCCAAGGCTGGGGCACCCACCACCTCTCTGGGAAACCTGTGCCAGTGCCTCAACACCCTCATTCAGCCCAGTAGAAGATGCAGTGTTTTTCTCATCACCCACATGAAAAAACATRGGTGTTTTTGTTTGCTTCCCAACTCCTATATGATATCCAAATACAGCATTCTCTTGCCTAGTCCTCTCTCACTCATCCTTCTTTCCCACCTCTCCCCTGCCTTCTCTGTGATCCTGGTGGTGTGGCTCACATCTGAAGCCAAACTCCTCTCAGCTCAACGATTTCCTGGCATATTTCATGTCTTCTTACTTTTTAAAAATAGAGGAACATCCTCCCATGTGGCATTGAGCAAAATGCAATAAAGAAAATATAGAGGTTATCCACTTGATACCAAGGAATTTTTGCTTCTTTCTTCTTCTTGTTGGATCATACTYTGGTCTGGTGTTGACTTCTCAAGCCATACAGTACAAGCACATCAACATACTAATAATATCTGCATTTGCTTATGGGTGACTCAGTTTGCAAGATGACAGAAGGCAAAACCAACCATGGTTCAGCATTATCCTGCTAAAGGCTGTCAGTAATGGGRCTGGGGCATTTCACACATGGTCAAAGCACCCCACTCTTTACAACAGGTTCAAGGTTGCACCTGAAAAATTTTAAGGGGGCTAAAGGATATCAACCCATTCTTCGAAGCACATTTGAAGCTTCCAGTCATAACTATTTACCAAGCAGTTTCTCAAGCCTTTTTTTTTTCTAAAAAGTCTTCCTATGAAAAATTCATTTATACAGCATGAACTGTGTCTATAAATAATAGACACTCCAGCTCACCTGCCTCTTTACATTTCTATAGGCAATGCAAGCTCTACTTACAACAAAGCAGAGCAAATTAACGCTGCYGCGTTATCAGCACACATCCCCTGTCTGGCACAATTGGCTGGATGGTCCCGTTTGCCTGATAATTCATTGTTTCTATAGCAATCCTGACAAGAAGAGCTTCCCATTGTGCTCAAGGAAAAGGGCACTCCCAAGACCACAGCAGCTTTATTAGCTCTAAATACCTTACAAATAGAGTCTGGTTATCAAAATTGGTTTCCAGAAGTCACCATTATTTCAAGCTTTGCTGTTAACAYGCCCAGGACGAGATGTTCGGTCGCTCACAGGGGACCAGCCCATTGGCTTAGAAGCTCACACTGGATTGATTTGTGGGAACTGCACCAGTCAGATCCTTCCAGGTCGTTGTTGCCATGTGAAATAGTTCTGTTATTCTAAATTTTCCACGTAGCTGTAGGAGTTGTGAAGCTGCCGAGGTGAGCAGAAGCACTCAACAACTTAGCAGGCTGCACCAAAGAGCATTTACAACCCAACTTGTTACAAACTCAGGGATTGGACTCACTTGTCCTCATCCAAGTGGCCAAAACAGGAGGGATGGGGTGGTATCTGGGTCTGCTTTTCCATGCAGGACATTCCCTCCTTGCCTTCCCCACCAGGAACGGTGGCACAAAGCCGAGTGGCATTTCAGGGTGCTGCTGCCAAGGCAAGGGCAAAACTTCTGCTGGCAGGCMAGGAGCAGGCAGCAGGCCAGTGGGTCGCCTTGTCTGCAGGCAGCCATGCAAATCTCTGCCCAAATTTTCCCTTTTTTTTTCTTTCTTCTTTCCTGGAATCCAGCCATTTGCAAGGTGAATGCTCTCTTCTTGCACTACTTTTCCTTTTTTTACTTTTTAGAAGCATGCACTAGAAAAAGAAACTTTCAGCAAGTACTAGATACTATATAAATCATGTTATTAGGGTTTAAAATGGATTTTCATATTTATTTTATACCTCTGTTACTGCTTTTCTGAATATCTGGTGATCAGGAAAAAAAAGAGGGCTAATTCAAATTATGACAAAGGTCTCACCCCCCCTGACAACACTAAACAAAAGAACAGATTTGGCATGAACACTCACAGGAATTAATGCTGCTGCTTTTTGGACTTTTCTTGATGTGCAGAGGGTCTGGCAGGTTCCTCACAAAGATGTCATTTGATAGCTCTTATCACTGAAAAAGGGCAAAGGAAGGTGTAGGAGAAATCACAGCACTTTCACATTTCTCCACAGCTTCCCAGCTTATAAAAATACTTGCAGAAGGGAACAAAAGGATTTGTTTTATTTAATTTTTCTCCCTCCAGATTTTTTCCCCTACCATACCTCGCATATAATTTTTTCTCAGTAAATTGAGATTAAAATAAAAGGTACTAGCAGTTTATTTTATCTTGATAGACTAAAACTGATTCAAATTCAGAAATTGTCCCTTTTTCAGGTAAAAATAACAATGCCATTGGAAGATCACCCATGAAAAAAAAACCACCTATCTCTAAACACCCATTCTGATTTGGAATAACTCTCATACAAAGGGAAATCTCTTTTTTTCACCCCACAAGCCTTCCAGTTCTCCCACAGCATCTTCTTAAATTCCCAGCCACAGAATGGCTTGGGGGAAGGGACCTGAAAGCTCRTCTGATCCCAACCCCACAAACATGGACACCTGGACACCTTCCACCAGATCAGGACACCCAGAACCCCACCCACCATGGCCTGCTTTGACCACATCAGAGGTGACTTGAATCCAGATCTTGTCCCATTATCCATGACATGACCTCTTGACCACTAACTGGCTTCAGCACAGTTTTCTGAGCTTTCCCCATTTGAGTGGTTTCCCTCTTCTGCCATAAAAACCTGCCACAAATTCCATCCATCCTTATGAASAGGAGTAGTTGCAAGCTTCCCTCCTAAGGTTTTTAAATTAAGACTTAATGAAGACTCAGAATTTAAGATTAAATGTTCAGCCCCTGGCTAATTATGTTTGTACAGTTCAATTTCCTTGGCAAGCATTTGAGATAAAAAACAAAACAAAACAAAACAAGCCCCAAACAATATTTACACATTCTGGAACACAGCAAATCCTTCCTTGAAAAGGCACAAGAAATCCCTGTAGAGCACTGGTACACTTTCAGCCAGCCTCCTGTCCAATTTCCTGGGGAAAAAGAAACAAAAACAAAATGCAAGTTCACGACCTTGTGATTTAAAAAAAGTGAAACATCTTAAATATTTGTATTTGTCTGTTCTGGCTGCTCAGTGTGCATTATAGCTACAYATGCAATTAGCTTCTATTCCACACCTCTGCATGGGTGAAGATCTGAAGTACAGATCCCCTTTGCAGCTATTATACATCACTTTTCAATAAGTGATGTATAATAATTTGCTTTTAAAGGGTTACATTAGGCTGCTGTTTACCTTCCACTTAGGTCTTTCATTACAAATCCAGCCATTGGTTGGATCAAGTTTTCATTTCTATAATATTTTTTTCTCCCTGTAGCAATGCCTTGTAAATAGCTTCCTTATGTATGACTATGAATGAGATGGAAAAGCCAGGGAATATCTTGTGGTATGAGGAAAAAATTGCTGTGCTTACTGCCTTATAAAATGCACTTGATAAATCTGAATAATCTGAATTTTTATTGCAACAGTCTTTAAAATAAAGAGGTACAATTTCCTTTTTTTTTAATTTTAAATAATGCACCAAAATCTTAATAAACAATTTTGTCTGAACCACAGGGAGAAATGAAAGGCTCTTCTATGTAGTGACTCACTGGATTATTGAAAACAACTATGTGGCTGCAACTGCTTTGCCTTTCTGATATATCTTTTCCCTCTGTTTTTAATAACGAGATSACTGTAGAGCTTTGATGAAAAATGAAATTTTCTTCTTTTCCAGATTTGATTTTTTGACAGGAATATTTACGTGGGTTGGAGAAATGCATCTAAAATGACACAGCTCAAGTCTACCAGGAGCAGATTTTTACATACACAAGTTGTAGAAATCTATCTGCCCATCTTAATTCTCATAATTTATCCCCTTGTGTGTTTTTTTTTTCCTTCTGTGGATCGGACAATCAATTTTCCCTCCCTTTTTATGAATAAGGYTCTCTCAGAAACGAGACACATGGCTTTAACTTCTGGGGGAAGCATTGCTGCCAAGGAAAGGGATGTGAACTGACGGGCTGTTCTGCTCTGGAACATTAACCAGATCACACTCCCACTGCACAGTGCCATTGTCAACACTAAACCCACTTGTTAATAGCCCACTGGTTTGGTTTTTTGTTGTTGGTTTTTTTTTTGGTTTTTTTTTTTTTTTTCAGTKTATCTACAGTTAACTGCAAGGAAAAAACCCAAACAGCAAAATAATGCTGAGAAGGGTCTCCCTCCTAAATGGTGGCACCTCTCAGGTAGATGCTTTAAGCTCTCCTCTCTCCATAGATATGAAGCAGAAGCATGGCTGTCTTAACCCATCTCCAACACCATCACTGACAGTAGGTGATGTTTAAAAAAATGAATGATTTGCTGTGGGATTCAGGAGGAGATTGTGTGTTTTGGTACTGCTTGACATGCTGATAAGCAGGGGGAAAATGCTGTGCAGTAAACATAGTTGTCTCTGTTGATTGAGAGATGTCTTATGGAAAGATGTTAGGCAGTGTAAACCCCAGGATACCCAACAAAGAGGGATTTCAATAAAAAGATAGAGCCATTAAAGTAGCTCATCCTCTCTTCACAGGCTCAGGTGTAAAGAGAGACRTTACCTATGCACTTCTCCATGCTTAACAAAGCCGTGAGAGTGTGGAGCAAGTTGCATTTCAGATATCACCATATTCCTTTCAATTAACATGGAAAATCTGTCCAAGGCTGAGGCCTCTCCCACTGAAACTCCAGTTTAGCATCACTGACAAATATTCCCTCCATTGTGCAATTTAGGGTGGATTTTTTTTTTAACTATGCAGAACAAGTGAACCACATTTTTTTCCCTAGGTATTTATGTGACTTTTTAAAGATCAAAGCAACTAAGCAAGCAGGTAAAACAAACTGCACCTGCCAGTTGGACCACTGTAAAATTCAGTGCTGGAAGGGACTTTCTGCAGAACAGCCTCCTGATCTTTACAAGGTATTCATGTTAGTCTTCCTAATGACCTYTCTGTGCTGAACTCTATTGGCAGAGCAAGGTTTGGGGAGCCATCAGGGGAAGGAGATGGTACAAATATCTGACCTTTGTAAATGAAGTATTTCACACAATACTGGGCTGCCAGTGGTTGGCTTTCTGGCTCCCACACATCTCCTCCTCTTTTGGGGGAAGCTSAGGGTGCAAAGGGAGCAGAGCCTGCAATGAATCCATCAGCTCCAAAGCAGGATTCAGATCTGGAGGTAATCCTTATCCTCTCTAAACTTTACCTAAGGGAGCACAAAGGGAAAAGCAATCATCTCATGTTGGTCATTCCCTTTGCCCACCATCACAAATATCACAGAAAGAGAGGCCCTCAGCAGAGCTTGCTTTACATCAGGAATAATTCCTGTTCCAGCCATTGCTGGGGCTGTTTAGTCCTTCACGTTTTTGATGTATTGAGAAAAGCCTTGACAATGCAGACAGCTGCAGTGAAATAAGAGGCTGGCTCAAACATTAATGACCCACTGATTCTGTGTGAGACAGAGATGATCATACTGTCTGCCTTGGCAAGACCTCTCCCTTCACGCCCCTTGGAAGGCATCCCTTCCATAACTGCAAGGGGCAGAGCTGGTCCCTCAAAATTTTCTTCCTTCCCCAACTCCTATCCTTGTCAGACAGRGTAGGAGTCAAAAACAAGCCTGTGGCTTTGCTAG
This sequence comes from Cardinalis cardinalis, assembly GCA_014549065.1. Classification (NCBI taxonomy): domain Eukaryota; kingdom Metazoa; phylum Chordata; class Aves; order Passeriformes; family Cardinalidae; genus Cardinalis; species Cardinalis cardinalis. The sequence goes on along the minus strand of JACDOX010000087.1, from coordinate 326,066 downwards.
TGTAGCAGAAGAAAAATCCATCTYCTTGTTGACCTGGTGAAAGAAAGGTGGAGTACCTGAAGCTCTGCTTTCCCATCTCCAAGTGCCACTTACACTGATAGGCAAATTTTCACAGAAGAAAGATAGTAATCTGCAAGTGCTCTGCTGTAGTGTGGAGTCATCTGTCCCACAGCAGCAGATAAAGGTGAAGGCAGCTCACTACCACACTCAGGTGCAATAGTTTGCATCTAGAGAAAGTTTTGGGGTTTTGGAAAGAAAAGAAGATAATTTCAGCCACAAAAAATGAGATAAAACAAAGCAGTGTAGGGAAAGGGGCAGCTTTTTACTGTGCAAAGCAAAATAACTGTGCACATTTTTACCTATTTAGGTTCCTTTCACCAATGAGGCTTTTTATTATCATCAAGCCAGGGAAAATCTGAGGTGTAACCTCTCCTCCAGGGCTTGATATCCAGAGAGTCACCTCAGGGAACACATGGCAGAGGTGGCTGTGATGCTGAGCTTTGGCTGGGAGCCCTCTCAGGAACACGTTGGGTGTGGTGGGGCATCACAGAGATCTTGGCTGTGCCAGCTGCCCACCTGTGATTGCAGGGATGTTCAGTGGCCAAGAGTCACCCTCCAGTGCTGGGGTGCTTCATA
>JACDOX010000087.1:294621-325078 GCA_014549065.1 Cardinalis cardinalis | reverse complement strand
GACGAAGAAAGAGACGAAGAAAGAGACGAAGAAAGAGACGAAGAAAGAGACGAAGAAAGAGACGAAAGGGAGAAAATTTTAAAAAAAGGGGAGAAAGCGGCAAAGGAGATTTTATTGCAACCAACCTCTGCTGCAAAATACCAAGGTTTAACACCCCAGAAAGCAGCGCAGACGCTCCGGAGCCCGCCGGGGCCGGGCGCTGCCCCGTGCGGCCGCCGCAGCCGCGGTCCAACACCGCCCTCTCACGGCTCCGCCGCTGAAAATACCCGGCGTTCGCGGGCCGCACACGCAATTCTTGCTAAAAATCCYGGGGTTCCACCGTGCTACAGCTCTGCCATCGCTGCAGGTGCGCCCCGTGTCCSACGGGGCAGAGCGCTGCGGGGATCCAGCAAGCCACATCCCGCAGGAGCTGGGGGAGGTGGGGAGGGATTCCTGCCCTGGAGCCTCTCATCCCTGACACAGGGGAATATGGAATCAGACAGGGAGCTGATTACCCAGCCCTGGCTACACCTTGCATCCACACTGAGCCACCTTCRCACCAGGTTTACACCCAGGTGAAATTCCCAGAAGAGCACATCACCACATCGACTGCCGATGACACCTTGCACTCTCCTTGTTTTAACTTTGGCACACAAACTGGAAAGAGATGGTTTTCCTTCTCAATGTGGAAGCATTTCCATTGGTAGCATCAGGCCAGCTTTAAGCCCAGGTAAAAGCAGGTAGTTGCCCAGAGTCCTCGACAGATGACAAGGCAGCAGGTTTGCYGCTGCAGACACTTGGAAAAGCTGAGCTCAGTGCTGCCCTGAGGCCCTTGARGATGGCTCAGGGTGTGTAGGCAGCAGACACAGCTGGGATGGAAGGAAATAAAGAAGAATGGTCTCCCTGTCCCTTCGGTCTGGCACTAGGACAGGATGAGAGGTCCCCAGAGCATTTCTCATCCTTCTTCCCCAGAAGCTGACATGCCCTCTGGCCCAAGCATATCAACTGTGCCTGTACCAAACAAGGCATTTTCAGTTTAATGTAAGCAATTCCTGCATTCACACACCCTGGGCACCACAAGCATTTTTATCTGCCCTCCTTACCCCACCCCCCACAAAAACACAAGATGCTACTAAAAATGGACAGTGCCTCCACTTCCCTTGCAGAGCTCATGTTCCTGAGCTGGAAATACAATTGGCTGGTACAAGTGGGAGCTACGTTTACWTTCTGACAGCCTCACAGTAACCCAGAAAGTTTCAGTCTATCCACTCCAATTCTCTCCTGATCTGCATCTCACTGAACAACTTTTAACTTCCCTCAACATTCACCTTCCTGTTGCAGACTTGTGGCCTCCAGCCCTGTTCCTTTCCTCCTTGGGTGCCATCACTGTCCTGCTCCTCAGTGATCTCCCCTGGATGTTCTAACTGAGCATCACCAGTGAGCTGAGGACCAAGGCCTGGCAAAGCAGGGAAAACTACTGAGAGATCAAGGTCTGCAGGCCTTATCCCTGGTAAGAAAAATAAACAGTAAGTGACGAAATCAAAAGGTGATACTGCACTGCTCAGGGTTTTGTTCAATATTAGCTACAATGCTACTGTGAGATGTGCTGGCAGTAAATAGATTATGGACTAAACTTTGTACAATAAATAGACCATTACTGAATATATACTTCTCAAATTAATCACTGACACAAGCTAATGACATAGTCTCAAGCCAAGAGGCTTGAAATGGCTTTGCAGAGGCAACCAGTCTTGGTCTCTGCTGGCTGCAGAGTCCTCCTGCTCTTGTTTCTTGCAATAAAACCTATTTTGCAGGTGCAATTATTCGGTGGCTGGGGTTAACTCAATGCTCTGAARGATGAAGGGAAGGTAATCGACTATATTCATCTTGGTATTTCTTTTACAYGCTCTGGGATTATAATCACAAGACAAAATATTATTGCAGGAAGCTGATATTTAGCAAGGTATCAGCCAAGGGGAMAGGACTTTAAATGCATGGGGATACTGTGCTGAGAGTGGGACTGTTGGGGACCCCCAGATAAAATGCCAGGTTTATATTAGTTGATTTCATAATCTCTGCCAAAATGTGCCACATCCCTGTCTGTCRGTGTCACTCCCAACACCACAGGGTTTTCCCCTTTCCCACAGGCTGGAAACAAACTGGCCCTTGCCTTCTTCCTCACACTACCCTCCCCACCAGGGTCTGATCCAGAGCCCCCAGGTCCTGCTAATGAGAGCACTCACAGTGGGAACATGGACACTTACCTGCAGCCTGGGATGAGCTGTGCATCCTTACTGCAGGGGACTTGTTTTCAGGCACCAAATTCCCTTTCACCACCATCAAGAAAGGAGGTTTGAAGATCAGCACCCCAAAGGATGGTTTGTCTCTTTGGTGTGACACGTACGTCCTGCAGACCCCTGAAATGAGCCCCCCTTCTTCAGTCACACTGCCCCAAATCACCCCTTGGCCTGAATTCCCCTGCCTGCCCCACTGCTCACCTTCTGTGTTTGGCATTGCCCTTGGCCTCCTGCACAAGCACAGCCAGCAAAGGCTCCTGCCTCGTGGCTCTCAGGCTAATTACACAGAGATGAGAGGTGGTGGTTCAGGACACGGTGCCAGGTTCCACAGGGACTGCCAGAACAAATGTCAGCACAGAGCCATAAGGCCAGCATGGAAATTGGAAACATTCATAGGGGCAGGAGAAAATCTACAGGTGCARTATCTGCACTCCTTGTGGGCATCATCTGGCCCTCTATGCAGGCCTAAAGAAAAAAAGATAAAATGAGTTTTAGGAATTTTTATCTCTGCAGATCTCCAGAATAKCTTCGTGTCAGGAGAGGGGGAATTTGCAAACTGCGGATTTTCAGCATAGTCCAGTCCTGCCCCAGTCCTACCTGGAGTGCCCTTGCTGCATGGCAGCAGGAAAGCAGCCTCGGGAGATGGCAATGCTGGACTTGCCCACCAGCAGGGAAATCCACTGCTCCCCTGGGAGACTTCCCATGGGGAAAGGAAGGGTTAGAAACGCTTTAGAAGTACAAAAAGGGATTATAGCCTCCAATCCCTGCATTTAATGTTAAGTGGCTCCYCAATTTATACTCATCACCTACTCTTTGTAAAATTCTTGGCATTCCCAAGGTTTTCCTTTTTCTATAGCTCCAGTTAAAGCCCATAAAAAGTTCAGAGGCATTTCTAACCCCGGAGGTACCAGAGCAGCTGTCTCAGTGACACCAATCAAGTGCTACACTCCAAGGTTTCCTCAGCAGGCCCCTCCTGGCAGACAAATCTCAGTCTTCAGTTAACCCAGAGAAAGGTCAGCCAAGCCATCAAACGTTTCAAAGCACAATTAAGACCCCAAATGAGCRAAGTGAAAGTTTAATGCTGAAACTTCACTGCCAGTGGATGCTCAGTGATTACAAGGGTCACTTGAAATGCCATCAGCAGAAGCACCATGTGTCTTAGGAACCTGGCCCTGCTGATGGGCATTAAGTGAAACTTTTGGCAAGGCAAACAACCTTGCCATAATAKGATTGAGAAAAATCACAAAAATTAAAAATTAAAATTTTAATTGAAAATTTTTAAAAAACAATTCAGGCTGTAGCTGACAGAGAGAAAAAGCTGCTTTGAGTCTGAAAATCTGAAGAATTTATAGGTGATGTGTTTGAWTTTCCTTAAAATAATTCAGCTCCCATACAAGCATGGTTGACCAGAAAAAGTGAAAAATTAACTCTCCATCCCAAGAATATAGCATTTAAAGATATATCAAAGGTCCAAAAAAGGTCACAACCTAGTCTTACTCAAAAATGCCAAATAATTTCATCCATTAGAAAGCTGAAATTTTGTACATAAAATCTTTTTTCCCTATGCTATGAAATTTTTGCAACATCTTATTATTTAAGGTTAAAAAGAAGCACGAAGTCAAAACTAAGTTACACAAAGTTTGAGCCAAGCTTTTCAACAAAAGAGCCAACAGGTAACAAACAAAAACTTCCTTCTGAAGCAATCTACACTGTGTTGGATTTGAACAAAGCCCATCTTTTCCAACAGCAAAACAATTTCTGGGAGCCTCTTCACTGCCATCCTACTCATGCCTGGCTAGGCTTTATGGAATGACACTGTGGTATGAGAAAGGGGGAAAAGCAAAGGATGGAGGGARACTTTAAACTAGGGACTATCAGCTTGAAAAAGGAAGGGCAAAATGAACTTCAGGCTYTTCCTGTCCTGTCTAAAAAAATGGCATAAGGAAAATCAGCAGCAGCCAYGTCAAAAAATTCACTAAAGAGCTAACAGTGAAGGCAAAAGGAAATTTGAGCTTTGCTAACACTGTTCCTGTCGATGGGAAATGTGTAAAATGCCTATGCAGAAAAATTGAGTTTTGCCCCTTTTTGGTGAGACAAATCTGGCTAATTTATTTCATGTTCTCATATATGTATTTAAAAAATTATAACTCTCAGCTCAAATGCCACCTTGATATATTAGCTATCTACTTTCATTTTATTCATCCTCGTATTTGGTGCAGGATATGAATGTGTAATCTAAGTCATAACAAAGGTTTCTCTGTGGTAGTAAGAGGTGTCATTATCAGACATTACATGGCAGTTTATAATGCCAGTGGAATAATTTTGCATCGATGTTACAACGAAATTCTTGATAGAGGAAGATGTTATGGGAAGTAATTACTTCTCTCCCCCCACTAGCTATTAAACTTTAATAGCTCAGATATGATTTCAGGTTTCCTAAAAGACAGGTTGGCATAGAGCTTCATTCAGTAATTCCTATATTTTTGTAGCCAGAATAAAGCAAAAGTATCTAGAACATACTCACACTTTCATTTTAGAAACAAGAGATGAAAAAAAATACAAAATGGTTTATTCATGGTAGATTGAAAGAAAGACTGAGTTTATACCAAATCTCATCAGCCTGTCTGCTGGCTAATCCCATAAATATAGTTATTTAGAGTAGAAACTGCAAATGACATATAACAGGAGAGATAGGAAGATAAATCTAGGAGATACTTAATGGATTATATAAAAATGAGCAAGAAATGCCCTATAATTATTCCACACTGTTGAGCTGGTWTCTTAGCTGATTTAAAGGCTTAAGTGCCTCCTCTGGAGAAATAAGATGAGCCAGCTCTTGGTATAGATACATGTTTTAATGGCCCACTCACTGTGGCTCCCAGCCTGTGCTATGGGCTGGCATTTCTGCCTTTGTTGTCTCATCAGCACAGTGTGGCAGGAGCAAAATGAAGGATCTTTGTAGTTTTSCATCCATGAAGTCTGATCAATCTTTATTTAGGAAACATCTACCCAAACCAACTTGGCTTCATTCATTTTTGTACCWGAAAACACCAGAGTCACCTGTAGAAATAACAAGAGTTAATATYTGCCTTGCTGGTTTCTGCACATGGAAATTCCTGACAAATATTTTTGTTTCCTTGTTTTTCTTTGTTTAAAGCCATTTAAGTTTTAATAGCCCACTCACTGTGGCTCCCAGCCTGTGCTATGGGCTTACATTTGTGCTTCTGTTGTCCCATCAGCACAGTGTGGCAGGAGCAAAATGAAGGATCTTTGTAGTGTTGCATCTATGACGTCTGATAAACCTTTTTTTTAGGAAAGCATCTACCCAAAACCAACTTGGTTTCATTCATTTGTGTACCTGAAAACACCAGAGTCACCTGTAGAAATAACACAAGTTAATATTTGCCTTGCTGGTTTCTGCACAWGGAAATTCCTGACAAATACTTTGTTTCTTTGTTTGAAGACATTTAAGTTGGTACATTATCAGTCTGAATGTGAATTTCAAACACTTTCTTTATGATCTGGGGCAGAATAATGCGTTTTGAACAGGTCCAGTCAGCAAAGCCTGACCTACAGAAATGAGCCCTGAAGCACTCACTGCATTTTTGCTCCCCCTTGGTGGCCCTAGCTGTGSACACCTGCACTATTCATCCTGTAGAATGACTGGGGAAAAAAAAATCTGATTAAGCATTAGAAAAAAAGGGAGCTGGGGTTAAGGGCATGAGGGGGCAGCAGTAGCAAAGCAAACCAGAGTTTTCTTCTGTCATCTGCAAAATGGCCTAGAAATTACTACTAATAATAATAATTTTAAATGCCAGTTAAAAATCAGTAGGTGATCCTGGTTTAAGAAGATAACAAAAAGAAGCAGAAGAAATGGGAAAGTAAGAAGTTTTAAAAATCCACACGGGGAGAATAGTCTTTTAAGACTTCACAYTGACTTCTTTCTTTGTAGTGGGGGAAAAATTATCAAATCTAGGGGGATAACCACGTTTAAGGGGGTTGGTTTTTTGTTGTGGTTTGGGGTTTTTGGTTGGATTTTGTTTAGTTGGTTGGGGTTTTTTCTGTGTTGAAGGGCAGCCTAAAGAATGAAGCCAGAGAGAGGAGTCCTATTGCCAGGAATTGCCAATTCCTTTAAATTTTTGTCTTTGGACAYTGTGGATCTTTGAGATTCTTTGAAAGCATTTGCTGGAAGTCATCATTAAAACAGATCAGAATCATCAGAGGCAGAAGGAAGTAAATAACTCGAAGCACCTGTATGATAATAAAGGCATAAAATCTTAAGTAACTTATTTTGCAGCTCTGCTGACAGCAGGAGTCCATCAGCTGGAAATTGAGAAAGGGAAACCTCTGATGGCTCATCAGGGATCTCTAGGCTGCCTCTGGACCACCAGCATGAGATTGCTACAAAAAAAAAAGACAAAAAAAAACCTCAAAAAGGGATCAGGAGACCTTTTTTCCAGAGGAGATAGGCAAGTACTGAAAGTTGTGGTGAGACAGTTTGCTTGTCAACTTCTCCTTCTGTCTCCTGGAGAAAGGCATGATTAATAAGGGCACAAGAACATGTCAGTCGAGATGGCCCCAAATGTGTCCASTCTGAACTTAGAAACATGAATATAATACCCATAATATAATATATATAATGTGCAATCCACATTACTACTGAGCAGTTAAACCCAGCCCAGGAGGGCTCCAAAGCTRAAGTCTCAGAGCATGTTTGGCTGCTTTGTTCCAGGCACTAGATGTCAGTGTTTTACCTACATTTACAGAAATTCCCAGTCACTGGGAAAGMAGAGGTAACAATAAATAARTAAATATAGAAATAAATAAACAATGTAAAGMACCTGCAGTACCAAAGCCAAACCTCTCCTTCTCTCAGGTGCCCAAAAGGAAGTGGACTTTCCCTTCTCCCCAGTTTGTTTATGCCCAGAAACATCAGCTTAAGGAAGAGCTGAGTCAAACACATGTGTGATACCAAAAGTACCTTGAAATATATATATATATAATCTATATATTTTATATCATAGAAAAGATTCCTCTGTTGTCTAAGAGCTGCAAACAGACCTGGCCAAGAAGTTTTATTATTCAGAAGGAAACACACCCATTTCTTTGAAACCTCTTTTTCTACACCGTATAACACACATTTCATCCTGAAGAAGAAACTGGGAAAATGGGGGGTTTTAGCTATTAGAGAAAGCTTCATAATTTTGTCAGAAGCAATTTTACTGAGTTCTTAAACTGCTTTAAATCCAGGTAACAAAATGGGATCAAGCATATTTACAATATGAACTAAAGGCAGTATCTTCCACATTTGGTTCACGTTATCTTTCCGTTAGTTTTGAATGAGAAAAATCAAAAATGTCTCAAATTAAGCTATTAAGAAAAATTGTAGCCAGGGTTGCTGTATTCCACTGTCATCTCAATATCAGATTAACAGTATGTTTCCTAGTTCAAAATACAGTCACACCCCTACTTGTGCATGCAGTCTGTGTGCACAAATCACTTCTAAAAAATATCATTTACAGTAGCACAAATACAGTTTGAATTAGCCCATGCAAACTCCTGAGACAGCAATAACTGCAGGAATTAGGAGTTCCCCTTGCCTTCCAGGTGGTCMTGTCTCTGATGTATCACATTCCTCCTCCTCTCCCCAAACCCTCTTTGCTCCCATTCCTTCCCCAACACAGGGATGAAGGAGAGCATCCTCCCATCTCCCTCTGACTCCCACAGGTGCTCCATGCTGGACAGCCACAGCATGTTTTCCTTGGCCCTTCAGAGCACTCATACATCAGAAAAAGTGAAGCAGCTAAAACAACCAACCAACACAGTGAAAGAACCCCATCTGCAAACTTTAAGGGCAGTTTTCATCTTTTGTCCATCAGTTTACATATATGCTCTATCTTACTTTGCATATGTTAATTGAACAAGAAATTGTGCTCCACAAAATAAGTAAATCCTCCTTTTTTTTTTTTTCCTCCAGCTTGCCTATGCATTACAATCAATAAAGAATTCCAAGTATGAGGTGGTAGCTGTACCCAGCAGCAGCCTGTGGGTCTTGGGGGAAAGGTAGGGGGTGCCTTTGCTACAGAAAGGTCAGTGTTAATCTTGTCATGTCACTGTTCATAAATGAAGTGTTGCAAAGATSACACAGATTCCAAGCAAGTCTGGAAAACTAGAAAACTTCACTAAAAGGAAGGGGATGCACTCCTAATTTAAATAAAATCTAAGGCTAAGCTGCCTTCTAGAAGAATAAATCACAGACCTTTGCACTTCCAATAATAACTCAGCCAAATACAATGCTACATTTATGGCTTATTTTTAGACAAAGCCTGGGAAAAATGAAAAAAAAAAGATACAATTTTCTGGTCTATTTCCTGAAGAATAAGGAAAAAAAAAACCCAACAAAACCAAAATGAAACTATCAGTGACCATCTAATGATCCATCCTATCCCATATGCTGACAAGTCATTAGTGCTGCCTCAGCCTGAAGAATCTGTGTTGAATCAGTGTGGTTTGAACRAGTCAAAGCAAATCTAATGGCTGTGGGCTACATTACATCCCAACATGTGCTGAGGAAGACTGGCATCTGCTACTCACAATTAGCAGGGAGGTTTGCAGGGAGGAATGCATCTGTCAGGCAGACCCAGGACCAACAGGATGGAGCAGGAACAAGGAAACAGGAATTTCCTCCCTTTTTAACATGAAGCACAGCTTTTTATTTAAAAATCTTTTCACACACTAAAATGGTTTCTGCAGAGAAAGAGGTGGAAAGCACAGTGGATCAGAGTTTTCAGTGTCCCACTGTCCCAGCAGGTGACTGGAGATCTCTCCCAGATGTCTTTTGTTCTGCTGCTTTAACAGTGGCTCAGAGGAACACTGTTAATACAGGTTGGGAGGAAAGATAACACAAATTGACATTTCAGCTGTTGATTGGATGGAAGCAATAAATCATACAATCAACCATAAAACAACTTTAAAGCACAGGACAGAACATCAATTTGTGGTGGTGAAACCCAGTCTCTGTTGAAAAGCCAAGTCAGCTCACTGAGAGGGAGAGAAAGGAGAGCCAGCAGACAGACACTGCAAGAGTTGAACAATCCACAGCAAGTTTAAAAATAAACTGTGTCAGGAGCACTTGTCAGCACCTGGTGTGTGGCTTGCCACAGCCACAGCTCCTGATGACATCAAGAAATGCCCCATCAGAACAAAGTGGTGCTGAAGCAAAACTGTGACTGTGGCAGCCTTTCACTGCAAAGCAGCAGCACCCAAACCTCCCAAGCCTTGTGAATGAGACATCAGCCATGAAATTTTGGGTTGCAGCTGCTGCTACCAGGCAGAGCAGAATGGATCTGTGTCCTGCAGGCTATTCACTCCTCAAACTTCTTACAGTCACTCTAGTTTGGACAGGATGCAGCTGATGGAGAGCCCTCAGCCATCCCACTCTTGTCTAAAGACATTGTTCCTAAAAAGATCTCCTTGTTTGGAGACCACAAAAGCACAGAAGAGATATGAGCTGGCAATGCTTTGGTATCAGAAGCAGGCAGAAATCAGGATTGCCCTGTGCAATTCAAGGTAAAACCACAGGTAGATCAGCCCTAGGGTTTTACTCCCTCCTTTTTAGAGTTGTTCATGACTCAACTACAGTCTCCAACAAATAGAAAATATTTGCCTTCTTTCCTGGTGCTAGGAAACCAATGACAGAACAATTACTGATACTCAAAGGGCTGATTCTCAATCACTCCATCTAAAGTCATTAATAGGTGTAATTTCAGCCAACTGACCAGTATTTGCTAGTGGTTTACCTTTATATTTTATCTTTAAAGGTTTCCTCCCCTCTCTATCACATTCAACAGCATCTCTCTTGGCAGCAGAACTTCAGAAAGGGGTCACTTATCTCTGAGCCACACCTAAATAAGACTGGATGAGCAGCCAATTTTTTCACCTGCACAGCAGCAGAAAAAAAATAAAAAAKCTCCTTGTCATTAGACCTGTCTGCTGAAGAACCTCCCCACAATGACACAGAGAAAGCAGCAGAGGTAAAGGATGCTGAGCCAGGAATAGCTGGTGTGGGCTTCAAATGGGGTGGGAATGGGACAGTGCACAAGCCTGAAGTAAAATTCAATATTTGTAAAGTTTTTCATTTGCTTTACATTCAAAGACAAATTGACTGCAAGAGTCTGAGATTCTGGTACTGTTAGGAGTGAACAGAAATTCCCCCAGTCCATTTTCCCTCATCCTACTACTAGACCTTCAAACACTCATATGATCATCTAAATTTTCAGACTCCTTGAACATAAAGAATTTTATACTGAAGCAGCTCTGTGTTTGAGCAAATCTTCAATCATCTGATTGGGAAAAAAATGAAGATGCAGACACAGAAGTCTGTCCAGGATTTGGAGCAATATCCTTGTCCCATGCTCGCACCTGTGTGCCCAAAGCATCCCAGGAACCCAGCCCCAAAGCTCCCCTCCCTGGGAAGGATTAAACCAACTCCTTAGAGCATTATACTGCCATCCATCAATTCCCTAACAACCAACATTTGTCAGCTCTAAGAGAGCCATGGAGTTTCTCACTTCCTACATCACAGGCACCCAAAAAGTCAGAGAGCAAATTCAGCATGTTCTAGGTTCTCCATCTGCATCTGTGACTCTTCTGAGGAACAGGGAGCAATCTTTGGTGCCTTTTGGTGTCTGGGGCAAGTAATTTGCTAACAGYCCTCAGAGCTACACATCAGCATCCTACACTGAAGGCAAATGGTTTTGGGTTTCTAGCAGGGCTTTGTCAGGCTCTGTAGTGAACTACAATTAACTTTGAAGAAAACAGAAAGGATAATTTCATGCCCCATTAAACTCATAATTTCTTTCTGCATTTCTGGACTTGGACAACATTGTTCCTATCCCTGCTCAGCCTTGCACAGCCTCACACCCAGTTCTGCAGGGCAGAGTTAATTAAATACAAATCTCCTTGTCAAAGCACTGACTAAGGTGTGTCAAATCCTGTCTCCTCAGATGCCACAAAGGGACCATTAAGTTATCTAAACACTTCCAGAAAGTGTTGCAAACACACCCCAAACCACAGCACTCAGGGTGCTCATATCCCCAAGTTCCCAGTGCTCCTGGAAACCTTGCTCTGTAAAATYTGGTTTGTGGTCGGTCCCCTCAACAGCATCAGGCCACACCACACCATTTCTGCTCACCTTTGAGGCTGACAAGGCACAGAGGAGAAGCCTGTATCCCCAAAGCATAGGACCTTGTACCAGAYAAGGAGATGTTTCCTCTTCCATAGCTGCCAGGAAAAGCCAGGTCCTCATCAGCTCATCCATTTCTAGTGAAGGCATACCATGGGAGGGCAAACATTCAAGAGCTGAAGGACACACATTTCAGAGGATTATATAGGAAAAAAAAAAGACAAAAAGCCTTAGGTCACAGCCACAGAAAGGTCCCCAGCTTAAAACTCACACAGGCAACTAAGAATAAACAGCCCCACTGACTCCTTTTAGCCACACWTGACATTTCCCATCAGGTAATTTTCAAATCACTTTCACTTCTAGCCAGCTCMCAGTCAGGAGTCCTGGCCTTCCCTCTTCTCCTACCTGAGGTCTCACATCATCTTAGAATCACACGATCATTTAGTTTGGGAGAGATTCTTGAGATCATTGAGCCCAGCTCTGCCAGGCCCACCACTAAACCACACCTTCAAGTGCCACATCCACACATCTTGTTGCATGGCATATCAGCAAGGACCATGTGGAGCCTCCTGAAGCATCACTGCCTTCCTTGTTTCACCCTGGGGAGAGTTACACTTCAGGAGATTTAATGGGGAACAGAAAGTACCTCTGGCAGTGCAGGAAAAACACTATTAAAAGAGAAAGCCAAAAGAAGAAACCCTTGAGAATGTCATTGGCTGAAATGGCAGAGTTGATGAGCAGCAAACCCAGCTCCTTCAGCATGGGAAGTTTCAGTGGGAAGACAGTCARCCCTGCTTTGGGCTCTCAGAAACTCCCCAGCAGTTCTGCAAGGGGCACTTCTGGCAGGAGGACGGGGTTTTCCCAAACACCTGTAAGGAAAGAAGCTGTGACCCATTTAAATCACATAAGCAGCTCTTTTAGTCTCCTTAGTGGGGGAGCCAGGGCTGCCTCACCAGCAGGTGAGAAACTTCTCAATACTTACAGGGAAATGCCACAGRAAATTTAGGGTCTCATTCCAGGAAAATGAACCCATCCCTTCTGTTTGCCAGAAAAATGCACATTGAAGGGCATTTTCCATAAACCTTGTGCGTTGCTACTGAGTCAGTGAATGCCAGGAAATCTTACCAGCCTTTGGTCCTGAGCACACATTTGGACACAAAATTACCCACAAATCTCCTCTGGTCCCAGTTTACACTCAGCTCTCTTTGAAAACAGGAGTAAGCAAGATTTCTGAAGTGGGTTTCCAGTTTCTCCCACAGTTGCCCCTCTCACTTCATATGAACACCTAAAAACGTATTTCTATAAKAATAAACGCTGCATGTCCTGAGAGCAAAACCAGTTCCTAGGATTTTCTGTTTGATAATGATGGCAACAGCTCCCCTGACTAAAGGCAGATCCTGGTTTTTTGCTTCTTCATGCCAACCTTGATCTTTTTTTACCCCTTGTGTAGAGGGACATGTTAAGGGAACCACATCATGGTGCTGTCTCCTGMCACTTATCATTCAGCTAGCTTTTAGCTGAAAATACTAATCAAAAAGTGCATCCTCACTGCAGTCATGTATTTTCACACCTGAAAGTTGTTTCAAGTCTCCTTTTCATTTCCAGGGGTGATTTTCCAGTTCTTCCAGGATGTTTTTCCCACCCTCGTGGAGCTGCACATGCAAGCTTGCCTGTCTCATCTCCTTCAGTTCAACCAGAATTTCATGTCCAAACCTTGACAGTCAAATTGAAAACCTTGTGTCCTCTTCCCACTCCCAAAGTCAACACAGCCCATGAAACCTCACAGAAGGACCAACTGGGAATAAAATTCTYCTTTGAGAGCCCCTCCCTACTTCTGAAACAAACAACTTATTTTGTCAGAATTTGAGAATAAGTTTTCTAGACTTTTCCAAAGAAAATTTGACAAGATTTCAGTCTTTTCCATCCAAGGGCATGGACACTCTTTGTAGGCAACAAATCTATGGACCTGCTAGCAGGAAACCATATAAATTACTATTTTAGCAGCATCCCATACATCCCTTGTAATAGAGGCTCCCAAAAAGCCTTTGTTCCTTACATCATTTCACACCATCTGACATAAGAGTCATTCCTGATGCTATTTTCAGTAAACTAATCTGTGTTTGGAGGCAATTTTCCCCCTCAAATATTTCTGTGTGTTTGATAACCAGCACAGTGCCCACGAGCTGATCATTTGTCACCCTAAGTGACCAGAGAAGGTCACTCGTGGCCATTTTAGCACCTCCCAATACTTAACTCTCATGAAGACATCATGGTCGTTATTGAAGTTTAGTAAATAAGTTGGAAACAAGTTTCCAAGACAAATTATCCCAGAATATTAGTTTCATATTAGGCCACAGGGAAGAAATTGGCACCTGCTTGGACTTAGGAGCATGCTGAGGTGCCAAGGAGCAGGACAAGCCTGTGAGAAACCAGGTTCTCCTGGATCCAYGGCAGACAGAGCCATTGAGTTAATCTGCCAGGGTCTTTCTCCCACCACTAGGAATCACATCTGGTAATAGGCTGTTTTCCCTAAAACAGCTTAGAGAAACTCAGGAGTTCAGCATCACCTGGTTTATAGCAAGGAAATAAGGCATGGCTGGATTGGGTCCATATTTGTACTCCCAACCAAAGCATGCCACACTCTTAAAGCAGAATTCTTGCTCCACATCACTTTGTAGTCAAAAAGCACTAGAAAAGTTCCCAAAAATGTTTGCTGTGGCCTCTACAAACCTCTGTCCTTCAGGATCAGAGCTTCTCTCTAAGTGGCACTAACTCCTAGGAATATGATTTCACATTGCTCCCCAGACCTTTAGAGCTACTTTGAGACCTATCTAGTCCTGGAGTGTCACCATGATGTTTTCTGAAAAACCCTCTTTGCCCAGGATTTTCTCCTGGGAAGCTGAGAAGCCTCAGAGAGGAATGAAAACAATGATTATCTGATTGCTGCTCCTGAGTTTGGCTGCTTTAGAATGCAATCTGGACATTGTTTACCAACRGGTGAATGTTTGATTGRCKCCATGTGAATTGTTTTTWCTTAATGACCAATCACAGCCAGCTGTGTCAGACTCTGAGGAGTCAGCCACAGGTTTTTAGTATTCATTCTTGTTTAGCCTTCGGATGTATCCTTTCTCTTTCTTTGGTATAGTTTTAGTATAGCATTCTTTATTATAATATATATCATAAAATAATAAATCACCCTTCTGAGAGCATGGAGTCAGATTCTCATCTGTCACCTCATCCTGGGGACCTCACAAACACCACACTGGAGAGACAGAATGCAGATGGAGGATTTGGAAGCATCTGTAGCAAAAGTGACACAGAAGGCACAGCTGCYGGGTCCCAGGGGTGTGGACATGGGATACAGAACATCCTGGTCTGCACCCACAGCTCTGGCATCTCATCTTAAAARACAATCATTTAAACCTCTGCAAAGCTCCTGCCATTGTACTTCAGCYAGTCACAGTAACTGGAAAAAGTTCCTAAATTATAGCTTGGCTGCCTCAGAATGATGGCATAACCCACCTTGATTTACAGCTCTGGAGCACACCTGAAAGGCTTGATGTTCTTGCAGTCCTTCAAACCTCACCATTAGACTCCCCATCCTATTTATCCTCAGAGTTTGTCTAGCAACTGCCTGAAGTACTTGGACTATTCCTGAGCATTATTTCATGTGCTGCAAGAGAAATTGGCCCTGTCGCTGTAATCAGATTATTTCTTGCCAAGGACCCTGTGTAAAACCTCTATGGCACTTGCTGTTATTCCTACAAAATGCCCATTTTACTTATTTTCCTGCATCCAAAAACCCCAGATAATTTAAAATATCCATGTTTAACTTGYACACTTCTTTTTTTCAGGATTTTAATAGGATTTGTCATCATCTGTAAAGYACCATGAAATGTAATATTTTCCCCRGAACAGGGTGTGAAATTTGTCTACCTTATCAGAAATTTGTATACAACTTKCTTCTTGGATTAAGTGCTTGACTCACTGAATAGCTTCTTCTCACACTAAGTGGATCCAATTGGCATGTTAGGAAACACATGGTTCTTTTTTCTTTTTCTAATGGTAGTCATAGCCTCAGAAGGGATGCATGACATTTTATTGTGCATGCATATGTTTATACTTAATTGCTGGAGCTTAAGGAAGAACATTACATCTGATTCTCTGCCTGAGTGGCTTTATTGCACTTGAGGCACAAGCACACAGCTACAATACCAACACATCTACAAGCCTTGAATACAGCTCAAGATCTTGAAGATGCACAAACCAGGGGGAGAAATGGTCCTTGATCACAGATTTCATGAACAAATAAAAAATAAGGACAGTGACTGGCACAGGCTAGGAGTTCCACATGTGATCAAGAGCAATGTCAGAGCACCAGTGACCTGAAAATAGCAGATTTCCTCTGCCCAGAAGGTCCCCAAATGCAAAATACTGGGTTACTTCTAGGTTTGGGGTTTGTTCTTCTGAAAGAGCAACTTCTAAGAAAAAAAAAAAAGAAAGAAAGGAAAAATCCCCCCAAAAAAATTCAAAGCCAAAGTGTGTTCTGATGATTGCCCCAGACTATAATTTAGTCTTGTGCCTGCAAGTTTCAGGTTTTGTTCAGGTGCATAATGGTGTGGTGGAATGCTTCCCAGCAGTCCCCCAAAACATTCTCTGTAATAACAGAGAGATCATTTATTGGAGAGAATGAGCAGATTCTTGCATAAGCCTCTTTTGTATGAGAAGTTTCAAGGATATGAAAGCAGCAATTATTCTCACCTTGGCTAATGCAATTAAGAAATTCTGAAGTACTGAGAAARCTGTGGAGCAATTAGACTTTGAACACCACCTAGCTATGAATTGTCATTTGCCAGGGAGCTATAGTTAGATCAAATGAAATTGGAGATGAGGGGAATGATCTGGGAGCAGTCAGAGGCAGCGGGCAGGGCTTTCCCTGCAGTTTGTCACAGAGCTGCATCTGAGCCCTGCCAACCATGACCATGAGTTATAAGCACTCAACGAGTTTTAAGAGCACTAATCAGGTTTTTTTTTTTGCTAACTTAGGCAGAAAGATTACATTATTTTAGTGATAACTGCAGAACTAATTCTACTCCCAAAGTTAAAATGTGTTGGGTAATGGGAAAGGTGCTGCTTAACTTAAATCTYTCATGCTGACTGCAGCTTTTGTGATAGAGGAGGCTGGTTCTAACAAGAGGATCAAAATTTGAACAATTTGCCTTTGATATGAGGTAGAAGAAGCCCTTGCAGGATTACTGCAGCTTAAATGTCATCATTAAGAAACAAAGCASCCCTTGGATAAGTGCTGCATTGGCTTTAAGGCAAAGGTATGGACTGCARAGGAGCCCAGACAAGAGCACGTGTCCAGAAAACAGGACCCAGGAGAAGAGAGTGGAGGATCAGACCAGAGGAAGAGGAGACAACATAGAAATCACTTCTATTGACAGGAAGGAAATGACTTCTTCAAGATGCTCATGAATGGTGGAAGTATCCCGAGGTTTAAGCTTAGATCAAGAAGGAGATTGATGATGATGAGAGTGAGAAACACCAGGTGGCTGGGGAGGGTGAGGAGCCTTCTTTGGACCCATCCCYGACAGATTTTGCCTCAGCAGAGAGGGATGGGTGACCCCTGAGAAGGCTGTGATTTCAGCATCTTGTTTCTTGTGAGCATGGTACTCCTGAATACTCTGAGAATTCCATTGTTTCTCCTGACCCTGCCCAGAGTAAATCCAACCACCCTCTCCCTGAACCTACCAAGCAGGACAGGGCAGCACAGGGGTGACCTGTGGCCTTGCAGTCCCTGAAGGGAGCTTAGAGGAAAAATGGGACAAGATTATCTACAAGATCCTGTATTGCCAGGACAAGGGGAAATGGGTTCAAATTGGAAAAGTGTAGGTTTAAATTAAATATGAGGGGAAAAYTGTTTACTGTGAGGGCAGTGAGGCACAGGCTGCCTGGGAAGGTGTGGGTGCCACATCCCTGAAGGTGTTCAAACCCAGCTTGGTCAAGGTTTGGAGCAATTTGGTCTTGTGGAAGGTGTCCATGCCCACGGCAGAGGGGTGGAACAAGGTGATATTCAAGCCCAAACCAATCCTTTTTTTTTTTTCTGTGATTCTGACTGGTCAGATATTGATTGACCAGTCTGATTCTGACTGGTCAGGGTCCTGACAAAGAAGATGCAAGCAGCAGGGGTCATGGAAGTAACAGGTTCATGTTCTATTCCTRCACCCAGATCTCTCCTTGATTTGTGACTCAAATTGGTTTTATAGAGCCACAGAATTATTTGGCTTGGAAGGGACCTTAAAGATCATCYTGTTMCAACCCCCTSCCATGGGCAGGGACACCTTCCACCAGGCCAGGTTCCTCCAAACCCCATCCAACCTTCAGTGACCCCTGCACTCAGCAGTCTGAGAAGCTCAGCTCTTTCTCTTCCCACTGTTAACTTTCCCATCACTTACTCCYCCTATCACACAAACCTTCTCAGGGGATAAAGCACGGGGATAAAACTCTTGCCATGCTTCAAGCACTTTGAAAAAGAATTTATATCCACAGTGTAAAACAAACAGTATTTCAAAATCATTTTGGAAAGACAATTCAGTGAAAATCCAGATGAGTCCTGTCTTTCAGTTGGTTTAGTTATACTTGATTGCATTTGCTAGAGTGTGGATGCAATTTCAGATTTTGCTTGGGGAGGTTCACAGGTACAAAGCTCCCTGTGCCTCAGCACAGCCCCTGAAAGGACACCCTGTCCAGAGGGCACAGCCCAGCCAGAGGCTATTCCTGTTGCCTCAGGATAGCTCTCTCCAACTGCTCCGAGGTCTACCAGCATGGACAACTTGATCCTGTGCCAACCCCAAGTTTCTCTGGAATGGAAACTTATTTTTGTGCATGGAGAACCCAAAGTGTGGGGATATCCCTCCATCCAGATCCCCCACCCTGAAAGCTGCTGATGCTGAGCTCCTTTCCCAGCTTCCCCAGGGATCTCAGTGGTAACTCAACTTGGGAAGAACATTACTTCATCATTAGCAAGAGAGACCCAAGTTTGYCCTGGATAATCTCCCTCCTTCTTAACAGCAGACTGACACAGACATTGATCCACCTGTAGTTAAATGGTAAACTGTTTAATTTACAACAAGGGATTTATCTGGGAAAGAAGGAAAATAATTTCATGCCTCATTGGGTTTCTGTGATCCCATTACACCAATGGATGATTTTTCCCTTGTATCAGTCCAATACAAGGTAGGGGCTGGGGAGCAGAGAAGGGGGTGCTCACGTACTCCTGCCTGGGAAGGATGGAGGATCTGACCCAAGCTTAGTCTCAGTGCTAACTATATTCTCCCTTTTCCCAGAAATCTGAGGATCTGCAGATTACAGTCACCACAGCTGACAAACCTGCAGCATCCAAGCAGGAAAAAGGTCCCTCAMGCACCTCCTTGTTCCTGCCCCCTGTAAGTGAGGGCTCCAACACTTCCAGGAGGTCACCTACAACCTTCACAGAGCCACATGTGGGCGGGCAGGCAGGAACAGAGCAGTGTGGAAGACAAAGGAAAGGCACTTCAGTAGCCTGAGGACTGCCCACCTGCTCCAGCATCAAAGGCATGCTGCAGAGGGGAGGTGTGAGAGCTTTTCACAGGAGAGGCTGTCAAGATCTTTTTATAGATGGCAGTCAGCACAGAGAGGCTGTGAGAGGGTTTGTCCTCCYGTGCAGTTGTACAAACAGCTCAGTAGTCAGTTCCATGAGCAGCAAAATGACTCAAGTCTCCTCTCCTCTGCTTTCATAGGCTGCTGGAAGTGTTGGGAAATAATAAAAGGTGAACCTGTACCAGGAGCTGGTCCCTCTGCGGGGATTTACTCTGGGCAGTGTTCCTTCTGCCAGCACCTTCTCATGAGGCCTGGAGRAACCWCAGGATGGGACAGAGATTAGCCAAGATCTGCCCAGAGAACGACAGAGGTTTCACACAGACACAAGACCTCTCCTCGTTCACAAAAATCCTACCCGCAGCTGTTGCACAAATGCTGTACTCAATAGACAAGGTCTCTCTGATATTAGCTGATGTATTATATGTTAACACCATTTTGTGCATCAATTAGCAGTGAAGCCAGCACCTTAAGATCTATGTTAAGAGATTAAAAATACACAAGGGGTTTCACACTTGACTTAGTAAGATGAACAATGCCACCACCACCTTAAAATGGTTCACAAGTACTTCACTTGGTGAGTTTTTGACACTACATCCAGGAAGGCATCTCCTCAACAAGCACACCAGGGTCAGCAACGCCCCCTTTTGTTCCCCAACACCCTGTGCACTTACAGCTTTACTTTTTGCTCTCCTGCCTTCCTTCATTGATTTCCCTGTCAAGATCTTTTTATAGATGGCAGTCAGCACAGAGAGGCTGTGAGAGGGTTTGTCCTCCCGTGCAGTTGTACAAACAGCTCAGTAGTCAGTTCCATGAGCAGCAAAATGACTCAAGTCTCCTCTCCTCTGCTTTCATAGGCTGAGCAAGAGCATAGCCAAGAGCAAGCCTGAGCACTTGTGAACTGTTCTGAGGTGGCCCTTGAGCTGCTGTGAGCAGCAACACTGCAGACACTCCAATCTGCTGGTGCAAGGGGAAAAGAAAAATAATTAAAAAGGAAAGAATCACACCTGTCCCCCAGCCTTGCCCCCATCCACACAGGCACWGGAGATGACTAAGAGCAATCCAACTGTCCTTCCCAGTTCCAGTGGAAAGGTTTTAGCCTTCAGCATGGGCAGAGTGAAGACACAGTGTTGGCTTCTCAGTGCAAAGCCATTTCTACTGTCGGTCTCTGTTCCCTGATTCCCCAGCAGCTGGGCTGTGTGTGCAGAGATCCAGATGGAGAAGGTGACACAGCTGACCTTTGACGTGCTGCAGCCCCAGTATGATTGCACCCAAACCACTTTCTGGATGAGCAAAAAATCCCAGAATGGTTTGGGTGGGAAGGGACATGAAAGCTCACCCAGCTCCACCCCTGCCATGGGCAGGGACACCTTCCATGAGCCCAGGCTGCCCCATCCAGCCTGGCCTTGGATAGTTCAGGGATGGAGCAAACAAACATCCTCAGTGAAAACCAAAGAGCAGAGGGAGCAGCCATGGCCATTGCTCTCTCTCTGCTTTGGCCAAGGCATGGTCAGGCAGCCTCCAAAAAAGTTTCCAAACCAGGATCTGATGGCAGTGCTGACTTACAGCTCCATGACACAATGTCACCTTCAGGGCTGTGACAACCAYGCTGGGAAAGGCTCACACAACTAAATATTCACCTCAAAGAGTTGATCTACAACMCAGGACATAGACAGGAGCTCCTTGTCTTCTGCTCAGCACCCTCTACTCTGAGCTCCCCAAGATACTACAAATTAAATTAAACAGGCCTTTTTTCCAGTCCAGCAGAGGAAGATTCAGAGCAGCAAACCACCTGGATATATTTCTGAATATAGTTTTTATTTTGCTACACACAAAGAGGACAATCCTGGTCTCCATTTTGAACCTGCCTGAGAAGACATCGAGGCAGACAAGGTTTTTCTGAGGTTTTTTTCCTGTGAAATCTCAGCAGAATTGAGATGTGCTGTCACAACACTGAAAATGGCCTCTGGGGGATGAACATTCTCATCAGACCCAGAGGACAGGCACAACTGTGTCTCCTTTCTGTTGGAGTCCAGCACCAAAGCCCAACACCACAACAAAAATCATGGAATCTGATGGCTTCACAAGCATCCAGATGGAAACATCACCCCTTGTCTACAATTCTTTGAGCTGTGACACTGGTTTTTGGACAAAACCAGTGACTTCTCTGAAAATCCTTTTATCCCACACCCTCCACATCCTAGAGTCCTCTACTATTTCCTGCAGACAGTGTTTTACCTGCCTCACCTACAGGCCAAGATCATTCAATCTGCCCCTGGAGCCAACAGCCTTGAYTATGGGAGGCAGGAAGCTCCTTCTGATCAGAACCATTTGCAAGACTCAGTGATGGAGCAGATGGAACCTTGCAGCTGGTTCAACACCCACAGCCAGTTCCAGAAGTTGCYCCAAAGTGAATACCAGGTCAGATAGGAACTTGCCAGGTTTTTTCATTCATTTGGGAGGGTGCTTCTTCCTGATGATCTATGAACAACATGGGAAGGACTGATATTCCCTAAACAACCCAAGTCAGTGGGAAAACCCTCACAGCCATGTAGTGGCATGGTGGCTCTGTAGGCAGGGGGCCTGGGTACAATCCTGGCTTTCCTTTCAGCCAGGGTGCAACAGGCACCTCCATTTCCACATCAAAGAGAGAAGCTGGCATCACAAACACATAAAACACAGATGCTCTTTTTTTTTTCCCTGCAGARGTGCCCTGCCAGCAGCCCCATTTCCCAGCTGGAGGTGACCTGGAGGATGATGAACACATCTCARTGGGCTTTGTTTTGTTCCCCAATGAGTTATGCTGGATGAATTTCAGTTCTTGTGCAGGAGGAGCACTGTCCCAGCTGCAGCAGGCAGACCTGTCCCTTCAGGCTGGGGAATGGGRCACTGATGGTGAAGGCAGGAGCTGCTCCCTGTCAACCCTTCAATCCAGGCTGGGATCCTAAGGAGGACAGGAATGCAATCCTGGGCTGTATCAATGAATACACCTAAGCCACAGGAATTAACTGTAATTTACAAGTCTTTAAAGAGGCCCACAAGAGGCCAAGCCTCTGAAAAGCACCCGAGGCTGTTCTGAACAAAGTCTCATTGACTTAGGGCAGCCATTCTGGTGCTGCTGAGTGCTGCAGGCATCTCCAAAAATCCTACCCAGAGACATAATGCAGCACAGGCCAGGCAGGAGCTGCTTTCTGCTCATGGCTACCAAAGCACAGCATTTGGATGCTGCAGGATTGCATGCCAAGGTTCTTCTTTATTTCTGACACATCTTGGAGCATGGCCTCCCTCTGGCAAGCTCTGCCAAGAGGTACCGGTGTGGGCAAAGACAAAGCTTCAAAAAGAAATTCATCCACCACTGTTCCAAAACTGCCTGATTTGGCATGAATTCAGCACAAATGGGGTCACAACTCAACCAGGGTTACAACTGAAGGGTCTCCAAAAGAACTGTCCATTTGKTGGGCTGGGTTGGCACCACACAGAGGCTGCTCTTGGGCAGGGGTGAGGCACAAACCCAACCTGCTCTCAGAAACCTCGAATTCTGAGTCCCAGGGTGCAAGTCTGGAGGAATTTTGCTGCAGTCAGAGTGGTGAGGGATGGGTATAGTGCCCTTGTTGGGGATAAAATGCCAGTCTGTATCTCCAAAAYGGGTCTTCAGCCGCAGTGGTCCTCAGATACGACAGAATGTTTGCRCTAACAAACTTCTTGCAAGAAGAAAATGAAATGTTGCTGGTGACCTGCTATCTGCAGATGGGTGAGGCACAGCTTTCCACAGAGCACTCAGGGGATATTCCAGGGCTTTGCACTGACGCCATGGTAAAAGAACAAAGGAAAAAGAGAGTGCAATACACAGAAATTTCTTTTGTAGCCTCTTCACTCCTCTTCTCTGCCTGCTGCTGCCAAAATCCTGCTTTGACTCGTTGCCCTGTGGACAAGGCTCTCCCCCATCTGTCAGCTCCAGGGGGACAAGGGGTTTGCACAGCTGGGCAGGAGGACAGGGACAGGAGCAGCACTCSGCTCCCCTGGCAGGCTCATGCAGCCGTCGCTGTGCAGCACAAGGTGTCGTTGCTGTGCTGCTTTTGTCCCCCCTGCCCATCCCTGCTTCCCTCGCTGGGAAGAGCTCCTCCTTCCCCAGCCAAAGCCCAGCAGGAGCGCTCCAGGCTGGGGGAGCACCCCACACCTCCTCTGACAGCTCTGCACAGGTTTCCCTTGCTGAAACACCAAGCCTGAGGGAAGTACCCACATTCTGCACACACCACTCCTCCCTGTGTGTGACCAAGTGTCCGTGGGCCCTCCCTGCCATGGACACAGCCCGGCCACGCAGGATTTGAGACACGAGCTGGGCTCTGTGTGTGGATTTTGTCCTGCCTGCACCTTGAGAGCGGGACTCCCAGCACAGAAAGACTGCTCGGATGYGATCTCTGGGATGCTGTTCCATATGGACAGCAGCATTCAGGAACAAAACCCCACCTGACTCACTGCTGGAGCTGGAAGCTGTGCAGCACCACTGGAGAGGGGCACAGCAGGGCTCTTCCCAGCACCACACTGGAAATGGAGATTTTTAGAACTGTGGCTAATTCTCTCTCTTTATCAGCTCCTGAACTTCACTGAGCCAGGAGGAGAAGGAGAAGAGGGACCTGCAAAGGTCAGCAGCTGGCCCAAGCCCACAGAAGAGAAGACAAGACAGGATTGTTACAAGGGCTAAAGCTGAACTTAAAATCTCCTGTAGCTGCCACGGGACCTTTCACACCCCATCTGTGGGTGAAATCTCCAGTCTTTTTCCATGGTGTAAATTTAAGTTCATTTGGCAATGCCTGATTTAGCAGAAGCTCTGTTGGGACTSCAGTGCCATGCTGTAAGTAACCAGACACAGGCTTCCTGCATGTGTGGCACTGACCAGCCTTTCAAAAACTGATTCCAGAGGCATTTCACACACTCCAGGACAAAAACTGGGCTGCTGGTCTGACGATATTTGGGATATCTATTGCTCAGATTTATGGTTTTTCCCTTTATAATATTAATCCCTTTTGATAATCAATTTATTGAATATTGAAAGGTCTTAATATTCTTGACTATTCTCTTGGCAGGATCACCTGTCCAATCACACTATTTACTTTTAAAAGAACTTCTGCAGCAGCTACAGTAAATYCCAGCAGGAGTTTTCACACRAAGTGGAGTTCATTAATGAAAAATYCCATTTTTTCACAGGATTCCAAGTCAGGGAAATTTTCCTACATGGATCTAATCCACAGCCCTTCAACTCCAGCTCAAGAGCTTGACCACATGATGGTGTTGGACTACACAGGAGGTTTGGACTCTTGGACACACCAAGAGGTTTTAAACAGCTTTTTTGAAAACTAAACGCTCCTTCTAGGATGTGGGGCAGAGAACCTTCCCTGAGGGCTTTCATGGTGGATAAGCCTTCAGGGCCAACACAGAGCTTGGATGAAAAATAAATTCAGGTATCTTGGAGTTAGGCCTTTGACTATTTAGAACAACCTTCAGTGCCCTGCCAAACTTTTAGTAGTRCCCCAGCCCACTTATTTGTAAATCTTGCTTATATCTGGTGAATTAAAGAGTGAAACTTCAGCAGATTCTCTTCTGGAAACCCAAAAGTCCTTTACACAGCAGGAGGAAGTTCCATACCCTCCTGACKCCTCTAAATCCCCACTCACAAGAAACGAGCAGCAATTCAGCATCCTTTCAAACCACCTGCCAGAGTCCCAGAGGAACTTTACACCCCTGGTCCCCACCCTGGGGCAAAGAGCATGAAATAAAACTGCCCAGAGTCCCAGGCATGGCCCAGCATGACAAGGAAGCCAGAGCCCCTCTCAGGTTCAGCACTGCACTGCTGGCAGCAGCAGCCACCTCTGAAAGCTTTTTTGGAAAGAAATGAGATTCCCTTACTCGCTTTGCCAGAAGCAAGAGGCTCATGGCATCAACAACAAGAGMGCCTCTGCAAAGGCACCCAGCACAGAGGGGACCCTGTGGCTGTCCTGGAGGTGCTTTTTATTTAAAAAAAACTCATGTAGAAATATGAAATCACACCAGTGCCTGTGTGATGGTCTCCAGAGCAGAGGAGAGTATGTTACAAATACTGCCAGCACCTATTAAGGGGTTTCACTTTACTGGATCTGGCAAACACAAATAAGTACTTGAGAGCTGAACTAGCTCACAGAGCTTTAGCCTTTGGATTACTTACTAATGAACTCCCCACAGTCCAGCCATTTAATTTCATTAAATTGCYAAGACGGTTCCAGTTAAAGGCCTGGGTCAAGTGACACACTGCTGTTTTTGCAGAGACCTCATCAGGAAAAGGCACATTCCTCTGTTTRAACAGATACCATTTTATAAATATCTGCATTGTGCAATTAACCTAAATGAACTGTTTTTCCCCAGTGTACCACTGGAAAACCCAGCAGGAGGCACAAGCAAGGATCATGCTCTTTGATTTTGGAATTTTCTGCCCCTGAGGCCAGGAGGTCCTGTCAGACCCTGCTGACACAGAAGTATTCTCCCAGCCTCAGTTACTGGCCACCTTTTTTTCTCCTCACATACCTGGAGCTCAGCTCACAGAGGTAGGAGATTGTAGTGGGGATACCTCAGCTCAGGAAGGGACACTTCAAACTTATTGCAGCCCCCTCCCATTGCTTCAACAAGTTATTTTGGGCTCCATGGTCCATTAGAAAACAGAAGCCAGGCAGACTCCAGGGAAAAGYATACAGGTAGTAACCTGTCCTGCCCATAGCAGCAGGACATTAGGGACAGCTCCTGCCTCCCACGACATCCCATGGTTTATAGGCTGACCAGCAGCCAAGGAAGGGCCTCAGTTTCATCCCACCCYGACACAATTAGGATRGCCACAACACACAGAGCATCACCACACAATTTCAGAAAGCTTTAAGCATTTGCCCATGCACAGGAACACCTCACCTCTTCAGAAGGCTTCAGGCACCYGCCCATACACAGKAACACCAGGGCACCTCAGCAGGCTGCAAGCAYCTGCCCTTCTTGTTCTTCAGCCCAGCCTTTTATCCCCTCCTGTTGATGCACTGCACCTGTGTGCCCTCTGCTCCCTGTGGTGGTTGGTCAGTGCCCCTGGGCACTCCATGGCTCGTTCCCTTCAATAGCATTCACCTGTCCTGCACAGCTGTGCCCACTGGGGATGAGCCTGGGCCACAGCCCCACTGCAATCACCACAAACTSTGTGCCTACACCACCCTCATGTCCCCATGAGCTGATCCCCCCACTCCTGGAGTCCCCAGCTCCTTCCTGGGGCTGCTGGAGCCTTTCTGGCTGATCTCACAGTTTGGGACTCAGCCTGCAGCAATGTGCACCATCAGCAATCCTCCATGGGAGCGTGGGGCCGCAGGCCAGGCCGGCTGAGGGAGTGGAATTTAATTAATTTCATTTCCAGGATGGGTGGATGGATGGATGGCTGTCAGCACCACGTCCTCCCAGCAGCGCTGTAGGACTCCAGCCCCARACCCACTCACTCCTAATAATGCTGGCTTGTCTCTTCTCACCTCTGGCTTTGAGCCTTTTCCTTTGAACAGATCCACTCCTCCCTGACCCACTTTGTGCCCACCACGTGTCAGTGCTTTGCAGAGAGGGGGGCAACCACCTGGCACAGCCCCTCTGTGCCTCGGATTCCCCCGCAGCCTGCAGGATCTGTGCTCTGCTCTGCCTCCAGGGTGCAACCTCATCTGCTCTGGATGCTGTTTCCTGCTGGCAGCTCCCACTGTGACAAGCAGAGTGAGTCCTAGAGCCTGGAGCCAGCAGGAATTGCCCTGAGAAAAGCAGCAGATTGATGCTGCAGCTCTCACCAGCGCCAGGCACTGGAAAACAGAGCTGAGTAGGGTATCACAAAGCGTGGACAATTCATGGCAGAGAGGCATTTATCCCCATGCAGTAAGGAAACCACTAAAAGACATGATTTAAGAAAAGAAAAAGTACAGGCGTGAATCCCCAACAGACAATTTTCATGCTGGGATCTGTAGATTTCATACAACCATAAAGTCAAAGAAACCAAGAGCAAAGCCAACCCCAGCCAGACCTCACCACTGTGCACTGACTTAGCCAAGCTCTCTTGCATCTTTGGACTGGATTTTGGTTAAAACCAGGCCAACATCRCTGTCAGAGAGCTTTCTGCAGAAGCTCATCATTCTCAGAGCAGTTATTGCTGTGCAGATTGCCCTGCAGTGTGGAAATCAGAGAAAACAAGGGAAGGTCAGTAATAGATTWTTTTTTTCTCAAGGATATGCCCTAGTTCAGCCACAAGTTACTTGGCTCTGTGCAGGGATCACTGAGTAAAGCTTTGTGTCCTGTGTGATGCAGGGGAAGAAATGACCCCTTACAAGACCCAGGGTCTGTACCAGCATGGGATTGCTGCCAGCAGTGGGAGAAGCCCTGTGCATCCACTCTCAGGTGCCCCAGATGAGGAGCTGTCCCTTTCAATTACAAATTTAGTGAAAAAAAGAAAATAAAATTTGAATACAAATAAAAATAAAAAGTCCCAGCTGTTCCAGATCTCTCTRGAAAGTGAAAAATCAACAGCTTTTTAAAAATAAATAGAGGTGAGATAGAGAAGCTGATGCTGTTGCATCCATCTTCCATCCCAAGCCCCAGCATGGAATTGTCACTGTTGTGGAGCACTGTCAATGATATCAGAAAAACTTCTTGAAGAGTATGGCTTTGGGCAAGTSCAAGCACAGAGACTGGTCTGGACTCCTTCACATCTTTCAGCCTCGCTGAGGGGTGTGTCTGCACTGATTCCTATTTGCACCTTTCAATTATTCCTATGGAAAGTGCAAGTGTTTGATGGCTGAAGATGGCCATTCTGTATGAATGCCATGTTTGCATTAAAAAGTYACTGAAGCTCTTGTGTAATTCACACTGAGCCTCCATATAAAAAGTTTTATTCAGTCAAACTTGGAAAGAATACAAGAAAAGAAGAAGTTTGGAGGCTGCTGGCAATTACTATTTCCCCCAGGAGAGATTTCCATACAGAGACATGGTCAGGCTCTCTTTTAGTGCAGTTGGAGATTAATACCCTGAGAAKGACACAATAAATGATCAATACACTGGGACTTGGCTACTTGCAGCAAAGGAAAAACTACTTACTGCGGTTTTTTCTGCCTCTTCCTCTCTTTTTCCCTTCAAAGAAGGCAGCATTTTAAGAAGGCAGATCCTGCACTCTGTGCAGCATCCTGGTGTGCCTCTAGCCCAAGAGCACAGGGAAAAGCCTGGCTTGTCCACTCCAGCTTAACAGAGCTGTTTCACCAAGGTCCAGCTGGAATAAAGAGATTTTCCACTGACACATGTCTGTATAGCAGGCAACTCCTGTCCTGGGCTAAGTCCCTAACCCATCGTTCACTCATCTGGGGCAGGATTTAYTTCATTAAAAATAGTTAATGGAATGGTAATGGCACTTAATTGTATTCACTGCACCAGTTCTGCTGAGATATTTTTTTTTCCCCCTCAATTCACAAAGATGGGACTAAGTGCTAATGTATTGCAAACTTATAACCTGCGGTCATGATTTTAAACACATGTCGAGGTGCTAATTGCATTCAGTTGACACAACTGTAGATGGGAAGATCATTTTTCACACCTTATCAGCGCTGGGGAGGTGATAACTGCATTCAGAAGACACCACTGCTGTTACAAAGGTAATTTCTTGCACTTCATGGGCGCYTAACACATGCTCAGCAATGCAACCGGCCAAAAATACCACACCATCGGAGTTGATGAGGTGCGTGCACGCTTCTTAACAAACGGGAATTGTAAAAAAGAAAACTTCCCCKGGTTCTTTTGAATAAAGAGTAACAAATTCCTGCAGCTGCCACGTCGCTGGAGTTGGTGGCTGCCTGCCTCAGTGGGATTTCTGAGCATGTTCCAAGGGGATGGATCCCACCGGGAGCAGTGCCCTGKAGTGTCTGGGACCTGTAGGGCAGGTGAAGCAGAGCTCCAGCCCATCTTAGCAAGCCTTGCTGGTAAAAAAGCTGAATTTTCCTCTTGGCCACATGGCCAAAGGTAGTTTTGAGATCTGAAGTCACCATTCCATGCAATTTCGGTGTGTTTGACTGTGCTAAAAATGGTCATCTTTCCCTCCTCCTATGCTTTGGGGAGSCTTTGAGTCTTCCCTAAATAAGCCTGTGGTCTTTGATGGAAAATGCTGTTTAGAGCTGAGGTTGTTAGGCTGCCCAGRGTAATCTGGACACGCAGCAGATATGAGGCAGTGCTGGTCTGAGGAAAAAATTCCTACAGAAAGGAGTTTCCCCTTTGCTTTAAATTAAAAAACTATATGATAAACCTTTCTGCTGGAATAAAACTGGATGGTGGGGGAGCATTACAAGGCTTCTCTGGCAAAGCTAGGCAACTAAACACCTAACTTGGAGAGAAACTATTTCAAAACAAAGGGAAAAAATGCATTTCTAATCCCTAAAACATCTGCTTTTGGTGCTTGCCTTGAATGACATGCKGAAATGATGTTAACAAGAAGAGAAGACTTTTAACTAATAGAACCATGAATATTCCTCCACATTACCTCCACAATTCTTGAGTAAATAAAGCTAATCCATAGACACAAGGGTAGATTTGCAAAGCAAATTTACCCTGGCAAAACCCACATGTCACTCCTGGGAAGATGGGGGCAATCACCCCAAGCAGATTACCTGGGACCTGAGGCACTGCAGCTCAACAGCACTGCCTCCCACCTATGTCTAGTATTTTCTTACATGTCCCCTTATTTATTACTAAAATGAGACTTTCTCAACCTCTCCCTGCAGAGTTGGTCAGCTTGTGATCTCCTTCTGTGTTTTTTTTATTTCTTCTTCTTCTTTTTTATATTTTGGTTGTTGGTTTCTTATTAATAGCTCCTTCCTTTACAGAAAGAATCACAGCTTTTTGTTAACTTAATAATAAGAACCTCACTGCTTGCACATTAAAAGCTGKCTGCCAAACAGGCTTTTATAGCTGCCCTACTGCAGTTACCAAGCTAAAGGCCTGAGCCCCAGTTTGCACTGGCAGGGAAATGGGATGACTTTCTTGCTCAGAGTGGCTACTTCATGCCCATTCCTTTCCCCACCAAAGCTCCCTTCTGTCCTGTGTCCTCCCAAAAGACAAAAAAAAACCCCCAAACAAAACAAAACCCTCAGCTTTCCCAAGCTCTGGAAGAAATAATAACTTCAGGTGAAATAAGGAGAATATCTTCAAAGGTTTCATTTTATCATTCCCTGTGATGAGTTCCCAGCAGAACAGGAGCAGGTGGCTGACTCTGGCAATTTTGATGTTTAGGAGCAACTCATTCCCCCATTCTGCTCTTCCAAGGGTCCCCCCATCCCCACACACATTCTGCTCT
>JACDOX010000087.1:262180-294171 GCA_014549065.1 Cardinalis cardinalis | reverse complement strand
CCCACATTCTGCTCTCCCAAGGGTCCTCCCATCCCCACATTCTGCTCTCCCAAGGCTCTCCTCATTCCCACATTCTGCTCTCCCAAGGATCCCCCCTATTCCCACATTCTGCTCTCCCAAGGACCCCCCTATTCCCACATTCTGCTCTCCCAAGGGCCCCACACACCCTGGACCATTCCAGGTAGCCCAATCACAGCATCCCTCCTGCACATCCCTCAGTGCTTCTCAAGTCTCCAGCCCATTATGAATTTCATATAATGCACAACAACAGCCCAAAGCCTGAGTGGGGTTTGAGTGAGGCCACGGGTGGGTCAGGGTTATTTTGGCTTTGTGTGCATGAAGCAGAGAGAAGAGCTTTGCTCTGCAGCATAAATTACCATGATCTCAAGGCAGCATTCATTTGCATTCAATGACACACCTTCTCAGGGAAATGCTTTTCACATGAAGCGTGTTTTGGGTGGCAGAGCTCGACTAGCACTGTGTGCATGACTCTCAAGTTCAGATGCAGATGGGAACGCGCCGGGAAAGTCTCTGCTGAGCCTTCCCACAGTGAGACACGTCGTGCTGCTGCTCATTTCTGCAGCAGAGATCACACTGATGGGGAACCCGTGAGTCACTGCCTGCCACAGCTCAAGGGGCTTCCCTGGCTCCTGAAATGAAAGGTCACTCTTCTGATGGGCAGATTTCACCCCTGACAGCCACAGCCTGGCAGGATCCCTTGCCTCTTCCCTTTTCCTCTCCCTTTTCCCCTTTCCTTTCCCCTCCTCCCCCAGTATTACCCTCAGGAGAAAAGGTGTCTTCTGTGCCACAGCCTGGAATTACACATTCAATTCCCTCCTCTGACAGGACCTGGGCTCTGCTTTTGGGGCAGCCACCCAATTTGTCTGTGGTTCTGTAAAATGGGAAGAAACCTACTTCCTTCCTGTTGTCTTTAGCCACAGCTACATCTTTACACCTATTCCTTGCCTGTTTGCAGTTCAAGCCAGAAAGCAGGATTGTTTCTGAAGCACCTGCAGGCTGTCTGGGCAGCCTGACCTCTTTAGGATAATTAACAAGGCCACCACAGAGCTGTCCATRGCAGTGGCTCCACTCAGGGCCTGCCAGCCTTCCCTTAGCCCCAGCAGGAACTAATAATGCAGGGGGAGCCAAGGACTCTTCCTCTGGGGGAAGAAGTATAACCCAGCTGACTGCAAGATGAAAATTTACCGCAATATGAAGGGATCACCATGGAAACCTCTTTATTTTATTTCAGCCAATCTTTCTGCGCTGTCACAAGCAATATCACCTTCTCACTAGCCATAAAGAAAAGGTTCCCAGAGAGGTTTGTAATCCCTGCTGGCTGGCCAAGCCATCTGCCAGGAAGACATCTTTTCTCCAGGAAAACCATTTTGTGGATGGTTTCCCTCCTCACCAGGTGTGACTCCACCAGTAAAGGATGAGGCACTGCTCAGTCCTGCATTGCTCCTCCTGCAAGGATGGTGGATTTTAACTTTGAGAATTAGAACRTGTGCAAGCAGGAAAGCCTGCTGTGCCACTGCCACCATTTTTGCCCTTCTCCCTTCCCCCATTTCCAAAGGAAACTTCTGTTTTGCCATGCATCTGCCCCTGAGCAGCAGCCTTTGAGGAACTGCAGGTCTTGAATGACAGCTCCATCCATCAGCCACGCCCTAGTGCTGCACCCACAACCTTGGTGGGAGTAGGGAAGCAGGAAAAGCCCAGCAGCTTCTCCAAGGAAAACCTACAATGAGACTGAAGTCCCACCAAGTGAAGCTCCACTTTGCAGGAACCTAAGACTTGGAAAGAATGAAATAATCCATTTTGGCTTCCAGCTGTGGTGATGAAGATGAGGAAGGGAACTGCTGTCTCTTTGGAGAAGCTGTATCTGCCCAACACCTGCTTCTCACAAAACAAGCTCTTTGCATGACACAGACCCACCCTAGTCCTGTGCCTGACACAAGCAGCAGCTTCAAGCTCTGCATGTCTGAATGAGAAGAGCTTTGCTCTTGGAAGATCACCATGACCCAAATTTGCAGAGGGAGATAAATAGGTCAGGCTTTTCAGGCACTCAGTGCGTCACGTCACATCCGAGTTTCACTTATATCCTCTACAACGAAAACCTCAATTTGCATTTACACTAWGGGGTAAAAAGACCTGAATGACCAGGGTGGTGATTTCAAAGGTGTTTCTAAAATGCTCAGTGCTTTGAGGAACGCTGGTGCTGTCCRTGGGATGTGTGACAGCACCAGCGTGGCTCTGTTTCCAGAGGCTTCATTTTACGAGTGAAGGGTGCTCGGGACACTGTGAAAGTTCACCTACCTTTAAACTCCGCTGGCAAGAGAAGATATCTCCCATCCTCTCCCCACAGCTGGATGAGCACAAGCATCTATTTGCAAATGAGCAGCCTGGCAGAGCAGCTCCCAGCCCCGTGCTCTGCCAGGTGGGCAGGCAATGGCCACCTCGCCCGCGCAGGGTGCCCGCATTCCGCCGCCGTCAGCGCTGCCCTGCTCCATCTCCTGGAGCTCCAGCTGATTGCTTTAGCCACCAGGCAGCTGCACATCCTGCCGACCTGATTTGCCCCAGCAAGCACAAGTGCCTGCAGCAAGCAGGGCTGTGTCAGCAGGCACAGCACAGAGCTGGGGGGAGAAGGCAGCGAGCAGCGAGCAGCCCCGGCCTCCCGCTGTACAACTGCCGTGCCTCCAATTACCTCATGCCAAGAAATAGCCTCTGATCCACCCGAGGAGGCAGGATCCCAAAGACAGCTTGCAGGATGGCAAAGCCCTTGCACACACTTCAAAGAACAGCAGCTACTAAAGAAGCACCGTCTTGTCTTTTAGGCGAGGAAATATTATTTGCAAACTCTATCTATTCTCCGCGAATAAAAATGGCAGGGAGATTACAGCTGCAAAATGACCCCGGGCAGAAGAAATTGATGTCCAGAGGAGTCTCATGGAGTGGCACATGCACCTTGAAAAGGGCACTAACAAAGAAATTAGTAACACATTCTGATGCTTTGGAAAAACTGTGCATTTTCTTCTTCCTTTTTTTTTTCCCTGAATAAATAAATTACAGTAGACAGATTTAAACCAAATGAACCTGCAAGCCAGYTTCCTTTCTGAGTTTCAGAGTGGATGACCTCCTAAAGGACCAGCCTCTGAAGGAGGACCATGCCTATGAAGTGGTAACTAAAGCAATCCCACTGGCAGGTGGGGCAGCTGGACCCTCACACCTTGCAGGGAGGCATCTTTTCAGAGGTACAAGAGGATTTTTCAGTTTGTATTTGCTAAATAGCAAATTTGCTAGCCCAACTTTTTATGATGGATCAGTCATCATGGTTTTGCAAGACAGGAATGTCCACCCACTGACTGAACAAATTTAGTCATCCTCATTGCCTATCAGCTCATCTTCAGCTGAGCCACAAGGTACAGCCCGGGACATTTCCAGATCTGCTTCCTTAAAAAGCTCACTTCTCACTACAAACACTGAAGCAAAGCAGGAATTTTCTACCTCTTTTCACCAGGAGCAT
Source organism: Cardinalis cardinalis (assembly GCA_014549065.1). Classification (NCBI taxonomy): domain Eukaryota; kingdom Metazoa; phylum Chordata; class Aves; order Passeriformes; family Cardinalidae; genus Cardinalis; species Cardinalis cardinalis. The sequence goes on along the minus strand of JACDOX010000087.1, from coordinate 290,648 downwards.
GTCTCAGGCCCATCCTGGCTGCTAGAGAGGAAGGACAGGGAGGAGAGATGAATGAACAGAAAATTCATTTTCTGGGGATTCTCTGGGAAACRGCTCAGGATTGCCACTGGCATTCCCCCACCACTTCTGTGCAGCAGTTTTAGGATGCTCCATTTGTCTCCTTCAAGAGCTGGTTCTTCAGTGGAAGGCCAYCTCCCAGCCTAGCTCCTGGTGCAGGAACAGTCTGTTCTCAGGCAGGGCCATTCAGCACTTCAGCAATATAAATAACGAGATCTCACATCTATTTTTGACACCGTGTTTTTGTGAAGGAAGCCAAGGAATCATTTTTCCTGATGAACTGCAGTTAAGTAATTTTTTAGAAAACATTGCAGCATCACTCACAGCAAACATCTGGTGGAAGAGTTCCTGCCTTAAGAATATGGCAGGCATAGGCTTGTCCTAAGATCAGGTGGAAAGATCTGCCCCAAAACCATTTTTCCAATAAAAATAAACCTTTCAGGGATAAAAATACAAGCAAATCATTTTTAACAGAGAAGCCCAAACAAGCCTTAACAAATCTGACATTTGCAAGAAACTGCAAATTTCCCTTGTTGTTTTGGATCTGAAATTCGTGGAATTTTGCATTTTTGCACCCATATTTATGTTAGATTTTGCTGCAATATCACATAGGAACTTTTACAATGAAAAATGAATACTGCAAAACATGGGGCAATGTAACCTTTCAGGAGATTCTGACATAAATTTAGATCAATGGGTCTTGGAAAATTGTAAAATAATATTTTGACTCCCTGGTTTAATATGTGCTAAATGGTTTTCATATACATCAATCATTGTTCTACAGAGACTTCAGAAAGAGAAATCAGTAGAATGAAACAGAGCCATATAATGCATTTACTTACTACTGTACTTACACAGTGGATTTATGGTGYTGTTACCATAAGCTTATTTTGCCATAGGTTTCTTTCTGCCTTAGAGTGTAGAAGTTCATTGGGAAACAACCTGAGGATAAAATCTGCAATAAAGCAATCCATAATAATAATAAAATATTCAAAAGCGTGCTTTAAAATCAGAAAGGATTGAATATATTCATGAGGCCTTCACACTTTTTTTAAGATGGAAAAATGGTGGAAATGTTATTTGTTAAATGTTTTATTTTAAAAATATTTGCTAAATTATGCCATCACAGTTAATCTATCATCAGCAATCTGGATGCTATAAATATTAATAATTATTCTTCAATAAGTGAATTGGTAACTCAATAATTAATGGGAATCTTAATATGTATGAATATTTTTCATCGTTTSTGCCCATTTTTCCATCTGTCTGGCTGTCCTGCACAAAGCTCCTGCAAAGCAGGTGAGCAGGAGCCTGAAGTGATGCATTTCCTGAGGGCAGAGCACAGGATCTCCAATCTACTCCTGTGTGCCAGCACACAGAAATGCTCAGCTGTGCTCTTGGCTTCCAGAGCAGCAGAGCTGCCCACGTGCCTTGGGGAACGCTCCTTCTGCTTTCACAATGGGAAAAATTGGTCTGAAATACAACTTTGGGGTGCAAGGGTCACAACCTCGTACAAGAGCTCGTCCAGAAGTGTGGAGGGGAGCGTGCWAACGCTGTGCATCCCTAACAGCCAGGTCCCTACTTTCTGTCTTGCCTTTGCTGCCTTCCCCTGCCCGTTTAARGGCCACTCCTGAGACAAAGCAGCTGAAAGCTCTCCAAAGGGCTCCTGGGTGAAGTGCTTGCTAAAGGGAGCTGTCACAGAGGGCCTTCAAGTATTTGCCCAGCTCTCTTTTTTTTTTTTTTCACTGTCTCTGGCACATTCCAAGCATTGCAGTGGAGATCAAAGCCTCCAGATGAGCTGCTTTCCCTGAAAAGCCAACCTGACCGGTTTGGTTTCCCAGCTAAATTCATCTCAGGGATTTGCAAACTATCAGGGGGAAATTTGTCAAATTTCTCATACCACCCCTAGAAAAGAAGAGGAAGCCACAAGGAAGCTCAGCAAGCACGTTAGGCCAGGGAGAATCTAAGAAAGGTGAATTCTGCCTCAGTGTTTTTCCAGTGCTGCCCCTTCCCAACTCCAGACAGCCTTCCTGTGGATGCCAACCTTCAGGAGGAGCAGCAGTCCAACACTCCCAAATGGGGCTAGACATGTCTGGGAAACACTCCTTTCATTCATGAAGTGGAAAAAGCAGTACAAAGTTGTCCAGTACAAAGATTATAAAAGGCTGGCACCTTTCCCTCAGGGGACAGCCTCCTCTCCCATGCTGCCTATCAACCCTCTCCTGCAAATGTGCCCATCCCGTTTTCTCTCAGCTCATCCAGGCAGACATGGGGGAACTCAGCTTGCACTTAGCACTGGGAGGTGCAGGTTTTATTGCCAAGCTGTTCCTGCTCTTTGCTTGCAAGGCCCAAGGCTCCTCTGTTTCCTCCTGCTGGCTGTGGCAGCCTGCTCAATTCACTGCCTGCTCTTTCTGCATGRGCCGTGCAATTGATGATATTTATGAGCCCCTCCCAGCTCCAAATATTGTCATTTGTGAAATTAACCTTAGAAGAAGCCTCTCCCTGTCTCTGCATTGCCCACAGGATTAAAGAAAGCAGCCTGCTCATTTCACTGCCTGCTCCTTGTCTCATCCAGATCTYTCAACCTGCACAGTGGCAGCACCACCAAGACTCAAGCCTTGATGTTAGAGAGGTGCTTCCCATCCAAGGGCATCTCCTATTCCCAGGGGTATCCTGAGTACCAGACTGGCCAAAACATTTCTGAGACTTACCTATAGACAGCTTTGGAGGCATCCTGCACCGTGGTTCAGCCTGGCTGCAGTTCCAGTCAAGAACACCTTTCCTGCCCAGGTCAGTCTTTCTTCCACAGGGACATGTGGGCTGCAGAAAGGCAGAAAGACACAGAGGAAAGACAGAAAAGAAACAGGAGAGAAAAATTAACACAGTGTGCAGACAGAGAGCAGACACTCATTTGAAGGATATCAGAAACATTAGAGAGGAGAGATGTCACCTCATCATGTGCAGCCACATGGGAGCTGSTGCTGAGTGAAAGCCAAGCAGAGACCATGGAGAGGGCTGGCCATAGACAGCAACAAGTAAGAAACCCCCCTAGGAGAGCCACAGCTCCCTGTGATCAGGGTGAGGTAAATAGCCACAGGTGGTGCTAAGAATGGCAGCTTGTGGGTTTGATTTCTGTATGGGCCTCTCTCAGCTCCAAATATTTTGTCATTCTGTGAAATTAGCCTTAGTAGAAGCCTCTCCCTGTCTCTACATTGCTCACAGAAGTGAACAATTTGTRTTTAACCATTTTGTACAGCTGCCCCTCCTAAGAGAAGGTGAAGCCCATCTGTCAGGGCTTTGGGTTAGATAGGAGTTCTCCAGCTTGCTTGCCAAGGCAATATCCAGTTATTYGTAACTATTATCCCCCTCCCTGTCCCAGGCTGATGTGCCAGACAGACAACCCAGGGGCTCTCCCCTTTTGGCCAGAGCTTACTGGTCCCTGTCACAACACAGCTGTTGTCACCATAAGATGAGACAGACAATCAAATTTATTAGCAGGAGCCTGCTTTGCACCCAGTGACTCATTTTTAGGCAGTACAAACCACTCCACCTGCACCGCTCAAGGCTGAATCAACCCAACAGAGATGTCAATGCAGCATTTCCATCCACCTTACCAGGAMCATTTATTTCTCTTTGAAACCCATCCCAAACATTTAATTGCAAGGTGACAACTTGAAGCAAAGGCACAAGGCACACACAGGCTAAAGATGACAACAGTCTTGCCCTAAGTAATGAGGAGAGAGCAGCCAGGCTGGGTGCAGTGAACACCAGAGGGATGATCTGAAGCTGGTTTCTAGCAAATCAGTAGGAGATGGACATTGAGGTCATTGAAAATTAAATTTTATCCTGGCTTTAACCCTCTGTTGCTAAAGTGCATGTGAAGCCTGCACAGCTGAAGCTGGGGACTCATCTGACAAATTTATTAAAAAGTGTACCCACCTCAGTCCCAACTTAATGAACAGATTATGCATTAGTTGGATGTATACATGGAGATACAGTCCCCTGACTCTCCAGAATAAACAACATTTCCYACTTTTAATTGTGCCCTGATGTTATAACGATCACAGCTAAACTGGGTAATCATTCATTAAACATGAGCTAATTCCATGTCCTGTTATAATTATTATTGTTTCCTGAAAATATAACRTGCAGTAAAGTACAATAAGTGCAAATTGAAATATTGCTTTTGGAAGGTTATTTATTACTACCTTCAGCTGTAAACATTTATAACTGAAATTTATTAGTCCACGGCCTCTTCATATAAATATTTTATGTTCAGCCTCAGGGATACATATCTTCTCCTTTAAATGTCTCAGTCTTGGTGTCTGTGCCAGCAAAATAATCACAGGAGAGAAAGTTTGCTGTCCTGGATTGTTTGGCCACCCTGCTGATAACATAAGGCAGCTTCATGTTACCTGCCCACAGGTACCTGCAGATGAGAGGCAGCAGCACACCTGTAGCATCACTGTGGTTTATAAATCCCCTGGTGTAGCACACGGAGCGTTCCTACATGCCACAGGACAGCTCAGAGTCAATGRAGATGTACAGAGAGAGATAAAGAGGTGCTTGTTCAATCCCAACCTCTAAATTATAATAAATCATTTGGGTTTCCATGGCACCCGTCCAGAAAAGTTGAGACTGAAGTAGCTGATCTGCTAACAAAAATAATGTGTGCTTTTYAATGATAAATTATCATTTCTACAGTGGAGGCACTGGAAGAAGGCCAGATCCATATCAATCCTTTCCAAATGAACTAATGRTTCTCCCAAGACTCCTAGTCCCTCCTCACACTTCCAGGAAAAAGCACAGATCCTTAGGGAATGCAGCAGAGCCTCTGGATGAATATAATGTGCAAACGGTGAGCCAGCATGAGCCTGCCACGGGGAGAAAAAACCAACCTACCCTGTCCTAAATAATCAGGATTTACTGAAAGGAGAAACAAAGTAATGGCTGAGGGATAGGCAGGAGATACCATGTGGGCTCTCCAAGGAGCTCGGCTTAAGTGCCCCAGCAGAGCATTAACCCTCGGAGCATGAACACAGCGGGYGCTTCCAGCACTCACTTTCAATTACCAGCACCCAGGGGCTGCTGAGCCTGTTTGCCTCTGGATTCCCCATTTCCACAAGCAGATATAAACACACACGGCTGCCTCTTCCCATCTCTGCCTGCTCACTGGGACTCTGCCTTCCTTCCAACTCACATCAACCAAGGGATAAAACCAAAGAAYAAAACCCAGGGAAACCTGCCTGAAAGATCACCAACAGCTCTGCAGGTAGAACCCCCGTGCAACAAAAAATGGGACTAAGTCCCTAAAACCACAGTGCAGCGTTGTTTATTTATTTATCTTCCCCCCCCTCTCGTTTGATTTCTGAGCAGTCGTTCACAGGGTTTTAACAGCCCTYGAGCACTCGGTGCTGCATCACTTACAGTATGTAAGGGGTATTGATCTCTCCACGTTTATCCTTTTAAATGGTTCCCATCAAGTGCCGGGAAGTCAACCAGTTTGAGCTGTGTAGCTCATCTACAAAACTCAGGATGACACAATTGAGTTTGCTCAGAAAATGGGGGTTTATTTGGGTTTKTTTCCAAAGGGAACTCGAGTGTGCCTGTAGTCATTAAAACACGATGTTTGCATGCCCTTAAAAATCATTTTATAGCTGTACTGAGTGTCTCCAAACATTAAATATGTTTTATAAGTAGCTGGCTAACTAGCTGGGTGTGCTGTAAAGGCAGTAGTAAATAAAACAGTAACACACTAAATATCAGCTCTATTTCATTGTCAGGGATACTTTTTCAGCCATGCAGCAATTCCCAAAGTTGAAAACCTTGACTTTTGTTTTTCATGCTACATTGTGACTGGAATTACACCTAACTCTTAAAGTTATGCTAAATACCTCTCACCTGTTAATCTAATTACCSTCCCATAAAGTGAACATAATTAATATTGAGCAGGCAGAAACATTTTCCGAGCCTAGAAATTCACTTCCAAGGCTCATACATACAATTCAGTAATGTTGTTAAAGGTGATGCTACTTGGTTTAGGCCCAGGTGACACTAGAAATCCATTTGTTGTCGCTGTAGGATTGCAAATACTGAGGTGGTTTTTGCCTCACCAAACTCCCTGGACAGAGGTGATTTTCCTGGCAAACTCTTCCCACACAGCTGGAGAAATGTGTGGTTTGTAGTTGGTACAAAGGGCACCTGCAAGGAGAAGGGGAACTGGGGGAGTGCTCTGGGCAGCTGCTCAGGTTAACCCTTCCTAAACTTTTATGTTTGTGGCACAGAAACAGAGACAGCAGAGGTCAGAAACAGAACTATGCCCTTCACCCATCTCCATGCCTCTGAAATCTGCTGGCTAAAAACAAGTGTTCATAAGGAGTGGGGAGAAGAGAGARAAGAAAGAAAAGAGAGGATAGAGAAAATATCACCTTCTTTGGCCATCAGAGATACCTGGTGGTGAAAGACSCCAGCCCGTGAGGGAATCCCAACCCAACTGCCCCAAACAACTCAAAAACATGAAGCAATTCTGGCAATCTTTCTACAGACAATTTTCTTTTAAAATCATAAAATTGTTCCATTTGGGAAGGATCATCACGAGCAGCTGTGATGCCAGCACCAAGTGCCCACGACCCCAAGTGCCACATCCTCCAGATCCCTCCAGGGATGGTGACTSCAGCACTGCCCTGGACAGCCCATGGCAGTGCTCAACAGCCCTCTGGSAGAAGAAATATTTCCTAATATTTCTAATATTTCTAACTGATCCAAACCTCCCCTGTGCAACCTGGGGCTGTCTCCTCATGTCCTGTTACTTGTCACACTGGAGAAGAGACCAACCCCCACCCCACTGCAATGCTTCCAAGGAATTGGAGAGTTGTAGGTCCACCTGGAGCCTCCTTTTCTCCATRGTGAACACTCCCATCTGTCTCTGCCCTTCCTCATCAGACTTGTGCTCCAGGCCCTTCCAAGTGCCTACCAGCTCTTTCTGCTCCTTCCAGCATCAAATGTGTTCTTGCCTCCCCAACAATGCAGAACTGACACCTGGCCCCCAAAGCACCCTCTGAACGTGCCAYTGGTGTGGCCAGATGTGGCAGAAAGGTGCCAGCTCTGCTGCCAGGAGGAGCTCTGTGCTCCTGGGATGAGCCCCAGCTGAGCTGCCCTGCCACAGAGCTCTGCTGCTGCTGCTGCTAAACCCCATCCATTAATCAGAACAGGAGGATTGAAACCAGGATGGAGAATGACTGCAGAGTGCCCGGTATCTGAGATCAATATTAATTTTACAAACCTCTCCAGAAGAGTTCTTTAATTAATTGTTGGAATTAAAATCAAAATTGACCCCTCAATTTGTTTCTGTGGCCTTTAAATCAATTTTCTTTTCTTTACAAATCATAATTTTCAGGCTGGAGAATGAAACACTTTCTTTTTTTTTTTTTTTTATTGAGACACTGAATATATTCTAAACAGCACTCACAACCAGCATCTCCCTTTAATCTAAWAGAGGGGAAATATGTGTGGCTCATCCCCAAACCAAAAGAGTCCCCTGTCTTGTGTACCTGTGTACCTGCCACAGTTTCACACTTTTGCAGAATTTATCCTCAAGGCAAGGAAGAGTGAAAATAGGATTCAAGGGGTTGTGCTTAATGTCACTGACCTTCCAGTTTGTGCAGGCTGCAATTTCCCAAACTCTCAACAAGGGCTTTGTAATCTACCTGCTACCCTTTTCCACATATTGTCCTGCATTCCCTTATTCCCATTATTTCACTTCCAAAGAATTGCTCAAAATCCCAAATTGGATGAAGTGTGTTGTTTTCCTCACTGAGTGCACCCTCCCTGTATTTTACAGCTYGGTCCTTACTTGACATTTTTCCCTGGGAGTGCAAGCAGCTCCCTCCTGCCAGCTGGGAATGCTCTCTCCTGATGATGCCCTGTGCTGCAGCCCCAAAACTGGATTTTGCCATTTTTTATTTCCCACCCAGTGCACCCCAGCCAGGGGAATTACCTCTAGAGCCCCACTCAGCACGGCCAGGATGGTCTTGAGTGGAACTGACACCAGGAGCAGCCTCTGCTGGATCACACACTGACAGCAACACCAAACTTCCCTGCTGACCTTCAGTTCCACGTGCAGGTGGATCACAAACTCTCAATTTTGCTCTACACAGGGCCAGGCCACCCAAAAGCCATCTAAAACCCAGCAGGAAAGGCATGTAAGCTCAACACAAAGCATTTTCCTCTGCAGGAGTGTCACTTGGCAGAAGGACCATTGCAAATCAGTCTCTTGGATTTCAAGGAGATTATTCAGAATACACTTAGCTGCACTTCCTCGCTGCAATTAAGAGAATCAGGCAGTAAACAGAATTTTCCAAGACACATCAAATTTTCCAAGGCTGCAGTGGGGATGCCAAGTGGAGTCTGAAGACACCTGGAGATGTGGGCAGGTAGAGCCAAGTCACCTGGCCAGGCAGCACAGGGAAGGGCAGTGAGACTGGGCAGACATTGTGTCTGCATTCTAATGGCACACTCCCGTGCAGTTTTTTTAAATTGGTGGCTCTGCACRGCATTCACAGATGAATACCATCTGGTGTGCTGATTTATTGCCCCTGAATTTCTCAAGTTACTTTTTTTCTTTTTTTTTCCCCCCCTTTTCTCATCTTACCTTTTCCTTACATTTTCCCTCTACAAAAAACATTTTCCATAGAAATGCAGTTGAGAGAGGCATTTCCCTAACACACTGTTCTATCTTAAGATAAACAGCAGCCTGTCACTGGACAGACCAACAAACAACTGATGTATGGGATCTATTTAATATCTCTGCAACTCCAGAGCCCTTCTGGTCATATAGGCTGCTCTTTTCCAATAAGAGATGCTTATAATAGGTCATACAGAAAAATGAATAYCTGATGTTTGCACTAAGGATGTGTTTCAATGCCCACACACAGGGAGAAAGAAAACAGGTTGTACAAACACCCCTAACCTGGTCCCTCCCACCTGTTTGATGACTGATCTGGAAGAATAAAGAAAACTTACTTTGTAACATTGTTCACTCTGTCTTTTACTGTAATTTTAGTGCAACCTTTCTAACTTTAACACTGTATTTCCAGCTCACATCTCTCCATGTATGTGATGTCCATCACCATTGCTGCCAAGTTCTCCAAGTTCTCTTAAAYTGACTTTTTTTTTCTTTTTCCATCCTGCAATCATACAGACTCTAAGCTATCTGTGCAATTGTTTTTAGACATCTCTTCAGACATATCTTTAAACCTCCCTACACATCCAAATCACCYTTTTTACTCACTAGGAGGAAAAGTTTCCCTGGTTTAAATAAGTTTGACTGAATGGAAACCAGACTGCAGATTGTCTGTCCTTTTACTCTTATGAAAGCATAATTAAAAGTCATGTTAAAGTTGGGAGATCAAGAGGGTTTGTGATAACAGCTTAGATAACAAGCTAGGAGCTGTCAAAGCTGTCAGGCCATTAAGAAACTAAATAATTCACACCCCAGTAATTGCTTTTATGTGCATTTTCCTATAAAATCCAGGAGACATGAGTCACGGGGCCTTAAAAAAGAGCCTTGTTTATCAGCCTCCAACACACCACACTGCACTTTTACTTTCAGGGAGTTTTGGACACAGGTATGTTCCTCTGAGCATTTAAAGAGAGTGAAAGCAGTGCTGGGTGCCCCTGCAGTGTGCCTGGCTCCTCTGGCAGCAGCAGATTTGGTTCTGCTCACCTGTACCATGCTAGAGAGAAATGTTGGCTCTGCAAAACAGCACGGGATGGTTTTTCTTCCTCCCACCCAATTCTGAGATTCTTTTTAAGCTGAGATATGCCCGAGCTCAATAAATCACACCACCAAGCCTTGTGCAGCAGCACAGGCCCCCTCCAAAGAGCTGTTTGCACCCAGGGAGCCACAGTGATGTGTGCGGGGTGCCACTGTCACTGACATCAGCGCCACGKGCTCGGCACAAGGAGGGTCGATGCCACCTGCAAAGTTGTGCTGCTCCTCCAAAAATTTTTGGGAAGGGCTGGGGGGAGATGGGTATCTTTYACACGGAATTACTGGCAGGATTTCTGCAGGTGCTGGCTGTGGGACAGCCCCTGTGTGGGAACCTCGGCCTGCCCGGATCCCTCCTGCAGCATCCGGCCACTAGATGCCCCTGCAAGCCACGCAGTCTGCAGGGCAGTGCCGGCTGCCGCAGGCAGGAGAGACAAAGCTGAGGCAAAACCCAAGGAAAAGATGGAGCCTGCTCTTTGCCAGGGGGTTTGGCAGCAGGTGCTACCTCTGTAACCAGCATTGCAAGGGACACGGGACGGCCCAGAGTGGTGATGGATGAAATCATCATCATCATCATCATCATCATCATCATCATCATCATCATCATCAAGCACCTCATCCCTGAAATCATTCACAGTCAGGCTGGGCTGGGCTCAGAGCAGCCTGGTCTAGCTGGAGATGGTGTTGGACTAGATACTCTTTAGAGGTCTGTCCCAACACAGGCTAATCCATGATTTCATGAGTGTGCAAAGGGGCTTCAGAACCAACCCAAAACCTTGATCTGCCCCTGTGACATTGCACATCTTTTGCACTGGCCAGTTTACAGCACAGAAGAGCCACACAGGGAGACAGAAAAAGCCAACAAATGCTGCAAAATTCAAAATGCTGCAAAATTCGGGTATCTTTTCTTGCATTATGTAGCATCAGCTCATCCCCACAGATGCTCTTGATGCTGCCTGCCCAGGGAGTGGGATGTCACCACATGGGCTGATGATTGCTCCCAGCTCAATGCTTCTCAGGCCCCCATTTACTTTGCCTACCATTAGCAGGGTAACAAAGGCCCTTCAGCTTTTGCATTCCTCTTCCCTTCGTGAGGAATTGCTGGCTCCACTCTACAGAGGGAAAAGAAAGGAAAAGTAAGCTTACACCTGTGTGCACAGGTATTTCTGGCCSTGGGTGCTGTCATTTTCAGGAGCGAGGCACTCAGGTTTGGTGCAGCTGTGGCCATGACCAAAGTCAGGGACACAACACTTTACATTCACAAAGCCTGGTTTGGTGGGGGGCTTGGGTTTTGGTGGTGGTTTTTTTTTGGGGCGGTGCTGTTTCTTTTTCAGTTCCTTTGCAGCTCTGTTTCTTGCAGAGATTGTCCAAAGCCCGTGTGTCCCTGTGGGTGGGGCAGGCACGGGCTGCTGTGTGCGGGAGGGAGTGAGGGAGCTCCGGGAGCTGGAGGCGCTGGGCAGGGAGCGCCTCCGGGCTCCCTTGGGCTCTCCTGGCTCCCTTGGGCTCTCCTGGCGTGCCCAGGACGCTCCTGGCGGGGTCACCCATCTCTCCTCGGTCGCTTTTCCCTCAGTCCCGCGCTTGGAGTCGCTCTGTGGCACTATTGTGTCCTTGTTCCCAGCACCTCGTCCCCCCATCCTCTGCTTCCCTCCACGGCCTGCGGGAGCACGGCCATGTCTCCCCACACAGGAGGGTGGCAGGGCACAGGCKGCAGGGAGCCCAGGCCGTGCCGTGTCCCCCACTCTGTCCCTGCCGGCACCGTGGGCCCCCCTCACCCTCCTTGGCTCACTGCCCCCTCCGCAATGCAGCCGCCTGTAAATATTTGCCAAAAAAAAGATCCTCGGGGTGAGAGAGCCGGAGGCTGCTGAGGGTGTCCGCGGAGGAGGATTAGGGCTGTCTGGGCAGGGACGGGCGCTACGGGAGCCTGTTTCCATGGGGAGCAGGAATCCAGCTCTGCTGGAGGCCGCAGGAGCCCGATGATCCTGCTGAAAAAGGGATCCTGCTCACAGGGATCCTGCTGAAAAAGGGATCCCATCCACAGGGATCCTGCTGAAAAAGGGATCCCATCCACAGGGATCCTGCCCACAGGGACCCTCCTCACAGACATCCTCCTCACAGAGCCACTCGGAGCCACAGGGATCCTGCTCAAAAAAGGGATCCTGCCCACAGAGCCACTCGGAGCTGCAGGGATCCTGCTCAAAGGGATCCTGCTCAAAGGGATCCTGCTCACAGGGATCCTGCTAAAAAAGGGATCCTGCTCACAGGGCCACTTGGAGCTACAGGGACCCTGCTAAAAAAGGGATCCCCCTCACGGGGATCCAGCTAAAAAAGGGATCCTGCCCACAAGGACTCGGCTCACGGAGGCACTTGGAGCCACAGGGATCCTGCTCACAGGGACCCTGCAAAAAAAAAGGGATCCTAATCACAGGGACCCTGCTCACAGAGCCACTCGAAGCCATGGGGATCCTGCTAAAAACGGGATTCTGCTCACAGGGATCCCCCTCACAGGGATCCAGCTAAAAAAAGGGATCCTGCTCACAGGGACCCACGTTCGCCTCTGCTCCACCCCAGCCGCAGCTCCGAGCACAGCAGGAGCCCTGTCCCTGGGGATGCCACCTCCAAGGGGAGCCCATCCCGCTGAAGCAGCGCTCCCAGCACCGGGAGCTTGTCCCCAGCCCTCCCGGCACATCCCCCGCAGGACCATGGCCAGGCTGGGCTCGCAGGGACCTTTCCCWTCCCGCTGCACCGAGGACGGGCACGGAGAACCCCTCTGGAAGAAGAGAGCCTAACTCAGGTTCCTTCCCCTTTGTGTTTTCGCTGTTGCTGGATCTCTGTGATGCCGCTCCTGGCCGGAGCTCCGCTCCYCTCTCCCGTCCCGCCTCGTCCCGGGGCTGGCGCTGCGGGAACAATGCGGCTTTGAGGCTCCCGGTGTGTGCAGGGGAGGGGACGGGATGCCGGGCTCTGGAGCGGCTGTAATCCCCCTTTAATTGCTGCATAAACACAACCAGCGATTTCCATGGCTTGGAAATAGCTGGGYGCATTGTTTTCTGACTCCAGGAGGAACTCTGCGGCTGAAAAAAARAGCCCCGTTTTGTTCTTAGGCGGACTAGCATACGCCCAATTATCACTACGTGAGCAGAGGTGCTATCATTTACAAAAGTCTGTTAATGCCAGAAAGCCACTGCTGTGGCAACAAATGGATTTTAAAAATTATCTTTTTTAAAAAATGAAATTTTAAAAAGTTGCTTTTGGTGTGTTTGTTAAATCCCATAAAAGCCAACTACTGTGAAAACTTCCTTTTTGTTATAGGAGTAGACTAGACTGAAATCAGGAGGAAAAGGTATTTTCCTTCAGAAAGAGCTGATGCACTATTTTGGTTTTATCAGAATTCTACACGGAGAAAAAAAAAATTCAGCAAAATACCATGACTCAAAAATGTGCCACTGGGCTTCAGATTTTGTCCCTTGAAGCCTTTATGTTGTCCACCAAAGTTTTTTCCACCSAAATTCATAAGACTTTGAACTCTAAAGACTTTCCTAGCTTGGCACAGCCACTCTCTGTCTGGGAAAGCTGGGAGCACACCCTGGGAGCTGCAGGTTGCAGCAAAAGTTGGTCCTGAAAGGAGAATGGAAGCAGAAGGTACTGGAAAACCACAGTTCCCATGGGAAATGCTAATGMTTTTTGCACAAAAATACTTTGGTTTTCAGCCAGAACAGCTTGGTTGTCAGTAGCCTGATACATAAATCCCAAGATCTGGGGTAGAAGGCAGATGTGCACATGGAAAAGGTGATTTTTAGTGAACTTTGCACCAAAGGAAAAGAAGAAGCCACACCGTAAATCTGATGAGCTGTATTTCTGGGAGAGTCTCGTGAAATCTCAGCATCATGGGGACTTTGCCATTCACCACATCAGTGTCAGGACTTCCCTGGTCCTTGTGAGGGCCCCTTCCAACACAAAATATTCTGTTTCTATCATTCAGAAGCACATGGATGTTGCATTTTGAAAACCTACAAATGTTGTGCCCAGGATCTCTCTCAGGCAGGATGAGAGCCCTGGGTTTGCTCCAGGGCTGTGGCAAGACCAGCACGAGCACACCGGGCAWGGTACAAGGTGTTCCCTCTCCATTTGAGTTATTCCAGTTAAGTGCTCCAAAAGAAGCAGAGGGCACACCCATCTCCATGAGTCATGGTGAGGAAAAGCCATTGCGTGTCTGGTGTGTGTGACACCGAGCCAGGCTGATCCAGGGTTTGGCCCCCAGACCTGGCAGCAGCACTGGCTTCTGGGCAGCTGGGAAGATGGACAAACAGAGGGATGCAGGCTCTCCAAGAGTTAAGGATGCAGCTGGTTTGTTATGAAAGGAAAAATTTTGGCTACCCTTGCAGGAAGTTTTTAAAAAAGTTGCATTTTTCCAATTGCTGCACTGAAGTTTCACTTATTCTGAAAGGTTTAAGGAGATTGCTGGGAAGAACCTCGGTGAATTCCTGTTTGTGCATATGCACAGAAAATCCACCAGAAATTCCCAATTCCTTTGGACAAGCAGGTAATTACCTACTGGGGATTCACAGGTTGGCCCTGCCATGCCTTGGGACACAGAGCTGGGACAGGCTTTGTCATGCAGGTACAAACAAACAGCTGCCATGCCACAGCAGCTGAGAGCAAAATGTATTTGCTGTCACCCCTGCCTTTCATGGAAAATTGTTCAAAGTGACAAGTATTACATCATKATATATCATTAAACCATAAGGAAGCCATAAGCATTGAGCCATCAGACTCAGAGGGGTAAAGGCCTCTCTCTGGAATCCCTGAGGTGCTGCACAGCCCTGACCATTGACTGTGGGCAGAAAGGATCCACGGGGGAATCCCATGACACAACGGGATCTGGGCTGTCTGCACCTTCCACAGCCATGGAAACCCCTCTTTCCCAGCAGGATCCTTCTTTTTTTTTCCTTATCTCTTTTTCTTTTTTTTTTTTTTTTTTTTTTTTTTTTTTTTTTTTTTTTTTTTATTTTTTTCCCATTAAACAAGCCCAAGCTTACAGAATGTGCTTTGCTGAACTCAGACAGATTTTGTGGATGTTGTGTGTTGGAGATTTTGCTCCTCAGCATTGCCACAGCCCCATCCAACCCCTCTGTGTGCCCCCAGTCCATCCCAGCAGCCACTGCCCAGCACATATCCCAGCCTTGGGCTAGTCTGGGACTGTGCCAGGTAAATAAAGTGACAGAGTAATTGGTGGGGCTTTTCTGTGGAGAAAGTGTTGCTTGTTTCTGGGTTTGGGTGTCAGATCACTGCAGCTCATTTCACTGGTGCATTATCAAATTCCTTTCTTCCAGGTAACAAGGCGCAACCAAATCAGGGAGGGCTAAGAGGATTAATGAAGATGTGTGGCATCTGAGCCTGAAGTAAGCTCAGGTGGGAGCAAACAAAAATTCATCATCTAATGACCAGACATCCACAAAGGGCTCACTGTTTCCAGAAGAGCAGCCAAAATGCAGTGTCAGGTGCCATCAGCAGCCCATATGAATCATCCCTGCAGCRAGGCTGTAGAACAAGGTGTTGGTTTCCTGTGTTCTTGCTTGATAAATCACAACCTTGGAAATCCAGGGAAGGCAGGAAAATGTCAAGATTTCATAACACAGGGATTGGGGTCTGTCCTATGGAACGTGTCTTTCTTTAAGCCCCAAATGGAAAGGTTGGACTGACTAGACAGGAATGRGGTCCATGAGTCTGGTCTCACCCAACTGAATTCCTTTTATCCTTTTCCTGTGCAAATGGAGACAAATCCTGCACCATCTCAATGATTAATATCTAATACTGACCACAGGGAACCTCGGTACCATGGTGACGTGTCTGAGCAAAACACAGGATGGAGGAAAGATGCTAAATAAACAGACAGGGAATACAGTCCAGAGAGAAACAGAGATCTGGAAAACATTGAGGGAGGTCACTGGAGGAGCAGCAAAACTGTCAGCTGAGCTAAGGCACTGGTCAGGAGGGGACTGTCTTGCTGGCTTCCAGGCAAACAACTGACCCATGGATATGACAGGCACGTGTGGAWTTAGGAAAGGGGAGGACAGCTGGGATTTTAAGAGGGTGAGACCCTTGTCCCCATGAGGCACCACCTCTGCAAACAAGGAGGCAAGAGGGGCCAGAGGCACAGGGCATTGGCCCTTGCATTCATTCGGTGTGATCTGAAAGGCTGGGAGCTGGGGATGAGGAAGGAGATTTTAACTCACCCTGAGACTAGCAGGGACCCACCCACGGAGTATCAGGTTGGTTTTCTGAAGGGATTAAGGAGTCCTCACCCTTTTGGGAATTCTCTGTGCTGTTTTTGTTGCTGTCATCCAACAAAGGTGTGGCATAAGAGAGGTCACAGCAGAGGTGAGCAACGTGTTGAGTGCTCTGCTTCCCCCAGGATGGAGCAACACAGAACAGCCAGACCAGGTGAGTCAGGAGAAGGGTAAGATAATAGGAGAGACCTGGAATGTGCATCAGCACTCAGTCCCTTGTAAACTTTTATACTAAAAATGGATGCCAATAATTTCTGAATTCTCTCTTTTCAATTTTGGTAGAATAAGCTACAGGGGAAAAGCAAATGAACTCTTCTTTAAAGAAACAGTTTGCCCTAGGGATTTGCATGGATTGGACATTCCCACCTCTCCTCAGGGCTTGAGCCTGACACTGCTCTTCCCCAGCTGGRGAGGTCATGGCCACAGGAAACCCCTTTCTCCATCAGCAGCAATGCCAAGGAGTAAAAGGAGTGATTCCTGAACAGAGAACCAGTAAAAAAGGGAAATTGGTGCCAAATTCTACTGGTTCCTGCCCACTGGATTTGACAGGGGGTTGTGATGATGAGAGGGCCACTCCTCTTGRTATTGGCAGGTAAGGGCAGTGACCACATATTGTGGCTTATGAGGTTCAGATTGGATATTATGAAAAAAAAATTGGACTAGGAGGCTAGGCAGAGCTGGAAGAGGTCACCCAGAAAGTGGTGACATCCACACCCACAGCAGTGATCAGGCTTTGGGCAGCCAAAGCCACAGCTGACATCATCTGGTGTTGGAGACAGTCCTGCTCCAGGTGGGAGGTTGGATTGCAGAGGTCTGAGGTCTTCCCTGGGGGAAAGAATAAAGAAAAAGTGGCATGAAAAGAATAATCCTTCCCAATTTGAAGCCTCCTGGGATTTTGCAAGTCACCAAATATGTATTTTCACACAAATGAGGACACTGCCTCTCACCAGTGGGTAAGTGCAGCGTGGGCTGCCAGTTCTGTTGCATCCCCCATCTCATATTAGGAAGCAATGGGGGCAGCTCATTCCCAGTGGGCAGAGAGATCTCCTTTGATAAGAAGATTGTGCCTTCTGGAGAACTGCTGGAAAGGCCTCAGTAGCCCATTTTCACTACTGACAGGTGAGAGATTTGGGTGGTTTGATTCCCAGGCATTATCCATTATCCTTTTTTTTGATCACCTGCCTGGAGCCTTTTCATGTGGCACTCACTGACAGAGGTCTCACCAGGCAACTGGGAACAAGCCCTGCTCAGAAGCACAAGATGACAACCCAGTTTTGCTGCTCCCATGGTGACACTCCAGATAACCCACTTTGTAACTCCTCAAGATGCTCCTGTGTCGCTGCCACCGAAAAGCCACACTTGGAGCCCTCACATGACAGGGAAAGAATGGATTCATGATGAGAAAACCAGTACAAGCAGCAACAAGTGACTGGGCACACGCTCAGCTGTTAGCAGCTCTGCTGATGCCACTGGAAATGACTGTGGGATTTTTTAAGGACACATCAAATTGATTTGGATCTGTTAAAACCCAACGCCTTGATCTCCATCTGTGTTTTGAGTGTCCCTGCTGGAGGAGCAGAGGGAAGAAGGCAGGCGAGCGGAGAACAGGATTTTCCTTGCCTCATCCCCACCGAGAGTATTTGTTTAAACAAGATGGGTGGAACCAAAGCCATGCATGGCTGAAACTAAAAGGAGGCAGTCTCTGTGCCTGAACACTTCACACCAGCACATTTGCTCAAGTGTGTTTCCCTGCAATGCAAAAGCCACTGGAGTCCTCGTGGCTCACCCAAGGCAGCACCTTCTTCCCTCTAAAAATTTTTCCTTACCACCCAGGCTTCTAAATTTACTTTAAAAAAAAACCCTAAAATTAAATTAAAATTAATTTTTTTCTTTTTTTTTTTTTCAGCTGCTGGTTTACTTCTCCCTGCCTCTGGTATTCCAGGCAGTGGGTTTACCTTCCTCACAGCACCTTTTAAAACTGGTGGGATGGGATGGGATGGGATGGGGATCCCAGTCTGTGCCAGCACTCACGGGTAACAGCCCAGCCCCAGCCCCATTTCCCAGCCCTCCCTTAACACTCTCCCCMCAAAGAGGACAAACAGGTCTGTAGCTCATCCCCTATTCCACCATAGCTCATCCATTACTCCACCACTTCCACAAATYCCACCTAATAGGTGGGTTGGGTGGGTAGAAACCTCCACACATTATTAGTGTGCTTATTTTCAGCAGTAAAGTAATTCTGCAGGAATTCAGCCACGTACAAAACGTCCTTTCCATTCCTTTGCTGTCTGTGAGCACATCTCTGCACCACGTCAGGCACCTGCTTCACCCTCCCTGGACTGAGGGCTGGAAAACACGCTCAACATCCCCTGCAAAGAGCAGCTCAGATGGTATTTACAGTAAGAGGAGATCTGCCCAGTGCTGCTGGGTTTGGTTAGACAGGAGTTAATCAGGACTTTTGAGGTCAATGAGCCCAAGCTGAGCACACAGGTAACAAAACTAAGGCAGACACAGCTTTCCTTAGACTGGAGAAACTCCCCTGGAATAGTTTGCTAGTAAATGGGTGAGACATGGCCATCAGGAGTCTGACAGCATTGCTCCAACACAACTCAGAAATATTCCAGCACTTGCATGGGCTCCACTGCACATCTTACCCCAACCCCTGAGGAGCCCTGCTCCCAGCACCAGCYCCCATGCAGAGCTTTACAGGGATCTGTGATGAGACACCATAAAAACCAGGRCTGGTGCGGATGAAGAGTTTGGAAACATGTCCTTGGTGAGTAAACACTCTTTTCCTTAAAACAAAACCAACAGCAAAACAACAATAAAACAATTTATTCACACTCTTGGGAAAATGCTAATTAAAGTTTACTTTAAAATACTAGCAGACACGAGTGTGGGCTGTAACAGGAACATACTGTGAAGTGACAGGTCTGCAATAATCCCATCCCTCAGCCAAGTCTAATTCATTCCCATCACACGGAGGTCCGAAATCCAGGGAGGCTCTTGGAGCCCAAGCATGTGCACTTGTGGGAGGTGCAAGAAGTGTCTCTGCAGTGAGAACAGGTGTGAGAGCAGGGGTTCATGGAGGGGGGTGCCAGGAGCCCAGCTCTGCAGCAAGCACAAGGAAAGCTCTCCCTGCTCTGCCATGGCAGCTTTGCAGAGCCCTCCCTCAGGCTCCTTCCAAGCTTTGCTGGAGCAGCCTGGCCATGGAGAACTGGGAAGAGCCATGGGAAAGGCTTKGCAGAGCTCCCTCTCTCAGGCTCCTTCCAAGCTTTGCTTTGGCCTGGAGCAGCCTGGCCATGGAGAACTGGGAAGAGCCATGGGAAAGGCTAAACACGGCTTGGTGCTGGAGGATGAGGTGCCACGACTGCTTTGCATCTGAGAAGATGGGCACACAATGGAATGACTCTCTTTGCCTCTAAGAGCTAACAAACCCCTTGTTCCTCAGGGAGTCCAACACTGCCTTGAAACTCATGAACCAGGCAAGAAAGGTTACTTGTCTCCTGCTTTAGCAAGGTTTCCACTTGTGCCAGGTGATGCTGCAGCCACCTGAACAAACCCAAGCTTTCCAAATGGGAGCAGAATTCTTCCATGCCCCATAAATGATCTGGAGCCAGGTGTTAGGG
Organism: Cardinalis cardinalis; assembly: GCA_014549065.1. NCBI lineage: Eukaryota > Metazoa > Chordata > Aves > Passeriformes > Cardinalidae > Cardinalis > Cardinalis cardinalis. The sequence continues at coordinate 270,909 of JACDOX010000087.1, read as the reverse complement.
TGAAACACCAGCACTGGCAGAGCAGGAAAAAACTCTGTGAGGGCAATACTGAAATGAAAGTTAGCTTGTTCTACTGATGCCCAGCACCCCTGTTGCAACACCATGGCATTTGTGCCCAGATAGGCAAAGGCTGTTGAGGAAAAGGCTGATGGACATAATTTCCATGGCTCCACACCATGTGCTTCTCTGTTCCTTTAAACTCCTGTAATGTATTCTAATTTGAGCAGGGGAAACTACAGAATGGGATGGATATGATTTTTTGCTTTTATGAAGCTATTTCCTAATTTACATAAGTCTAGTGCTAAAGGACTCAGCATTGCCTTCATTTCAAGGTCCTTCAATAAAAGAAGTCAAGAACACTGCAGCACACACAGGTCACTGTCCCTTGAGCAGAAAGGTGGGAAAACCACATTTGCCAGCTCCAGGAATGGCCCAAGGATCACATTTGCCAGCTCCAGGAATGGCCCAAGGATCACATCAGGGGTGCAGCACTACCCTAGCCCTGCCTCCACCCACTGGGGGTGGCAATGGGGAGAGGCAGGCTGGGTGTGACAGGAAACCATTCCCCCCATTGCCTGCAGCCAGAGTTATTTATCCCATTTCACTGGGACCCCACCTGCACTCAGCACAGCACTTTTCTCCTGGAAATTTTTCTCCCACTTTAATTAGATGGGACCAATAAACCATAAGTCAAATGGGTGATTTCACTTTTAATTACATTTTCCAAAAGGCTATAAATAGTTCCATGAAAGCACACAYCAACCACCAGGTGCTTGCCTGTCAAGCCTGGTGCCACCTCACCTCTTGCAGGTCATCCTGCTCAGTGCCACACCAGATTTGGGAGCCCAGGTTGCTGCTCACAGCCTTCTGCCCACCTGATCCTGTCAGGATCTGACTCACAGCCCTGTGTGGCACTCTGCATTTCAGATGTGGTGGCTGCTCCTGCTTTAAMTCACTGACCATTTTACTGGGCACCAAAAGGAAAATGGGAAACATCCCCTTGAGTTATCATGGGATTGAAGTGGAAATGATGAGYCTCTCAAGTGCTTGGGAGAATTGTACCCTCTGTTCAGGCTTAGGACTGGTGACACCACCAGAGTGCTGACTGCCTGGCATCCTCTCCACCACTGCACAGAATCATCCACAACTGTGCATGATGTTTTTGGGAAACTATCATCACAGACACCCAGGGGAGAACTCAGCTCACCTCTCCTTCCTCATGCAGCACAAAGGCTTTGACTTCCCTGCACGTGGACCTGAGGTCCCACTTCACCCTCCTGCCCCATCCATCTGTGCTCTGGACACAGCAGTGACAGCTCTGTGCTCTGTGGTACAGCACAGAACTGGGGGGAGCTTGCTGGGCCCCCCAGGAACCCTCTCACCTCCTGTCCTGAGCAGGGTCACCTRGCACTGAACCCCCTCACCTGGCACTGAGCTCCTGTCCATGCCACACAGGAGTGCTCTGAGATAACTCCCTGATAATRTTTCCTGCCTGTGAAATCCCTGAGAGATGAGTCCCTGTGCTCCCTGAGAGATGAATAAGTCTAAACCCTAAAAACAAACCCAACAGATGGGAAGCAATATAATGAAGGAGGATTATTTCCTGCAGAACCTCCAGCTTCCTCCTTGGCCCTCAGAAGAGTTGAAAAACAAGGTCAGTGTAAATACTTGTGCATCCCAAAGCTGTTTAATACAAACATCCCTAAGTTTACCAGACTGCTGCTTAGCTGTGACATCTTCCTAATTGGAGAGCAGGAACTTCAGGGTAGCTACTTCACTCTGATCAGAGTTTCTGGCCAGAAATCTGGGCCAGATCCGCTGTTGTATTTGCTGGAATTTGACTTTTTCCATATTAAGGGAAAAAGTCACTTAGTGCTGAAGTGTTGCATTTGAAAATAAGCAAACATTAAGTATGAACTGCAAGCCCCAGGGATTCTCCTTAGAAGTGTGGTTAGATATCAAAGAAACACTTCAGCACAAGCCTTGTGGCCATTGGGTGACATGGACTGTCAGCACCAAAACCCAAAGGAGCCTAATCCATCAGTGACACTCAGGGATGAGCAGTGTGACCACTCAGCTCAGGGCACAACCAGACCAAATGGCCTGATGCACTGATCTTGCACAAAAGAAGCAGCATTTGCACCATGATCCCTGAGCAATGTGAGCCAGACTGGAAAAGCTTGAGAAAAACCCAGTCTTTARGTTTAACAAGCAGATGCAGTGTCTGGAAGCTGAAGAAGAATGTCTGCATCCTATRAGCAGAGAGTGGAGAGAGAGCTGCCATCAGCATCCATGGATGCTTCCCACTAAAATACCTTTAAATAGCAGCTTCTGTTCAGTATCCCACAGAAGACAACAGAGCTAAAATATCCTAATAGAAGGGGATTTTGTTTTGGTCCAAACATCTYAATTTCAGATTTAGCAAGTGGCAAGCTGTGTGTCAGATACCACCAAGACAAAAYCTGTCTTAATTTAGAGTTGATACAACACTTCCAACCTCAGGAAAAACAAAATCTCCTCACTTACTGCCAATCTGCATCTTCAAGACCAATGGCCAGCACCTGAAAAGGTGTGCAGAGCCTCTTGCTGGGGCCTCAGGAGAGGATGTTGTGTTTTTAAGAGCATTGATGGGTGAAAAGCTGTCAGCCTGCTTGTCCCTCCCCACAGGAGTTTTACTGACATGCCATAAAATAATGGCTGTGACCACTCCACCTTCCCCAGCTGCTTCTGGGCTGCCAGAGAGCAAGGAGCTGCTCCCAGCCTCGGGAGAGACAGCCTGCATCYACCCAGTGCTTGTGTTTTCACATCTACTCTGCACTGCTGTGCACTCAGAACAGCATTTTTGGGAATCATTTATCACCTTTCCCCCCTTCCCTGTCAGCCAGCACTGATCAGTGTYCCAGGGACACTTCAGATTTGTCAGGCAGCCCAATCTGACCCACAGTGTCTGAGTTCAGCCTCCTTGTGCCCACCTCAAGCTCCAGCTTTGAATTGGGATGAATCCACCACAGGAGAGGAGAGGAGGGAAAAAAGAGACCTATGTCCGAAACTTGAGACCCCTTGGAAAGGTGTGGAGGAAGAAAATGTAAGGGGCTGCAAAGTGCCAGACCCCACATGCCTAGGGCAGGGCAGGTGAGTGCAGCACAAGGATTTTTCAGGGGAAAGGATCTGGGGACTGATGGAGGGGAAAAGATCCCCACCTCCCAGCCCCTCACACACTCTACACGTGCTATAAAGCTACAGAAACTGCTGGCCAAGGCAGGATGGTCTGGAAAGGGATTCATCCCCCAAACTCACACATCCTGCCCCCCTCCCTCCTTGCCCTGAGGCAGAGCTGTCAGCAGCTGGTGAGCAAACACCCTGCTCTCCCTAACAGCAAAAACCAGCCACCCTCACACTGCACTGCCTTGAAAAATCCCCTCCAAAGCTGACACAAACCTTCAGAGAGCAGCAGATGAGCTGGAGCCTGCTGGAGCTGGGCAGCAGCCTGGGGCCAGGGCAGCAGCACCCTGAGGCTCCAGCCTCACACCCAGCTGGGGCTTCTCTCCCAGCTCCCTCTTCCCCTCCAGCACATCCCTGGGTATGTGGCCCTCAGCATGGACTCCTCTTTCTGCCCTCCTGCAACTTTTAATCCTTTCCCCCTCTGCAGTTTTTAGTGCATCCAAGTTGTTTATGGCTACTCATAACTATCTCTAGTTTATGATTAAAGAGCTTATGACTCTAAGGACAGGTAGTGCACACACCTTCAGGCACTTCTAGCAATGAGGGGACAGGATTTATTCCAAGGCAAGGCAATCTTCAGTTTCCTTGAGCAATATTATTGCATTCCAGTGTGGAATTTTTGAGTCTTAGTGAAGAAACACATGGAGAAATGCCTTTAGGTAAAAAAGTAATGAGTTRCACACCTGCATGGATTTCTGAAAGACAGACATCACCACTCCAGGCTTTTAAAGGCTGTGGTCTTCAGTTCAAGAGCAGATTCCTCAGGTAAGGGAAAAAGCCCTCATCCTCTCCTTCAAAGTCATGGACTGCTTGTTCAGAGTTTCAATATAAGCCTTCAGATAAAGGTGGTGTCCTGGAAATTCAAAGGACAGAGCAAAAGCTGCAGCTGACAAAGTACATGAAYTGAACTCATGCAAACTGTGGCATTTTTACCTTCAAAGAATGATCTGTACCCTCCTTCCAATTTCATACCCATTAGTTACATGTAGTACTAGCTTCAAACATACAACATTGCTCAAAATCCAATTATTTTACATATTAGAAGGAAAAAAAACCYCTTTCTGTGCAACCCAAATTATGCATGAAAACTCATAGCAAAACTAATTTCTTACCAGGTTTAAACAGCATGATGGGGAAAAACAGGCAAAAAAATTGACATTTTGTTTAATCTGTGGGTGAATATTCTTAGCCTGCTTTTAACCATTTGCTTCCAAGTTTTGTAAAAGGACTAGGAAAGTGCTCAAATGCCTGAAGTTTGTATTTTTTTCAGTGAGAAGGCCATATTTTTCAATCCTGTTTTGTACATCACTTTACCTATTTGGTCATCCAAACAGGTACTTGTCCTTTACCTCCTCTAGAAGAAGAGGACAAGCTCTGTAAAGCTGAAGGTGCAGTGGCACATGAGCATGTGGAACAAAACTCTACAACTGCACAGCCCACACATCATCCCCCTCACAAAAATATTCCCTTCCAGTGCCACAAAACCTCCAGAACTCTGGTTCTGGCTTTATTTTGGACCAGAATCCTAATATAGTCTAATATTCCACATTTTCTAGCATGATTTTCTAGCTAATTTCCCCAGCTCAGGTATTTCCTTGCTGAGGTTTGGTGCAGGCTTACCTGGCCTCCCACTGTCCTTTTCAGGGAGAAGGCAAGAAAAGGTTTGGTGTGCTAATTCCAGTTGCCATAGTCAGGAGCAGGAGGCAATATTTCTTCAGTAACTTCCAATGGCAAACCTTTCTCCTGAATATTGTCTCTGAATATTGTTGCTGGCATTCTGTGAAACCTGGAGGTCCAAMCCACTGTCTGTGCTCAGCACCCAGCATTCCCTCCTGGAGAAGCCCAGGAAGGCAGAGGAGAGGGTTCTCTTCCCAGGGCTCTGTAGATCATATCCTACAGAGGAAGCACAGCTAAATGCTGATAGGAACAAAAGCTGCTCTCAGAAGGATGTTCTGCCCTCAATTCCATCAGAAAGGACTGAGCAAGCAGGGTTTGACAGAGCAAGAGGAAAATCASGATCATCCAAGGCAGACAGAAGTGTTGGCAGCTATTTTCTTCCTACTTTGGATGGCTCTCAGCTATTGYCATACCTGGAACCAAGTCAAAAGCATGCTTATGCTGCTGTGCAAAGCTGTTTCTCTCAGCCCCTCTAATAAATCAGGGGCATTAGCAAACTTCTTAGGCAGGTTGCAAAAAAGCACCATCCCGTATTTAAAATGCACCWACTTCCAGCTGAGGTCAGTGGTGTTTCCTTTTAATTTTGATTGCTTAATTTTAAGGCAGCTGAGCTCTCCCCTCTTCCAAGACTGCTCATGCCAAGCACTGAATTCCCTGCCCTCCTCCTGGCCTCAGGAGGATGGAGAAAGCTCCCTGAGCAGCAGGCCCTCAGTGGCTCTGGAATGTCACCTGAGCATCTGCTGCACAGGGAACTGGTCAAAGATGAGTGTGTGAGACCAACTGCTCTCACCTGGGGTTCTCTCTGCACAGCAGAGACTTCACAGCAATGCCACAATGCTCCTCACCTTAACATCACAGGGAAATTTAAACAGGAGCAGTGTCTAAAAGAAGCTGCAAATCTTCCTCTCTGTTGACAATGTCTCCATGAAGTGCTTGGCTTCGTTTTTATCGATATTTGAAACAATATTTCAATCAATTTTCAGCCAAAACAGCTGTGTGCACATGCCTGTACCTCCCTACCAGTCATGCACTCTGGAGGTAAAATAGTTCATCAGGTCTTCCAGTCAAGTTTAGAGAGTTTGAGCAGACCCTTTGAGGGAAGTAGGAGAGTTCTGCATAATTTGAAAAAAAGCYAGAGAAACAAAAACCAAAAGTTTGTGAATTTTGAATTTTGTAAATTCTGCAATGGAGGAAAAGCTGGTGATCCAACACCAGCTGTGAACAGTCAAGGAAATGTTGAGCAATTCTGAAAAATGGTGAGGGATAAACCTTGGACTGCTGCTGCAAGAGGGTGGTGAACACTTCCCCTTGGGGTGGTGGCAACCATCCTTTGCTATTGCTCAGACCTGAGTAATTTAAGTGAGTAGAGAAATCTACTGCTCAAAATAAAATTAGCCAAAATGGCGGAGGAGAGTCTTGACCTTTTTATGTCCGTTTTTCTGTGAAATTTGTGAACTTTATTGGAGGCCACTTCCTGCATTCACAGAACGCTACTTTTCTTCATTAATACCCCAATAAGTCTGCAGAACCATGTCAGAGCCAGAGGTGCTAARGACCTGCTTTTAACCATTTCCTTTCAGATAAATGTCACCATCAGCTCAAAGCCAGTTATCAGAAATCAGCTGAAATCTTTTGCCATCTCCTCAAGGGCTTTTCCCCCCTCCCYGTGAGGAGCAGCACCATGAACAGTCACGTAACCAACTGCTGACAGGAGGAGATGAGGTCTTTGAATAGATTGGCTATGTCATTCCAAGTCCTAGCTCCATAGCACTAACTTTAATTGCCAGATAATTTCCACCTGCTCCTCTAAAATTTTGTATGAATATACAGGAGATTTCCGCTATGAAGTAGCTTTCGACACCATATGGGAGACTAAGTTATTCCCATTTCAAAGATGAGTTTGTGAGACCAAGAAAAACAGCTTGTTGACACTTGAAAATTGACTAGAGGAACTTTTCTGGATGCTCTTAAGCTAGAATAAGAAAATGTATTAAGTCAAGTTAAAATAAATCAGCTTCTATTCCAGAATGAGTGCTATTATATTTTATTCAGTGCATCAGTTTTTATGGTTCTGTTTTATATCTGTGAGAGTCCAAAGGCTCTCACGGGCCATGGCTACACTTTAATTGACTTTACTTTTCAAGAGCCTGAAGGGCTGCAGCCTTGAGACTTACTGGAGCTCCCAAAAGGCTGATCCCTATAGCAGAAACCTRTGGGGTGGATGGAGTATCCCTGGGCTGTGAACAGGCAGGAAGAGCTGCACATCTCAAGACAAGATAATTTTAAGCACCACACTTGAGGAGCAGTGGCYCCAGCTCAACAAAAGGACCAGAAAACCACCACTGAATGTCGAGGATGGAGGTGTCTTATCTTACCTCCTCATAAGTCTGCATTCACTCCTCAGTGCAGCCCTTTGATCTTTCAAATCAAGAACTTGGGTACTGAAGAATTTCTGCTTTGAAAAAGAAAAAAAATGAGAAGGAGAAAGTCAAACCAACAGCTTTCATTCAGTATCTCATTTTTACCCAACATGGGACCTAATGTCATCCTCTTTCTAAAGATGAGGTGAATCTTTTCTGCAGAGTGGAATTGTCACTTGAGACTCTCTCGCCCAGGAGAAAAGGCTACTTTTCCTGTGGAGCCACCATCCCTCAGTGAGACTTATCTAACATGGAACATGAGCACTCATCATCCAGACAAACAATGGCAATGCTTGCAGAAGGCTGAGAAGCCCAAAGCTGTCAGAAAACAATGAGTGAGAGTGTGGTGGCCAAATCCCTTGGACACTCTTCTCAGAGGAATATCCATTCCCTGTGGATGCCAGAATGGAAACACCCTATGGATGCCATAGGCACAGCCTATGAACACTGCATTTCAACCACCTGCTTAGCTAAAACCCTTGAGGACACTCCTCTTCAGACCTCATTTGTGTGTGTCCATCCAGCAGAGTCTGTGTTGATGGACTCTAGATCTTCCTCTATCTACAAAGGAAAAGTGTGATGGATTTTATCCCAAGAGACTTAAAGCCAGGTGTTCCACAAGCAGCAGAATCCCCAGTCACATCCACCAAGACCTATTACCTCTTATTTAAGTGGATTTTCTTTTTATTACCAGACATTACCTGACAATTACCCAGGCAAGGTTTTCTGCTCATGCCTGGACCAAAGCTTGGCCTCTTCAGCACAGCCATGGAAGATTCCCTGCCCTATCCACGTTCCTCTGTCCTCAGCCTAAACTGCAGCACCCAAAACCTCAATGAAGACCCCCCCCCTGGCTCTTCTCCTCCCAAGGKATCCTGGAGGAAAGCTCTCCCTTGGTTCCAAGCGATGCACAGCCCTCTCTCCTAAGACACTACACTGCCATCCCTTGTCCAGGCCCTTCTGCAGTCATGYCCCCCATGTCCCCCTTCCCATCCTTGGGAAGTCTCCAGCTACAGCAGGGAGCACCACACCATATTTTACCTCCAAAGTTACCTTCAAAGTTACCTTCAGGCCCCAGTCTTGGCCATTCACACCCACCATCACTCCTGCCACAAGASAGACTTTGAATCTTGCTGAGCCCAAACAGGACAACGCTAATAAAATGCCAACATTAGAAATGAGTGACTCTGTTTGGAGCCCAGCTCCTTCCTTGATAACCACCTAAAATATGATCTCTTTCCAAGGTCTGTGCTGTGTTTCCCCCACCCAGCACAGCTGAAAAGGTCAGTTCATAGCTGTCAGAGCCAGGGTCCAGTGCCTTGGATCAGGCACATCCTCTGGGCATGGTCTCTGCAGACACCTCTGACTGCAGCCATCCTCATGCTTACCATCAGATAGGGGCCAGCTCAA
>JACDOX010000087.1:0-260536 GCA_014549065.1 Cardinalis cardinalis | reverse complement strand
ATCCATGGGGGTGGGGGACAAAAACAAACAAACAACAAACAAAAAAAAAAAAAAACAAAAAAACCCCACAACCAACACAAAACAAAAAAATCAAAATCAAAAACAAAAACAAAAAAATCCTGCCTGAGATGCTTCTGCTTGAAAACAGAGGCAGGTCCTTGGCCAAAAAGCAGCCCTTGTTAGAAAGGAGTCAGAAAGAATTAAAAGGAAGCCGTTTGTTTCTTGAATGATTACTTTTTTTTCTCCAAGACTAAATCCCAGGGATCTCCAAATCAGCTGCATGAGGGTTAGAACAGCATCAGCTGAGGGGTTCCCATAGTACAGCCAGCAAAGGATCCATTCTTTGCTACCTACACACCAAGCAAGGCAGTTGCCGTCCTGGCAGGAGGGTTGGAACATTATTTGGAGGCCTGAAACGGGAACATCTCAGGGCTGGATTTATGTTTTACCTTTTCATATCAGCACAGCAAAGCAGAGAGGTAGCTGGAAAATATTGCATTGCCAGTTTTGTTGCCCCTTTTGCTTCACAGGGATCTCAAAAGACAGGGAGAACACCAGGTAGCAAGCAGAAGGGAGAAATAAAGTCAAGGAAGGAAGCAAATCAACAGGCATTGATTAGGCCTTTGTTTGGATTTTTTTTTTCCTTTTGGGGTGAATGGGAAAAAAAAAACTCATAAGTCAACGTTTTTTAAAAGTCTGGCCTTTTAAAAATGCTGATCATTTCTGTATCTGCAGAATGAAGCATCAGCTCAAGCCAACCACAACTAGTCTGATACGATCTGCAAAATTATTTTTCTAGTTATCTTGATGAGTGCTGACTAATTAGCATGACAGCAGCCGAAAATACCCGTTTGTGTTATCCCAGCCCTTCACAAAGCCCGGGGCCAGGTGGGTGAGCAACCTCTCCTGCCCTGCAGCAGTGACCTTTGCTGGGGTGGGATGGGGACACACAAAGCAGGGGACCAGGGGTTCTCAGGGTGCTGGGGAGATGAACCACACTCTGCCAGAATTTGCTGTCTCTGCCTGAGCCAGGACAGGGTGACATGRGTCTCGTCTGCCTTGCACACTAATATGTGAATATGATCTGCATGAAGACTTGAATAAATATTACCCTGATTTAAGCTCCTTTTTTATCATGGCAGTTAAACTTGTGTTTAGACTGCTTGGTGTTCTTAGACTGCTTCCCATTTCAGGTCTGTACTTCTGTACTTCTTAGTGCAGCTAGATAAAACTTGTGTGAGGAGTGAAGGTGGTGAAGTAATTTTTTTTTTCACCTTTTATTTTTTGGTCAATCAAGTTATAGAGTGACTTGACTCAAGTCAGAAACTCCCCTGAGCCAACGTGGGCTGCTGGCYGGTGCCTGCATCTCTGTGCGTGTAGCAGCACTTCCCAAACGCAGTGGCTGACGTGATGCCCGTCCTCTCCGGGCACAGAGCAGGTTTTTCCCCCGGCTCCTCGCTCCCTCGGTGACTTTCATGACACATTCCCATGCCATCACCTCTCCTCACCCCTTCCCCGGTGTGATTGCACGCCTGGCTGAGTTAGCAAACCCCACCCAATCTGCCTGAGCGCTCCCAGCTCTTGATCACCCAGGGCTCTTCAGAGAGCTTTGGGAAATCGGACGGCTTTCTTCCTCTCCTTAATTCTCTCTCTTTTTTTTTTTTGTCTTTGTGTGCCTGCACCAGAGATAAAACCAAGAAACAGCGATGCTGCTCTGCATTTCAGCAGTGCTGCAGGACCCCAGCAGCCATCCCAGCACCCGCAGACGCTGGGAAAACCATTCCTGCTCCTGCCCCTCAGTGTCCACATCCAGTGACTCACTGCGGGGCAGAGCCGTGCCCAGGGCCAGTCTGGGGTGGGTAATCCCGAGGGATGCTTCACTCTTGTCCTCTGGGACACCCGGATCTCCGGGATGAGCGGCAGCTGAGGCACAGAGGGACGTGGGGAGCATCCGGCACCCTCCTCCCTTCACTGGCTTTACCTGCAGGTGAAGGCAGAGGGGAATGATTAATTGACACAAAAACCAAGCCTTCGTGGTGGGGGCACACAGCAGATTACACTGAGTGACAGGAACAATAATTTACTTCTTTGTATTTGAGGAAATGTAACCAACTTTGGCTCATCCCTTAGACGGTGCATCTCAACACCACAAACTTGCTCAAGCTTTACAGAAGCTTTAAAAAGGCAACAGAAGCTTCAAAACCTTTACAGTTTTTTTTTAAGAGGGGTCCTTGTTGTAGTCCTACTTGTCAGTAGCAATGGGGAAGCTGCTTGGTGTCAAAATGGGACAGTGAGACCCACACCAGGTCTCAGGGCACAGGTGTCTGAGTTACACATGAACRATGATACAGAGACAGTGACCCTGCACATGTGCCACCATCTCCTTCCAGCTCAGACCTGAGAGGCAGAGGAGARGAGGGTGCTTTACTGGGATGGGACAACTTCAGCCTCAGATGCCTTTCTAGAACTGTAAAAACAAAGGTTCCCATTGGCTTGACGAAATAAACAAAAAGGTAACGTTATTCCTAGAGTTGACGAAATAAACAAAAAGGTAACGTTATTCCTAGAGTGGAACCAAATTCCAGGATATTTCAGCCAAAGGCCTGAGCACATCACCTGATGGGGAGGAGGAAGAGGAGGGCCACGTCCTTTAACAGGAATCATCACACATGCTCCACTTCCTCTGCTCTTCTCTGCCCACCAGATCTTTATCACAAGAGATCGCTCGTGTTGTGCTGTTTCCTCTTCTTGTTACCATCTCCTGCACAACAGGGACTTCTCAGAATTTTAATGCTTAATAATGTATTTGACCTTTTCAATACTCCAGCTTTTGGTTGGTTTTCATGTTAACTTCATGTTTTCTGGGTGGCACACATCACATATTGGGTAGAAACAYGCACCAATACCAATTCATATTAGAAAACAGCTTAAAAGCCAGATTAACATACTCTGCAATTATGTTTCGAGGAATTCAGGAGTCATTGCAATTTGGGTAACGATACTGCCTTTTTCAAAACAGAAGTAGTGCCAAATATGCCAGAGATGACTGAGTTCTGAAAAAAACCCAAGTCATACTTCTTATTTATTGGTAAAATTCACAAAATTCAATAAAACAGTATTATTTGGCGTTGCTGGAGACCGAGCTCTCTCTGCTAGTGCTGCAGAAGTTCAGGGCAAACAGCAGCAAAACTAATGTTAGTGTGTGCTGGGATTCAAAAACCACCACTTCTCAAATCAGCCTTTTTGACATTTCCCAAGAAATCAGCACTAACAGTTTCTTTGCTTTTAKATCTCTGCTGCCTGTTTTCATTCTGTGATATAATACCCTGTAGTGGTCCAGGATAATCTGAATTTATCTGACAGCAGTATTTCATGCACTGGTGTATCAAAATGCTTTTTTGAGAACTCTCTGAAAGCAGATKTTAAACTGGAAGAAAACAAGATACATTTATTGATGCCGTTTGTATTGATTCATACTGATTCAGGTGCTCGTTTGGGAGCAAAGTGAATCAATTTCATTTGGAATTCTGCAGCTTTTTATAAGATCTCATTCCACCTGTGGGGGATTTTCTGGCTTCCCTTCCTTCTGTTCTCCAGAGAGATTTAACACTGAGCCCCTTCTCTCAAGGAGGATGGCAGAGACCAGCTGTCAATTACCTGATCACTCACCACATCACCAAGCTGCCACCCGAAGAGCCCCTCCTGCTCCACACTTTGTGTTCTCTGGGCACCTCGTGACTCTTGTGTTCTTCTGCAGCTCCTCTGCAAGCAGAAGGCCTCCTGTGAACTGAGGAAGCTGCTCTGGTGCAAAGGGATTTGGCTTGAGGTCAAACATCAGCCAAGCCCAGCAAAGCTCTGGGCTCCAAATGGTACCGGAGATGAAGCACACGAGGCAGTAGGAATCCTTCTGTGGACTTTCCTGGCTGGGTTTCCTCAAACTGTGCACCAAAAATCACCATTTTAGCACGTCCCACTTTGCCAGACCCTCTACATAGACATACATTAAAAAATAGGTGTGCATATGAATTACATTAGGAAACAAAATAGCGAGAGAAAGAGAAATGTCCCCGTTCCACCACATCCTGAAAGGAAGGGATTGAAATTCTTTGGACAGGTACAGAGGATGAGCTGGGTGCCTTTATCATGTCATTGCTGGCTCACAGCTACAAGGGCCAATTCTCCCCTCGCAATGTTTCCTCTGGGGTGACAAAAATCTGTTTCAAAATGTTCCCAGCTGTGGTTTGAGGCTTCCTTGCTGGGGGCTGGCAGATGAGGTGGCTCCTCAGAGCCCAGAGGCTGGCCAAGAAAGGGGGGAACTTTGCCCCTGATCTTATCCACGCTGCTCCACATGGGCATCCTGTTTCCCAACAGGAGCTTTGCACCAGAAAAAACGTGTTTGCAGCTCCGGGGGTGGTCACACACCAGCACGAGCTGCTCGGGAAGGTGCCACACTGGGAGGCATTCAACACCCCTGGGCAACTTGCCCTAGGTGGCTCTGCTTGAGGATGGAGTGGTCCCAGGTGATCTTTTGAGGTTTCTGCCAACCTCAAGCATTCTGTGACTCAGAAAACTCCTGCCTGATTCAGAGAGCGGCTGTAAAAAAGAGGGAGAGTGACTTTTTATACMGGCAGGTAGTGGTAGGACAAGGGGGAATGGTTTCAAACGGAAAGAGATTGAGATTAGATGGTAGAAAGGAATTCTTTACTCAGGGTGTGAGGCASTGGAGCAGGTGCCCAGAGAAGCTGTGGCTGCCCATCCCTGGAAGTGCCCAGTGCCAGGCTGGATGGGGCTTGGAGCAGCCTGGTGTGGCAGAAGGTGCCCCTGCTCATGGTGGGGGGTGGAACTGGATGGGTTTTAAGGTTCCTTCCAACCCAAACYGTGCCMTGATTCTGTGATTCTACCAGAAGTGACCCAGGCAATGGCACTGAGAAGATGGTTACCCTTGAATATAGCTATGRTTAATGCCAATTTCCCCCAGTCATCCACCAAGAGCTGGGAGTGCAGTAGCCCAGACAAACTTGGAAAGGAAGATCTCACTCCTTTTGTCTTTCTGTTCCCTTGTAAAGAAAAACTGCACTGCGGTATCCGAGAAGCAGTGCCCTGACCAAATAGCTTCATTATTCATACTGTTCAAATTAAATATTACATATGGGACAAATTAATTCTACTGGTTCACAGTGCAATTGTCAGCCTTTGTTTGTCCCTCCCTCCATTCTCCCCAAATGAAGCATCAGGTGGTGCCTTGCAAGTAGAAGAATATGGGTATCGTCTGGGTGGGGTRAGTGATTAACAATGAATTAATTTGAAAGTGACAGGGAATAGTGAGAACATGGGAGATGACAAGCAAGAGATCTGTGACACATGGCTGCAACGCAATATGCCAGCACAGTGAAATCATAGCTCCATGCTGGCCAAGCATGGCAGGCTTCGCTCTTCCTCCCCACCTGTGAATGAAGGCATGGGAAAAAAACTCAAAAACCAGAGGTGATGTGGTGAAACTGTCCTTGGGAAGCAGCAGGTGTGACAGTGACACCTCACACAGCGGCAGCAATGAAGGCAAAGGCAGGAGCACGAGAGGCTCTGTGCCCTGGGAAGACTTCCATTAATTTGTTTGCTGCTTTTGCCATTTCCCTGTAGCAGAAGCCAGTGACAGCTCTTGGATGTGGGAAAGGGATCACATCCCTKTCTTGCTCTCCTTAGAGCTGAAATGATGAAGCCAAGCAAGAGTTTGGTCACCTGTACCCTGGCAGGGCTCAGCCTCTCTAAGGCACTCACCAGTGCCCTAAACTGGTGTGGGGAGGGGGTGAAGGCCCTTATGTCAGTCCCACTTCCTGATCATGTTTGCAAGCACAGTGTCCATGGTGTCCTCTCCAGAATTCCATCCTGGAAGGTCCAGAGTTCCCACATTTAGCAATCTTACTCACAACAGCCAGAATTTTTATCCTTCCTTGTTTCACCAGACCATCCAGTGGTAACAAATGAACAGGACTGTTCACACCAATGTGTTGTTCACACCAATGGATTTCTTTTCACACAGCTTCAAGGAGAAGAGCATTTTCTGAGCAGTCCCTGCCACACCGTAAAGAATGGAGGCACTAAAAAAAARTAATATTCAAACAGGAAACTAGACTGAATTCTGTTTAACTACACACATGCTGGTTCTCCAAGAAACTATCTGAATGAACATCAGTCAGTTCCAGCTGATAAAAACATTTTGATAGATAATGATTCACTAGGAAATAGCTTAAAAGTATCAGCTTAATTCCAAATAAATTAACAAACAAGATTGCCTTGGCTGTACCTGCTACTGAAATTGGAATGTAAGAGTCAACACATTCACTGCTTTGACTGCCTATATTCAGTCCCTATCTAATTTTTGAAGCTCAAGAAGCAAACATTAGCTTATTACTATGCTTGCAAAAATATTGATTTCATAGAAATTATTTCAGATGTGGAAAAGAGATAACACAGTCTTGGTTTATTTTTTAAACRGGCAAAGAAAAACAAGGTGACGAGTGTCAAATGATATCATTGAAGTTCTTTTCTTTGTCAGGAGATTCTGAAAAATGCTTAAAAGCCAATAACTTATGTGAACCAAAGCTACCTGAAATACATTCTTAAAGGTCTGCCCATAGATAATTTATCAGCTGATTAAGAATAGAGATTTCTCTCCTAATTACATGAGCGTGGACCTCTTGAAGAGTTTTCGAATTAGAAGAAAGTGAATATTATTCATTAATCAAGTCTCCCTGCCCCCAGCCCAGCTCTGCTGAAAGCAGAAAGTTAAGTGGGTCAGGAGAGGGGTTATGGGTGATGCTGCAAGACCAGAGATAAGGCATCAGGCAGTTGGAGGGGAAAGCATTTTATCTAGAAGAACAGGCTTGACTTTCGTTCCACTGAGATAAGCACTAGAGCYTCTCGATGTGGGGAAATAGCCCAAAATAGACCTGTTGTGGAATACTCCTGCCCAAATACCTCCCAACACAGAGAGGCAGTGCCTGCACCGAACCCTCTGCTCAGGGATCAGCCAAGTGGTGCAAAGGCTCTGGGAATGATGAATTAGAGGGTACCCTGYCAGTGCAGCAGTGTGAGAATGACTGTGCTGTGAAAATCCCCATTTGGCTCATTCCACCATTATTTTGCCCTAAAAAGAATCTCCAGGTTAGGAGATTGTGTGTGCAAGCTTGGCAGTGGAATGGGGCAAATGACTAAAGGTAAAACTACATCAGAGGTCATCTGTGGTTTATTCAGCCTTGCCTAGGCATGCACAGATCAGCCTGAAATAACAGCAAAGGTTTCTCTATTGACAGCCTGGGTCTCAAAGAAGTCTTGGCAACGCAGTAATTTATGCAATGAAATGAAGCGTGTGAGCAGTCTTACAGCCATCTGAATTTGGCAGAACAGGTGAGCCAGAGATCACTAAAATATCAGCAATTTCACGTGAGGCTGAACCAACTGGCTAGGGATGTTATCTTCAAAACCTCCTCTTCCTTAAGAGCTCAGGGTTTCTTCTAGAACTGAGTCTGTATCAAATGCTAAAAGTCCTTTACATGTCCTCTTACATGAAATTGTCTCCTGAGAGCAGCTCAAGTGTCTTGTACCGGGTGCATCACACCAGCTTCAGCTTAGAAACTCCCTTTACAGCAGATATGACTGGGGTAAAACTGGGATCTGTTTGACACTGTTACTGTTTTCCACCTCTCTTTTGCTTTTGGAGAAAACAAAAAATCAGTGCTCACATATTAAAAGGATCAAAGCCCATCTTTCTACCCATGAGTTTCACCTAGGACCTACAACTAGGACACCATCCAGCTGCAGTGTTTTGAGCAATGCAGATCTGGTTTAGACCCAGATAATTTAATATCTTATCAAAAGATCTAACAAAAAACCCCAGAGAACCAGAGCTGGTAACGTTCACAGAGGAGACAGAGCTGATAAAGATCAGGATGTCAGTTATCCAAAGCCATCCGGATCTGCTGGGCAGCTGGACTCATTTGGCCAGCACRTGTTCCAGCACATCCCAGCCTCAGATCCAGCACCCCAGGCCCAGTGGTGCTGGTTATGGGCTGGGAGCTGTGTCCTGAGAGCAAGGATGGGRCCAAGGCTCAGAGCTCAGCTACCTCAGGGCACAGCTGGGAGCTCAGCTCACKGCTCCACAAATCCTGTGGAGCTGCTCTGGGGACACAAGGAGATCCATCTSTATGTACAGCCACATGGAACTACACAGGGAACAGTCTCAAGGAGCAGTAAAATGCCAGAGGGACAGTTACTGGAACACTGTCTCCAAATCTGATAACCAGACTCGGAGAAAAAAAAGGAAAGGAGCATTACAGAAAGGTCTTTGGACATCTGAAAATGAGAAGAAGCTTGGTTTCTTTTTATAATTAGATGTTAAATACATTAGTGTGAGCCAAGACTTATTTTTGCCCAGTGATGGAACACTACCTAGCTCAGAAGGGCTTCTAGAAACAAAGATCATGCAAATAATCAGTATTAACCTGCCTTGACTTAAACCTTGCTGTGTTCTAATGTCTAGTGACAACTTCTGTTTTCTTACTGGGAGAAATGGGGAGGAAAGCTGGAGGCAAATAAAGAGAACACTTGACCAAAGAAATAAATTTTTGAAAAGARCTCCCAAGAAAAAGCACTTTAAATGCCTCCTGATGGCCACACAGCAGCAGCATAGCACTCGGTATGTGCTGCAGACATCCCAACCATGCACTCACTGCTTGGGAAATGCAACCTGTGCCCAAACACTGCACACTTCTGCCACTTCAGGGAAAGGACAAGCCCTTCAAGCTGCAAGGACARGGGTTGTTCTCAGGTCAGCCTTCAAAAGACCTTTTTGACAGAGAACAATATGCAGAGGTATCCAAGGACAACTGTATTCCAGGCTTTCTGTAGTACACTGGCCAGAATGGCCATCAGCTTTGAGTGTGCAGCATGTGACACCTAAACTTCAGTTTTCACAGAGGCCATCAACTCYTGCTAGTCAGCCTCAGGCACAAGGATGCTACAGGCCTAAAGCTAGCCATAAAAATATAAGTAATAAAAAAAAAAAATCAGCAGTGATTTTACCTCAGTTCCAGATTTACCCTAAAATAAGAGAGACTGAAGTGGCAGCTAGAAGCCAAGTTGCACTAACACARGCAGAAGGTGTGACAATGGTTTTGGCTAGAAGAGCTGTTACCAGGACAGGTACTCAGGAGGGGCTGGGCACAGAGGAGGCACAGCCAGAGGAGCTCACACAGCAGCCCTGGGGGCTGAGAGCAGCACTGGTGATGCCTTGTGAAGGCTGACCTAGAGCAGAGGCCAGACAGAGTTAAAGAATAAAGCAGGGATTTATTAAAGGGCCTCAATGGATCCACGTTGGGCAGCACAAGAGCCCAGCCAGGGCTGCACCCCAAGCGAACCCAAAAAGGGTCACAAAATGGACAACTGGTCATGAGGTCTCTCACTTTTATAAGTTCTGGTCCGTTTGCATATTGGAGTTAATTGTCAAATTGCAGCTTTAGGTTATGAAGTCCCATCCTTGCGTTTCTCTCTTCAGCCCGCATTGTTTATGCTCCCAGGCCCAAAATTTGGATCATTTGTGCTTGGTCCTAAGCTAGGAAAGGAATTGTTTTGTCTCCCTACTCTGTGAAGAGAACTTACCATCCCTTAATATGAAGCTCAGAACTATACGCTGAAGCACTACAGAATCTGAAAAATATAAGATCTAAAACCTGAGGCATCACTGGCATCTCACAGGGCAGCTCCCACCAGGCTGCTCAGGCCACGCAGATCYGCAGCAGCTGAGGGTCAGGTCCATGGGTGAGGTACCCCTGGTGCCTGACCCAGCAGCTCCTCCCTCTCAAGGCAGGAGCAGCTGGAAGGGCTTTGGAGAGCTGGAGCATCTGTGGCTGCCAAAAGGCGCTCACAGCTTGTGGGAAAATACAGCTGTGTTCCAGGCACGGCCTGTGTGGAGCTGGGAACAGCTTGGCATCTTCCCTCGACTCCAACAGCAACTGCAGAGCTGCCTGTGGTAGCTCAGCCCTGCTCCTCCGCCACCCCGAGCTGTGCTCAGACACAAAGCTTTTAACTGGTATTTTTTTTAAAGTCGGTTATCAAGAGGCAGCCAGTGGCAGGTTATCATGGGAGATGGGTTTGAAAGGCAAGGCTGGTCAGATTTTGCAACTAACTGATAAAAACAAATCAACCGCAGAAACAAATTCCTCAACTCATTTCAAAGAGGGGGAAAAAAAAAGGCTTCAAGGAAGATCTCTTTTCTTCCCCATCTTGCAGATTTCTGGGAGTGCTTTGAATTATTTTAGCAAGGAATAAAATGTCCCTGCTCCTGATAGATTGCAGTGYTCTCTGCTTAGAAGACAAATCAATATTACAGATCACAAATAAAATAGTCAGAAGGATTGAAAACAGGATTTACAACTGAATAGCTACCACACCTACATGAAAATAATAATTTACATTCCTCACCACACCCTATCAACTACACGCAGGCAGCCTGAAACAGGAAAAGTCACAAAAATAATGGGAAAGAGCAGCAAAGAGTGTCTTGACATTATTTGAACTGATATGAAAACAGGAGTTGAGGGCAGGGAAGTATTTCCTCTTGAAACCAAAAAAAAAAAAAAAATAGCACAGAAACCTTCCAAGGGTTTAGAGTTTCAGGCTTTSTTACTGAGGGAAAAAATCCCCAAATCCCCCAAATCTATGAAAAGCATACACTTTCCATAGAGAATGGGTTCATTGAAAAGCAATTTTCTGTTAAAAATCAGTTCTGACAGGGTAGTTTCATCCAGGCTTGGATGTTGGATACCACAGGAGCATTTGCCAGGAATAAAAATAGGCATTTAGCTCTGAAGGGCTGGGTTGCCAGCCTTTAAAGATGACTCCTTGCCTAGGGAAGAGGTTCCTGTGTCTCAGGGATGGCCAGTGACAGATCAGAAGGGATAGAGGTTCACGATTTGTGTGGGAGTCTTGAATAATCTGTTCCTATTTTAATGTGAACATGGGTGGTAACATGGAATTACAGCGTGCGGAGGCGGGCTGGTGTGCGCGGATTAATGAAAAATAATGAGATAATATTGAGCACTTCTGTAGTCTCATTACAAGGGCTCYGTTTCTCCACTGACAGAAATCCCTGGAAAATACCATACTCTGGGACTCCAGCCCTAATCTTTGTACCAGGAATTAACAGGAAACACAAAGGCTATTTCACAAGTATATTCCTTTGAAAAGAGCTTTCGTTCTTAGTCTAAAATTTTAGGCGACTCTGCATTTACACAGTAATCCTTTCAACTCATATTTCATTGAATCCAGAAGTCATTGTGGCTCCTGAGGTACTCTGCTGTGAAAAAACCTAAAACAAACATTTATAATTGCATGCTGGAAGTTATGACAATGTTTATGTGATGCACCAAGAAGAGACAAAAATAAGCACTGAAGGGCACAAGGGTAAAGCTGGGTTTATTGAGGACTAACTACATTAGGATCGACTAAAAAGAAAGAAAAAAACAACCCAAGCATGTTCAAACTGCAATCCAAGCAAAATTTATTTTTAGTCCCTCGATTATTGCAAGTTTCATAATGGGATTTTGAGGCCCTGCCGTTGTGTCCCATTAACAAGGGCCCTGTTATATATTCCACAGTGTTATGGTGGCAAATGGTTCATGGCAGGGCTGGGATTTGACATTTGAGCAGAGAGATGGAGGAAAACCTGCTTTGATTCACCACCTTTTAAAAACAAACTCACCCTCAGAAGAAACTCCAGTAAGTTCTTGAAAGTACRGCATAAAAATAGAAATATTAGTGCTACAGAAGCCAAAGCCAGAAACCAAGGCTCGACCTTTCTTGAGTGGGAAAATTATGTTGGAGAAGGCCACTGGCAGRATGCAGGACTGGATTGGCAGATCAGAAACACAGAAAACAGAAAAAGCTTACCTGGCTGCAAGACTGATCCAGTTATCAATGTGAGGGGTGATGCTGCAGTTCAAAGACCACTGCAGGTGCATCATTTGATGCTGCAACAAAGAAAATAATTCCGGATTTTCAAACCTCTGGCCTCCCACAGACCAAAGGGAACTGTGTGATGGCAGCATTGCTGRCACTGGTCACTGGAATAATTTTTAAGCATCTGTTGCTATAAAGAGGAAAAGGCTGKTTTTGATGCAGTAAGAGTTTCCCAGCAAAAGCCACACAGAGGAGGGATCAGACATGATTCCCTGTTGCCTAGATAAGAGTTGAATGGGTGAGGTCAAGCTGCCCTTTACTTGCAGACAGGGTGACCTAAAGGGAAAGGCAATGGCACCCCATGGTGTGACTCTTGCCCAGAGACAGGCACACCACCATGCTGGCCCTGAATCAAGGCCTGGAGATTTCTAAGAGCCTCTTCCTTAATAATGTGATGCCACACACAGTCTCACCCCTGAAAATGACTCAGCAGTCCTRAGGATTAGAAAGTCATTTAATTTTTGCCAATGAGCTCTCCCCTGATCACCTCAGACCCTTAGCTGAAGTCAATGAAAAGAGCACCAGTATCTCAAATAATTTTGGGACAGGACCCTGGTCCATCAAGCCAGTCATTTCTGTCCTACAATGGCACAATGGGATTTCTGCTCCATGCTCTAAAGATTCAGACTGCCCCATCAGCTGAATCCTGAGGGTTTTTTTGAAGCAAAATCAGTAATCCAGCAATCCTGTGTGACAGGAATCAGGAAATTCTGCTCACTGAACAGAAGCATTCCTTGGAGACAACATACATCAAACATGACTTAAAGGAAGATTAACTTTTATTCAGGYGATATCTTAAGGAATTTCCATTCTCATGTGAATGATGAACACTTTTATTAYGGGGAGAGGCTGGTTAATCTTTAACCAAGAATTTACAAGAGATTTGTAAAACAAACAACAAACAATTTATGAAGCTCCATGAGATCTTCCTTTAAGTTGGAAGAGTTTGTACTGTGAATGCTACCGGGTYGATAGCGGTGTTAGGAAAGGAAGGAAGGACAAGCTGGGCAATGAGAAATGCCCAACAAATCCCTACAGGGAACATCACCTCTGGAAGGGTGAGGAAACTCAGCCAAAAACCCATGCTGAGGGAAGGGTTCAAAGGAAATGTGTGTGCMGTCCAAGTGTTTCCAGAAAAACCTAAGAGCACTAATTCATTTCAAAAACATGACAGAGCCATGGGCAGGTGGCTGATGCCACCATTTGACACAGCAGGACCCTCGTGGACACTTCTCTCAGGGATGGGKAAGCTGATAGAAGGCATTTCTTTAGCTCAAATGAATATTAAAAGCAGATCTGTGCTCAACTCCCCCCTCTCAGAAGCCATGCTCAGAACCCCAACCCATAACACACTCAGTCTCTCTAGGTAATTAACAGGATTTGTGAGCAGGTAGAAATGCAATTCCTGCCAAACCACCACATGTGCTTCCTGCTGCAAGAAAGAAATGTGTATGCAYCCACCAAGGTGTCCAGAAAGCTTGAATGGAAAACCCTTTCATGTCAGAAGTTTATTTTTATTGGTAAAATATTAAATAATATACAGAATTAAAAACTGCACTTACACTTCTGAGAAGAAATAATTCTTGGACAAATTATATGCTTGTTCCTGAGATTCCCTACATTTATTCCAGTAGCTGTGCACTCAAGACAGTACAAACCTTTATAATATAATCCTTTTCACAAAGTATTACAAAGTTTCTGCAGCTTCTTTTATTTATACACGCACACACACACGGACTCCCACTCTCACATGGCTGTACAACACTCACACAGGTACAGAGCACACACATACAGATGTGCAACCATATGTATGCATGTATGCTAAGAAGAAAATAAAAATAACAACAAGTCCCATAGTTCAGTCTATAGCGGCAAAACTCTTTTAGCAGGGGGATACAGGTTTACATTAGGGTTGCTCACATGCACCACTGTCAAAGGGATTGTTTCTGAACTCCTTTTATAAGAGCACCTTCCAATGAACACATAAAGAAGTGGRACAACTCCCAGTGTCTTCACTGGCTTTTGGAGTAAACTCTGGTGTATTTTAATTTTTTTATATTCTTTTTTTATTTTTTTTTTATTTGAAAGATTCCTCAATGTGAGCTCGGCAAATCTTTCACAGAACTAAAAATTCTCACACCTGGGAGAAAAAAGGGGTCATTTCATTTCCCAGCTTAGCCGCCTGGCTGTGGTCAGGAAAAGAGCCCAGCGGAGGGCAGAGCGCAGCTCCGGAGCGGCCGGGGGGATGCCGGGGGGATGCCGGGGGGATGCCGCGACAAGCGGCCGCATCCTCAGCCCCGAGCTCCGCTCCCCGGCCGGGCCGGGCCGTGCCCGGGTCCCGCTGCTCAGCGCGGCCCCGMGAGCAGCAGGAGCCGAGGCTCCCTCAATTCGGCCCAAAGAGTGAGAGCACAGCTCAGACACCGGGGGCTGGGCAACGATTTTGGCAATCAGTCAGAAGGGGATGGATACAGTCTCCTCGCCTTTGTTATTATTAAAAAGAAATCTCTTAAATAGARATTTAAAAGACAAAAGTGGCTACTGTGCATGCGCAGTAACTGCCTTTCCAAGAAGTCTCCATGGGATTTTATTCCTTTTTTTTATTACGTACCTAAATACATATTTACACAACAGCGGCTTCAGTCTACTGGGGGTGGGAGGGAAGGCATTAAAAATACACTATATATAAATACGTATGATATGTAAAACAAGTCCCATCTAAACTTATATAAGACAAGGACAACTCTAAAGAAGCTTTTCTGGTCTCTCAGGTAGATAAAAGACACGAGTCCTGTAATTCTTACGCAGGCAAATCTCTCCCTAGAGTAAAGGGCAGTTTTGCCCTAGCTAAGAGATTAGGCCTAATCCAAAATCCATCCTCAAAGTCAACAGGAGTCTCCACGGAGTGGGTTTTGGATCAGACCAAAAGATCTTTTTATTTTTTTGTCATTTTTAATAAACATCAATATTAAGTGCTTTTCTTAAAAAAGCTGCAATTAGAAAAGAAGAGGGAGGAAGAGTCAAGAACAGGTATGTCCTKAATTCTGGATGTGGATGTTTCAATGCCAACAACAAGCAGGAGGTAAATTATGGGCTTTAGCCTTAATTTACAGTTTCTCATCTTTTGTCAGTCGCAATCAGTTTGCTTGAATCATATCTTAAAATGCATTTAGGGCAGAGCATTTTGTTTCTCTGATTTGTGTGGACTGAGGAAGGAACACAGAAACCACTGTACATTAATAAGATGTCAGGGTAAGTATTGCACTTGAACAGAAAAATAACCCAAACGTTGGCCATTTTTTTTTTTAGAATTAATACAAGCAAATCATCCATGTCTGCAATGATCATGTTTAGAAAGCAGGATCCAAGAATGAAGCATAAGAAGCAAATTTGGGGTTTGTAACCCCCACCCTGGAATATAACAGTAGTAAAACTTTTTTTAAAGCATTTTCTTCCAACAGGAAAAAAAAAATTATACGACTTTTTTTTTTTTAACTTTACAATTTTAAATCTTTCTAAACATTTGCATTAAAAGTTTCCAGTTTCTCATAAAAAGATATATATTTTAGGAAAAAAACCCAAAACAAAACAGAAAATAAAACCAACTAAAAAGRAAGGCAAATATACAGTATTATAATTACATCACTGTAGAGTCATCTCAAAGGTACCCTAGATCTTTAAAGTGTTACAAAGAGTACGTACCTTATTTTTTTTCCTCAAATCGACTTTTTTTTTCTTTTTTCTGTTTTTAATAAAAAACTACACTTGAGTACAAAAATATGTAAACAGACTGTACAGCCAATGAACAAAAAAACCCCATAAACCACCCCCCCCCAAACCCCTAGACAGCCCAAAGCTACAGGAGATAAGAGCAGGCCCAGACTTAAAGCTCCAAGAAGGAAAAGGGGGAAAGAGAAAAGCACAGAAAGCCAGAGGAGACTGCTACATGGTGAGGAAGTGAACGTGTTCAAGCTCTGAGGACACTTGACAATTCGTCAAATAATTGATCACAGTTTCAGAATCTGAATGACTACAAAAACAACCAWAAAAMAGTCCTTCCCTTGTTACAGTGTGTTCAGGAACCAACATCCATTTCCAGTAAGCAAAGTCAAATCCCAGTAAGTGCATAGTAGGGACTCAGTGACCTCCACCCCTGCAAGAAGCTTTTCTCACTCGATGTCACTTGAGGTAAAACTAAATGGCCCAATTTACTGCAAACTGGCCCTGTTGTGCCTGTAAGGAGAGGTGGGATGGGAGGTTCCCATCCTTCATCCAGCCTGGTGACACAGACAGAGGCTGGGGGTACCCAGGTACCACCAAGGGCCAGGGATTAAGGCTGCTACACGGAATAAGGGAACGCCTCCAGCACCACCACCCAGGCCTGCCCAGAGCTGCTGTGCTGCACCCTGATCCCACAGATCAGGAYAAACACAGCCAGCTGCAGAGCTCCTGTGCATGTCCACATCCAGCCAAAGGGATGGCACGAGGCTGATGGTGCTCAAATGTTTTCCTGGGCTGCAGTGCAGTCGCCTAAACCAACMCCTCCTAAGGAAAGGAAGTGCTGGCCCCAGCTTTGGGCCAGGCTGCTCCCTTTCTCCCAACAGGAGAAACCAGCCCCTCTCAAGACATGATCTCATTAACTTCATTGTCATTCACTCTGTTGAAATACTTCACCTAGTACTGCTAGTCAAAAGATCCCAGTTTTTTTGTGGTTTTTTGTTTCCAACGGTAAAAAAATATTAGTTTTACTACAACTATGCAGGTTTCTGTTGAAATGGTCCTTTCTGTCCACTGATTAATTAGGCCCCAAGATGAAAAGGAGAAGTTTATACAGAAGGAGATAGCACAGGAAGTTATCTTCAAAGATGAGGACCCAAGTGTGCACACTGATAACCAAAGGCTGGAAGTGAACAGGAACCAGGAATCTGTATGATCAACTGGGAAGGGAGGTGGATTGAACAGAGACTGGATTTACTGTTTCCTTGGCCTGTTAAGCATGCAGCATGGCAAAGCCTGTGCCCAGCCCTCCTCCTGACTGTCCTCTGCACATTTCAGAGCTGGGTAGGAGAAGGACACAAGGAGGTCAAATTAGAAACCAAATCGGAAAGCAGTGATGTTCTCCTTTGCTTAGATCTCAGAACRCATCAATGGGATAAAAGGGAATTTATTCACTAGGAAGCAAATTCCAGCTCTTTCTACCTAACTGCTCCCCTCAACACTCCTCTTTGGGAGAGCAGTGCCAAGGGGGTGGCTCTGTGCTGCTGCTGGGCTCAGGCTCTGCCCAAACCCTGCTGGCCCAGCCACCTTGCCCACRGTGGCCCTCCTGGCACACTCAGCTCTGCAGCCCTGCAGGGGGAACAAGTGCACCTGAAACCAGGTCACCAACCCCTGGGAAAGTCCCAGAACCAGCACTGTGCTCGTCACAGCAGTGCTCCAGCTCCTAAGCCCCCTGAATGCCTCCTGCTGATGAGCTTCTCTGGTCTCTGTGCCAATTCCTGYRCTGGCAGCAGCATGACAGGCAAACYTGCAAACCACTTCCAAAGAACTCRCCACATTTGTTTTTCCAGGCTGAAGCAAGAAGCAAGTGCTTTAAAGCCTGCTTCCAAACCTAACAGGGAACTCTAAAGCAGAACAAAGTCCACTAAAGGGTGCTTWACTTCAAGAGAGAGGAAACAGGAGAAGTTTGCCTGGCTCTCTGTAGGGCACGGTGCAGCTGGGGGCTCCCACAGCAAGTCCTGGCACTGTGCTGGGAATGCTGTGCTCCCTGGGACCAGCTGCAGACCAGCTCGGGCTGGATAGCTGGAATGTACTTTGCTGGGGTCATTTTCAGCCCTTCCCACTCCTAAAAGCTGTCTGACTCCAGGAAATGTCACAGCAAAGTACWGACCAGGGTCCTCTCTCCGGGTCGAGCTGCCAAGGAGGGTGCAGAGCAGGAGGAGGGATGTTTCCTTTGGGTTGGTTTTTGTTGTGCATTCTGAAAGGGTCTGGTAGGATATCACAAACCACATCAGGATCTCCCAAAATGCATTTGGAAAAGGCACATATACAATAAAGCATACCTCTAACTACACAATACCATATATATATATATATATAAATGTACTTTCTCAGGCTCTCCAGCTACCCCAGACCACAGGCCATCCACTTTTGTTTTTAAATGCTATTAAGCCAAGCTAAGATGTGAATTACTAGCAGAAAAGCCAATTTCTTCACCCTTTTCYGAAAATCCCACACTGACTTTAGGTGACTCTGGCAGCCTCCCTCATTACATTAAAAAGCACAGCAAGAGTTAAGGAAAGGAATTTATCCAGTGAAGGAACTGCATTACTGTAGCTCCTGCCCTTGGCTGAAATAAGCACCTTTGCTGCAGTTATCTCCAAAGTTTCTCTCTGGAGGAAGGAGTGTCTGTTGTCTGGCTTCTTTCAAATCAGAACAAGCTAGCCCAGGGCCTGGGCAACAGTAATAATGCCCTGTGAAAGCCCAGTTTTGAAGGGCTGGGTTTCATTACTGACCTCCTGCCTGACAGCACAAATTTAGGGAAGCCCTTRTAAACGGAAAGAGATTTGCAAACTCTGACAATTGAGAATTTCTTCACCTTGCAGTAAACATACTTTAGGTCCTCGTGGCTACTTTGTGAGCTGGGTATTAACATTGTAGAAACCAGTACCACTAAAAATCAGGCCCATTAGCCCATTGAAAATCTTCCTCTCTGCTACAGACCACTACAGGTTAATGCCTAGATACCTTTCACATCACATCATAGATGAAAGCACTTTTTAAGGAGAATAAAATTATTTTAATCCCATAAATTACTGAGTAAAGAGCAGGCTTTACTGAAAAATGCAATATATTTTGATGTGCACTCCTAACTGATTACAAAGAGAGGTGGCTGTAAAATTAATCAGTCATAACTGCAGATATATAGATAATGCCCTTTGCTCCAAGGATATGGATCACACCAAAAGCAGAATAAGCAGTCACACTTCTCTTTAAATAATAGGCTTGTAATCCTCTAAACTGAGTTAGAGTATTGCCATTTTTGATGTTAAAGAAGCAAAAGGGTTTACTGGCAGACAAGTGCCCAGTTTTTTTTTTCTTTTTTTTTATAATGAAAATGGGGAATGCTCACAGGAAGCCAACTCTAAATTTGCAAGTGCATGTTTCTAACCAGAAACCCAATTCCAAGAATTTCAAAGAGTCCAATAAAAATCAGCCAGATTTGATTTCCAGCACCAGATACTCAGAACAAACGGATTTAGAGGCCAGGGATTAGCTACTGAAATTCCTAGTACACTATGAATGACTAATGAACTTGATGAAACTCAAGAGCTTTTCTTAGAAATCCAATTCTTGCAGAGAGCAAGCAAGAAAAAACACCCARAGAAATCTCTGCTGCCCCATTTTGCTCACTTTTGTGAAGGAACAAACTGCATTACATAAAGCTMTCTAATAATTTTCAGTAGGAATTGAATTCTAAAGTACATGTTAATTCAAAATTTTGTTCAAAATTTGAACTAGAATTTAATCTTTCTTCTTTTCCTAACTCTAGGATAAAAGTCTCCTGKGAATGTTTAGAAAAGGACATTGATAATAAAAAAATCAATGTGAACACTCAAGTTTCTTCCTCTCCAAAAAATGTGGTTTCACTAAGATAATTCCCCAGTAGTTCTCCAGTTCCCTGTGCCCGTGACACCAGGGCATACAGACCTCACCTGCCACCATTAGATCAAGAAGCTGGACTCAACTGAAGCCAGGTCTAAAATCAGTGGGTCTCCCCATGTGATCCTTTAAACACCCACAGAATACACCTTACTGGAGGTAGCAGTGAGTCATCAGTGACCCCAAGTGCACACTAACAAACTGCAGATGTAATTGCAGCCAACWGATTTGTGCATACACAAGAGATTCTCCACCTTTCCCGTATTCTGGTGCTTTCCCAAACAAAGGCAGAAATTTTAAACACTTTTCCCTAGYGCTAGCTATTCCAAGAAACCACAGCCCAATGTTCTTCTGCTGACCACAGAGGGGAGAATGGAGTGTTTCCCCMAGAGACTGAAAGGATTTGCCGACAACCTTTCTCTCTAGCTTGGGTATGTGTTTTTCTGGAGGCCCAGGAAAGCTCAGCAACTCTCAAGGCCCAAGAACCTTTCCCTTTCCACCTTGTTCTTAAATGACCTTTCCTRCCTCAGCAAATCACCACTTTTTTCTTTTCTGAATTTCCAGGCACATCCTGACTCGAAGCATGGCCGGCCGCCCCCGAAGCCCACCTCTCTCACTGCAGAGAATCAGCYCCACAGAATCAAAGAGATGCCCTCCAGCATCTCCCTGCTTTCCTCCTGCACAAACAAAATTTGGCTGCACCAGGCACAAGACAATGAGAATGGTCCAGAGGATGGCACTGGTTCATTTGCCCCAGTTTCCTCTACATTAGGGTGAAGAAAGAAGGAGGGGGAGGAACCCAACGACATTGAGAACAATGTTGGGAATAGATCTTTAAATCTGCCTCTCCAAAGCCTGCATATTCCCAGCCTTGATAGGTCTCACATTACACAAGATGACATTTCTCTCCATATTGTATTATAATTAATAGGCTACTGCAAGACTTTACCAGCTCCTACTTAATAGCATTGCAGTGCTGGGAAGCAGTCATCAGGTAATCTGGCCATGATCTACTGTATTCTTTCTAAACACAGGTTCTAGCTGCCAAGAATGTCACCATAAAAAGATTTCAATCAATACCTTTCAGCTCCTACTTTCAAATGCTCCAGGTCTAGGAAGAGAAGAAGAAAAAAAAACCCCAGTACCCTCAAAACGAACAGCAAACTGGCATATGCATCAAGTGCACAGATTGGAGGGAGCAGATGGGAATTCATTATGGCCTGATCTTGCTCTCTCTTTTATACTTTAGTAACTTTATCCTTTGGAAAAGGTCTCCCCAGGCGCATGGAGACCGTGTGTGCGGAGGGGGTTAAACCCATCCAGATCTTTCCATTCTCAAGCTGTGCTCTTGTTGCCAAACAACAACATTTCAATTGTGATTGGTACAAACAGTTGGGTTTCAATGGCAATCTGTCCTGTAGGTTTAAGCCCAGTTTTTACTGATGCAACTTGCCGGGTGCTTGCTGGCTTTGTTATTTACTGAGAGAGAAAGAAAGGAAACAAAACAGATCAGTGGACTTGTTTTCTTGTCCACTCTGTAGCTCAATGACTCTCTCTGGAGTGTGCTTCTCCATTTGCTTTCCCTACGGGGAAATTATTAAATTAGGAACAAAAATGAAATCTTTAAGCCCAAATCAATACCCAGCACCTACATCTCCACTTATCCCTTTCTGAAGAAGCAGGGAAGATCATATGTGACCTGTTGGTTTGCTGGGCTTCTGTGCTCACTGAGAGCAAAGCCTATCCAGCAAAACCTGCTAATACTTTCACCCCTAAATTCAGCAGAATTGATGATGTACAAACAAAAGAAAGTCAGTGGTTCAGCATATTAGGAAGTAAGAAGTCAACAAGAGAAAAAACAGTCAAGGTTGGGATCCTGATGTAGCTGAAATAGTTGGGGCAGTTCCATTAAATTCAATGGAGCCAAGATCATTAATGCTGGCCAAGGATCTGGCTCCTCATGCTTTCCCAGCTGCAAGTCTTAGTTTAGGCTGCTGCCAAGAGGTTAACACTGTGATAGTAGAATGAGAAAGTATTTACATAATTATGTATCTATATATACCTATATTTAAAGAACACTTTGCTACTAGCACTTGTGTCATTTTTAAATCCATAATTTAAACYCAAAAGTATTTCTGAAGAGCAGCAGAACCTCTTGAGTAAACTACAGGCTCTCACCCACTCCTAGGCCACTTACTGTCCTAGAAGCAAGTTTAAATGTTATTTCTAAATGTTCTTTCTTAAAATTTAGGGTGCAACTAAAGAAATAAGGCTCCCAAGGGTCTCTTAGAAGCCAGTGAGACAACACATAGGCATGGAGTAACAGAATATCAACAATTCTAAAAAAAGGTGCTTCATAAGTTAAGGAAAATAAAAATACAAAGCCTCAAACTTACCACAGAAGGCCCTCAGACTTATGAAACTAAACTGCTATAATGTGGTACAGTGTTAAGACATACATTTCTTTTTTTTTTTTTCATTTATTTACATTCTAGAGGGGCAATACACACTGAACCCAGGAAAACAGCTTACCCTTGAAAGTAATTTTGAGAGGAATATTGACTTTGATTCATGCTCCTAACTCCCTACCAGTTTTGCTTTAAAAATAATTGTTCATTCTGCAGAACAAAGCTCCCCCCCTTTCCTCCAGCCACTGAAAGCTCACACTGTATCTTCACATTAGAAAAAGGCTCTCCTCTGAAATGTTTCTACCTATTCCTCTGAAATTYCAAATGAGTGGCATCTTGTTGGGACTTGAAAGCACCTGGCATGGTTGAGCGACATCCCAAAAGAGGACATGGTGTACAAGTGACTGAGACGGACACAGACTGCCTTCCAATTCCCACAGCAAGCAAGGCGGGTCACTCCCCAAAAACCGATTGCCACAACAAACCCCTCTTTTTATCCATTCCCTTCCTTCTCTCCATTCTTAAGCTGGGCAGAGCAAATGAGGTTGGGTCCACAAAAAATAAGGTTAATAATAATAATTAAACAACGGCAACAACGACAACAGCAACAACAACAAAATAGGCGTCTCAATGTCTGAGGAAAAGTGGGATTGTAAGTGCAGTATTTCTTCATGTGCAGTTCTTGTACTTCATAGGAGTCCCCTTTGGATGAGAAGGCCTAGCGGAATGTGTGCTCCCCCCGGACTATGTGCGACGAGAACTCATAGCGGTCCTGGCTCCGGTAGCCACAGATGTTGCACTCCAGCGGGTCCCGGTAGCCGTGGCAGCCCATGTGGATGGTGTACATGACATGGTCCAGGAAGAGGACGCGACAGTGCTCGCACTTGAAAGCCCTAATCTGCTCCCCTTCTCCGTTGATCACCTTGTACATATCCTTTAAAGAGCCCTTAGAAGCTTTTGTGACATCCAAAGGCTTGGCCTCCTCCTTCACGTAAGCCGGGTTTGGCTTGATCTTGGGGGTTAAGGCAGCGTTTCCTGGGTAGGACTGGCGGTCGTCGTGGCTGCTGTCTGAGTCAGTAGAATCCAGGCAGCTATTGCTGGGGGAGCCCTCTCTATCCTGGATTCGACTCTTTGGTCTGATGAGGGAGATGGGGCCATCCATGTTGTTCTCGTGGCTGTCAGCTGTTTCCCTGCTGATGGGCCTCTCTATCCTGCTGGGATGATAGACCTGAGCGTAAGCTGAGCTGATGACCGGGGCCACCTCTGCAATTGTGCTCGGTGTGTGCTGCATCAGGGGGTGAAGTGCCTCAGCTCCAAGGTAGGTGATTGCATTGGTGATGGCTTGGTCCATCATGTGAGACTGCATCAGCTCAGCCTCCTTGTCATAGCTTAGGTTCATATCAAAGGGGATATCTGGATAGCCAAATCTCATGAACTTTTCACCTAAGAGATAAAAGCAAATCCATGAGCAAAATCAACACAATCATGGCAATGTTTCACTGCAAAAGAGACAGAAACCTCCTGACTTGGGGTGAAATTATTCCAGAGTCTAAAGTTAACCTCCTTCCATTTATTACTGACTTCCTAAAAAGTTCCTGTCCTGAGATGGATAAAACAGTAACCTCACCGAGAGCTTTCTTCTTTTCTTTTTAAAATTTATTCCAGGTGAAATATGTGGCTGTAACAACTTCCAGAGCAACTCCAAATCTTCAACTGGGCCTGACTGTGCCCACACTTCAAGTTAAGAAGTACAACTGGATTGAAATATTGAGGCCACTGAAGTTCTGACAGAGTATACCATTAGACATAGTCTCCCAAAATTCAAGGCAGCATTTCACATGTGGCCCACAATCTGAGGTGCCTCACACCTATCTAACAACAAGGCTGAACAGTGAGAAACCTAAACAACAGGTAGAGGGGGCTTGTTATGGTGGCACCTGTAGAACCACAAGATGTAAATCCTTTAACCAGCAGAAAAAAMCCCCAAACATTAAATGAGAGCATGTGGCCAAGAATGAAGCCATTTACAGGAACAGTGGAGGCTGGTCTTTGCAATTTTTCTCCCTCCAAAAAAAAAAACTATTCCACCCTTTTTGGACTGAGAAAAAAAAGACACACACACACACTGCTTCCTTCTCAGTGTCTAATTAGGTAAGAAAACAAATAGAGAAACCAGGTGYGTAGCTTTGTTTCACTTGGTAAAAGACAAAAGCACTTTTCACTGACACAGGATAAATTTATRCCTAATGATGCTGAAGCTGGCTGGTTCATCACTGTGAATCCTCACTCGCATCCCTGTAAGCTTTTAACATCAATGGCATGACAGATGTGCAAAACCAGAACCACATGCTGGTACATTATGGCAGTCACAGGGCATCATGTAACACATCACAGCTCTCCTTGGAGGTGAACAAATTGACCACTGCTTACACCAGGGCTCAGCTCAGCAGCACTGCTTTTTCAGTGATGGCTTCRGAGAGTCAAAGCTCATGGAATAACTTCTTTTTAAACAGAAAACATTATATGTATATGATACAAGATGCACATGCTCCTTCCTATGTGTTCACACATGCAATTAGCTGGTTGTTGACAGCTAACTTTTAAAGCTGATTTTATGAAGTCTGATAAATAATACTGGTTGGTTTTCATTGTCTTTGTTACTTCACTTCCTCGGTACATAAAAGCAGACTTTTTTTCCAGTAGCATAAGTTAATATATTCAAGAAGTCACTACTTAAAAGTGGTTTGGCTACTCAAGAATTAAATTACTCAAGAAGCTTCTTCTATCACCTTTTGCCAAAATTGCTTGGAACATGATGTGTATAAACCACTATAAGAAACAGAACTGTAATCCCAAATCTCTTCCAAATTGCATTAGTACATTTCAACACAGCTATCACTCAGCATTTTATTTTTGACTATAATAATTCATTCCACTTAGAGGGACTTATTCTAAAGTGATGCATAGAGAAGAACCATGATGTCCTTRGAGATGATGATGCATCACTTCTGCTGGGGAACTTAGCCCTGATTATCAAGGTAATTAAATGTAAGTCTAAAGTGAAGCACATGAATATTCCTCCTCTGTTCAGCAGTACTGTTTACATGGCTGGACACCATACCATGCTTGTGTACCTATGATGTGTACTCAATGATGGTCCTGGTAATCTGACACGACTTGTGGATGATTCTTGCCATCAAACATCCTCCTTTCAGTGCTTTGCTGTGGTCTGGTAGCCTGTGATGGCTRTGCTGCCACAGATAGGATGGACAGCTCTGCAACTGGACACTCTGTCTGGTGCCCACTGGTGCCTGTTTCCTGCTCTGACCTCCTGTGTTATGTGTTATTCTTGTGTTTGGATAAAGAAGTGGATCTGGTGAGGGTCTGATCCAGCTGCCAAACACACTGTCAGTCCTTTGTAGGCTTTACAGATGAAGAAATATTACCCATCCTTTATGGGCAACTTGCATAAATGATGCAAACCTTATTTTGATTCCTTTCATCATCCATGTTTAGTTACTCCAGCACAGACAGCAAAGAAAGCTGTAAATTGCCAGTGACCTGAATTATTTATTCCTTTAATTATGAACCAGTTCCAAAGATGTCAGAGTCTGAGAAATGGAGTGTGACATAAAAAAGCAAAATAAATGATAACATGGGAAGGAGAGGGCGTAAAATGCAGAGCTCAGAAGTAAMAAATAAACAGTCCAATAGACCAGTACAATGTGGTTTCCAAATTAAATTCCTCTTTAGCCAATTCTGTACTTAAAATCAGCTAATCAGCCCAATCATTCTGAATTTTCATTTAAACTATGCTCAAAGTCTATTTATCCTTGCCCTACATTAGTGAAGCAGAAGAAAAAACTTTCTCCCCTCTGGCCACACGACATTCAAATAAACCCCCAAACAGGTATTTGAAGCTAGATCAAAGCACACAGACACAGCTGTCCTGTGATACCTGTAGTTCATCTCATCAAGTATCTAAAGCAGCTGCAGTGCTGGACACTTGGGAGAAAGCTACAAGAAACCTTGGAGGAAGCTGTTCCAGCATTTCCCCCCGGGGAAGTTTCTCCCTGACCCCCATTAACCAGAAGCTGAGTGTAATTTGGCAGCCGGCTGATCTTCATCTGTTCTGAGACGCCCGTGTATTTTTAATTCTTACTCTAACAACCGTGGTCTTATCGTAAACCACATAAATGTCTCCTTTTGCATCCTGCCAGTTCTTAACCTCGGTGACATTCTGAGAGGAAGGTCCAAATTCCAACTGAAAATACGTGAATTTGCTTCACATGATCAGCCTGAAGATGGCTGCTTTTAATTTAACTGATGTCTGCCTCTCCCTCATTGAACAAGAAGCAAAATGAAGTACTCACACTCCTGCACATCACRAATTTCACTTTCTCTGGAGTGTGCCTCCACTATTTCAGCTGGTTTGGTAAGACTAGTACCTCAAGAGCAGATATATAACCAAGTCTCTCATGCAGAAATGAATTCCTTCTATTTGCTGTAYGCTGCTTCCTTTCCTCCTGAAAATTCAGCCATAGGAGAGACTGTGGTCCATAACCACAGTCCCTTGGAGATTGCTGATCAGAAAGAGCAGTAAAGCACTGATAGATGTAGCATGCAAAGATTTTAGCTTATGCTTACATGACCTTCTCATAAACACCATTAAGTTGTTTTGGACAGGTGCCATGCTTGCAGTATGCACAGGAAAATTTCCTGCAAGCAACAGAACCATTACACATTCTTCCTGATAGAGCTGAACAATATTTAATTGGGGAGAAAAGGGGAAGAAAAGTGAGGTCATGGTGGAGGGGAGGAAAAAAAAAAAGAAAGGCAGCCAAGTGAAGACTGCTATTATTCAATCTAAACACTGTGATGCCACTAAAGATCAGAAAAATAAGATAYGGTAAAAATGAAAGGGAGTACTTTTTATCCTACATATGGCTAGTGATATGTTACTAGATACTAGATAAAAAAAGGATTTATCTAACAACAAAGTAGTATAACCTGCTGAAGAGAATAATAATGTGGTATAGCATCTCTCAGGCAAAGATTTCCAATCAGTAAATKCACCTCTGAACACAAGAACAACATATGGTCAATGGTACATGAGTGGACAAGTAAAATCACCTTTCTGGTTTAAATATATAACAACATAGGAAATACTGATGTCTCCCAGYGTTCCCCACGTGGGATGGATCACTGCTGGCCTAACCTTGGCTCAGCACTGATAGTTGGGAATGGTCAGCTGACTGAGAGCAGCCAGGTCAGTGTGTCAGTCCCCCCAGGTGAGCTGCTGCACACTGCTGACCCCCTGCTATTCCAAACCATGCAGCTTACTTACAGCCACCTTCAGGGGTGATTTAACTAATCCATCTGAATCTCCATTTAGCTGAGGGGCAACAATTTTTCTAAATGGCTGTGCTAATTACTTACAGTCCTGTGATGWTCTCTGTAAGTGTCCTCAGAGCAGGCAGAATGAGACACCCTTAAGTTGTGTGTGACTGCCCTTCAGGGAGTGAGTGTGGAAAACTCCTATTATGTGACTTCAGAGTCTGACACTTACCCCAAACAATTCTCTGTTCCAGCTTCCCTCCTAAGAACTTTTGCATTGCTTCAGTAGCAGTAAAAAGAAGCTTTAAGTTACAGCTAAAACCAAGTAAAATTCTCCATACTGTCACCTGTTACAAGCTGAGTAATTTTAATATGTCAAGATACAAAGCAAAATATGAATCCTTGACCTAGGATTCTAAATCTGGTAACCAAAAGCCACCCAATGCTGTTTTTTATTCATGCATTAATAAGTTTATTGTGTGCAGAGTGCTGCACTTGGAGCAAGAACTACTTCTTCCAACACGAGGGATGTGATTTACTTCCTCATTCCAGTATTATCAGACCAATTGTTGCCAAGTATCAGGAATTTAATACAAATTAGAAGTCTTGAGATACTTGTTGTTTGTTTTTTTAACACATATGGAGACAGATAATTATATGACAGTCTTAGYGTGTTTTTGTTTTTCTGAGCAAGGAGAGGGAAGATGACAAGTCTAAATCTCAAAAGGGCTAGAGAGAATTTAAAAAAAAYCCACAAACAAAACAGTGTGAAGTAGAAAGCTCAAGGTTTTCTCAGGCATTTTSATGATAGTGGACTTTGCTTTTGAATTCTCTGGACTGGTAAAATGAATTCAGTAATTACTGTGATTTCTTGCTGTGATTAAACCATCTCCATTACTGTATCAGAACCAAGTTGTGAGAGTGCTACTTTTCCCCTTGTTCTTCTGGCTATTACAAATAGCACATAACCCATACCCATGCACTAAAAAGAATAAAAGGCTCATTTCCAGCTTACCCACAAACTTCTGTGGGGTGGAGCTTTTACGTTTTCCCATGTTGCTTGACAGCTTCTCTATAACAGCAGGTCTCTCAAAAGGCACCACAGAAATATTGTTGTCCATCACAGGCTCTTGTTCCTTACAATCTTCCAGAGCAGGTACTACATAAAATCAAAAAAAAATAGTATCAGACAGGTCTGGTCTATGCTTCACAGACAACACAAATAATTTGAGCCCTGCTGATTGTGCAACAAGTGCAGCACAACATAAAGCAAGGTGTGAGAACACTCTGGGGATCAAGACAGCAATCACCTGTAAGCAGAGCCACACTCACAAAACATCTCKCCTTGGGAACATATTATTTAGCAGAAACCCAAATTTAGGCATTTATAAAAGGGCTTGTTTTGTTCTGGACTCTCAAGATCACCAGTGAGGAGAGGACATTTTTGAAAACTCACTCTGTAAGTGACATTTTGTATTACTCTCTCTTCAATATGGTCACCTGTCAACAATATAAATCTTTAGTTATCATTCTTTGTGTATTCCCTTCACACATACAGCATAATTACTCTCAGTATTATCTTTTTGCACTAATCTCAATGATTAAAAATCACACACGGCATTGATGAGCCGGGTTTGCTGGGCCTGGCTGTGTGTTCCCTAAGACAAAAGGTTCTCAAATGAAGGATCAGTTTGCTAATGCATCTTTCCTCTCTTCWCACTGTAATGAGACTGTAAAATCAACACACACTGTACTGGAATTGCAAGATTAACATCACATGGAAATTCCCCTCAGAATCAGACACAGAAACTACCCATTTTTTGATTAATATTTTATCCCCTCAAGCACAGATCTAACTGTCTGCAAACAGAGGTTTTCTGCATCTCACTTCACATCATCAGGGAGCAGGGATCAGCAGGGAGCATTCCTGTGCAACTACATCAGGGGGAATGCTCATACACTGTATTTGAGACAAAACCAAAAAATCAATAMCTTCTTCTGTCTTTACTCATTTCACTCCTGTCATTTGTCAGTTTAGGGAACAAGGTGCTAAAGCTAAAATGTAGGAATTGCACAGGCTTCTAAGCAGGGTAGTGAGCCACTTGCACAGGGTTTTATGCCACTTGYTGATACAGCCATTCTTAAGCACCTACAAAGTACTTTGGTTTTGTTGGGCATCCTCCTCTAATCATCATCTTCTAATCAGGGGYAGCAGAGTGTGGATCAGGCCTGGAGAGTCCCAGTCATTTGCAGTATCTATCAAGTGTGTAGCTCTGCTCTGCTGTCATGAGTTTAATACCAGGCCTAATTGTCCTGCATTCATCCTCAGAAGGTAGCAAGAAAAACCTGAGAGGGATCAGCCATTAGGGCACGTGCTAATGGGATGGTTGAGGGTATAAACAACAGATGGCAGAAATGGATGGCAAAAACCAGAAACTGGGGGGATGTGGCACAGAGTTGCTACAGTTTGTAAACTGAGAGAGGAACCCATTGCATTTTCTGTCTTAGATCAGGCTCCCAGCAAGGTGCTGGGTATTGCAGAGGTGGCAGAGAAGGCCTGGCAGCCTCCTGTTCTGCCAGCCCTCCTCCTGTCTCTCACCATGGCAGCCTTTTGTGTCACAGACACCTTCTCCCAGACAGTGCCATAAATGAACACCASCAGCCCACTTTCCTCCCGTGGGAACTGCACTACCTTCAGGATCCTGGCATGGAATAATCACCCCCCTGTTCCTAAACACAGCTGTTTGCTAGCACATAATACACCAAAAATGGGGTGATAAAAGCCTTGTCTCTGCCTTCTTTCTAGTAAGGAAGAGCAAATACCAGGCAATTACAAAACAGAGTATCTGCTCAGGTGAACTTCTCAATTCAGACATCCATAATAAGAAAACATGGCAATTTATTCATTTGATTCCATTTGTGCCTCTGCTGCTATGGAAAGCTGAGTACTTTGAGGCTTAGAATCTACCATATGCTGTAAAATGATTTACTCTGCTGCTTTTTTATTTGTACAGGATGCTCCCCCTGAGAAACACAATGGTTTCTCATTTACAAGGCAGTCCTGCTGGCATCACTGAAAGGGAGGGGAAAAAAGCATAAATATGAAATGAATCTAATGTTGCAACAAAATGGGATGCAGTGTTCAAGTGACCTAATTAATGCCCAGTGCAGACTGGGAGGCCTGGAATACTTTAATAGCTACGGGTAAAGTTTTAAGRTTAATAAAATACCGTGCTTGGTCAGGAGCTATCTGCACTACTCAAGTATTTATCGAGGAGATTTGGGCAGAAAGAAAAAATGATGTCTGCTGATTTTCACTGGGAACTGGCCTCTGTCCTTTTTGGCTTCCCCAGGCTCAGGGGATGCAGGCACACACAGTGTGAATCCTGGGATGTGACAGCCAAGGGCCATGTCCACCCTGGTGCCACTTCAAGGATTTCCAGCCCTTGGTGCACAGGACACACAAGGCTGGTGGTGTGGYACTAGGAAGTGCTCATTCTCTCCTAGGAACACCTGTGCAAAGCATCCTGAACCAGTTCAAAGCTCCTGATTATTTTAAAAGCCATCTGAATATKCCTCAAATGTAGTGACATTTGTATGGTCTTAAAACAATTAAGTAATAATTAAATAATTCTGCTGCTGGGCATATGTGTGTAAAATTTCCTACACATAATTTGAAACCTTTCTTCCATGAAAAATGAATAGTGCTAAAAAAGACATCTGCTCTTCTCTAAGTCAGGCAAAAATCCTGCTTGGACTCATTTTAAAACTGAAATMATCAACAATAAAAGCATTTTCTTTTCCATCTTTCATGCTGAAGGTACTTTTTCCCACGTCAGAACCCAAGTCTATAATCCAGGGCACTTCTCTTTTGCAACAGAATCACTGAATCACACTAATATTTGTGTTATAATGGAAATAAGTTACCAGAGTGTGTTTTGTTATGCAGATTTCCTGGGAGAAGGGAAAGAAGGAAATAATCTAGTTTCTGAAACCATTTAAACAGCAGGCAAAACTGGACCAAACAGATGAGATATCACATTTCAGAAACCCAGAAAGTTAAATATCACATTGCCAATTCTAGATACATTAATTTTCATTTCAATTTAAAAAACATGCAAATAAAGGACACACAGCCCATCCTGCATTTTTTTTTAAAGAAAAACAAAATAAGAAAGAGGGAAATCAAACTGATCACACACAATCACCAGCTCTCAATAATCAGCTGCTCTGTAGTAGAAGCTCRTGTACACATTTACTCAGCAGTAAATGCAATTCCTTTTTTGTTGTAGTACATCCTACTTCATTACCTTGAACAGCTGACAAGATATAACTAGCTCAGATRCAGCAACTCATTTTATGCTGAGCATTTACAGTCTCAGCTCAGGAAGATTTTTTTTTTATTCTAAAAATCCAACTTCCAGCCCAGGAAAAGCCCACGCTTGAGTAKGTTTCTGTTCAGAGATGTTCTTCATCAGCTATCAGGGTGTGCTGCTGGACTGCCCATGGAAGAGTTCACTGCCTCTGACACTGTTAATACTCAATTGTAATTAATTAAACTATTGTTTCTGAGATAAACTCTCAATTCATAAACTTGGATAGTCTTCAGACCAGTCTTTTTTTTCCTGAAGACATTGTTTTTTCAATTATAATTAATATCTTTAACTTTTTACTTCTTAATTTTTAAGAAACCACATGAACTATTAAAATAGTTTATGCTGTACCAGTGAGGAAAGAATAGGGAGAAAAAAGAGAAGCAAAAAAAATTACCCAGTGTGTGTTTTGCTGATAAATATTTTGTGTGCAGACACCAGACACTGGGCTAAGTCTCAGCTGGTATAAATTAGTATTACTCCATCAACCTCAATTTCCTTTCTGAGGCTCACAATATTGCTATTTAAAAGAAGTGTGTGTGTGCAGAGAAATGACAGGAAATATTCCCATGGACCCTGGTGGGAAGTGTCCTGTGGGACCAGCATTTTAACGATGTTTTAAGCAACTATGTAAGAGGGAAAGACACAAGGCCATTGTGTGTTTTATGTGGAGCTGGCCTTTGAGCCTCACAGCCTAGGGCTAGGCTTCTTTCTCCTTCTCCTGAAAAGAGTACCCTTCTCCATTCCTGGAAGAATTTCTCTGGACTTTTGGCTTTGTGGCAGTGGAGAAGATGTAACTGGGTGCAAACCTTAGCTAGCCTTCAACATTTCTCCCTGTTCCTTCCTGCAAAGGGCACRTTCTTGGCATGCAGGGACTGTCCCTTTTGTCACCCCCAACACACTGCAGACTGATTTCTCCTTCCAGAGCCAGCACTGCTTAGCTGAAAAATTTCAACAACAAAATCATGGGATCTCTCTTGCAGCATCTGTCCTGCTGAGCAGGGAACAGGAACACAAGGAGGGGCAGCTCGACAGGCAACTGGCACCCTGCAAGAGGATGAAGCAAGACCCAGAGATTTGTATATTCCTACCCAAACCCCAAAACTAGCCCTCCTTCCTCCTCTCTTGCTTCCCCTTGWGGCTTCAGTCAGGTGATCTAGCCATCTGCAAGACAGAGATAATTGAAAGCACCAAAGTAGATGTCTGTGGCATGCCTGTAAACTGATGGGCTTGAGCACAATGCTTGAAAAAAATCCAAACCCTCTAGGGGCTGCTTCCAGTTTTCTGGAACAATTAGTCTCTGCAGAAATAATTTGGATCAATGCTTAGTGTTGGCCAATGCTGGTGTTGTTAAATCAGGAGGAGCAGGATGCTGGTAGGGATCAGAAAATCCCCACGTCTCCCTGTTCTGTGTGCAATGGTGAAGTTGTGAGCAGGAGTCACACCAAAACACACTCCACTGCTTCAAAGTGCCCAGCAAAACCAAAACACCAAGTATTCGGAAATAGAGTTAGGAAAGCTCACCCCAGTGGGATGCAAAATAAAAGTCTTCAAAACATACTCTTAGTGTTCCTTTAGGAATATCATTTCCATGTGTGACATGGGAGACAAGGAAATGAATACAGATTTTTCAGGGTTAGTATAAGGTCTAAGATTAATCTGAGTAACCATTTTTGTACTTTCCCCTGGTGTCTTTACATTCCCAGGAAAAAGGACTTTGCTGCAGACCTCTACAGGCTGGTGCTCATGACCCTCATGCTGAGCTTCACTGGTCTAAGTGGTGCTGGGATGGGAGCTGGGATTTCTGACTGGTCCCAGCTGAATCTGGAGCTCCCTGTCACTGCCTGTCCTCGCTGTGCCTTCACTAAACAACTAAAATGAAGACACTGGATCAAACATCCCCTTAAACATTCACCAGGGGAGGCACAGACATATTTGCCCAGAGGAGAAAGAGGCACTGGTTGAATTCAAAGTGCTGCTTTAAGCTAATTTTGTTGAGAAAAGTGAAGTGGTTGTGTGAACACTTCTATTTTAAGCCCAAGCCAAGTCAGTCAGGCTGTAAATAAAAGAACTGTCCACATGGGATTTGCACTGGTTTAACTTCAGGTGGTAGAAAAATCAATGCAAGGTCAATCACTGCAGCTTCTTTGGGCAGACAAGGTTAAGGACTTACCCTTCTTGTCATGGCATTAGGCAGCTTAGAAAAAGCTTTAGATTTCCTCAGAAATTTTGATGAATTTAATTTATTATTTTAATAAATAACTGTCTAATAAAACCAGACATTGAGCAGCATTTGGGAAGCTCCTCCACAACAGAATCTCAAACATCCTGGCTGTCAGAGCTGTGGGCAGGCTCCTGTTATTCCCTAAGGAAAGGCTGACTGAAGGCATCCCTCCCTGGTTAACAGGCACAAGGAGTGGGTATTTTGTTGRCAATCAATTCAGTGGTTCAACTCCTACCTAATTGACCAAGCTCACAACAGGTATCTCCAAAGAGTAAAGCCCTGAAATCTGCCTTTTCACCGACTTTTACAAAAAAAAGCCACCTCAGGCACATAATCACTCATGTCAATATCTTTAAAACATCCATGACATTTTAAATGTTGACTTTAGTCTCCAGGGTGTCTAGAAAGAGAGCAATTACTTAATAGAGCTGTATGAATATTTTGGCAACGTGTACTAAAACTGTCTAATGTGCCTTTATAGGCTTAAATTGATCATGGGAAAGTACTATTCAAAAAATTTTGGAGATTTCTGTCACCAAAATATAGCCTATAGTAGCAATGCTGAAGAGATTTTATTTCAGCTTGCATTTCCAGGGTTTTAAAAATTATTTAACAGAAATTATTTCCAGATTAGGCCAAATTTCTCCACTCAATCATGATAAGCAAAATGGAAAAAAAAGAAATTAAAGTGTTCTTTTCCCTTTTTATTTACCCACAAACTAACTTTTTTTTTTTGTATTTGTAGGTATATGGCAATTTTTAATCAAAATGAAAAACGTTTTTATATTTTCTGAATACTAAAAAATTTTTAAGTCTTCAAGTATCAAATATCTAAAGACAACTTTGAAAAGTTAAAAGAAGTTCAGTTTTARAAGAGTTTGTGAGACACTAATTTTGAATAAAATTATAACTGTTTTTTTTTGGAAAGCTACCATTTAGCATTTACAGAKAAGCTACAGATAAGCCTTCAACCCTGCAGTCTGAGACATTATGCTCATTATCCATACTAATAGCTCCAGAAATTTCTGAAAACAAATTCACAGAGTTTGACATTTCTTGCTTTCAACAATCTTTTTGGCAATCTTCAGCCCTTATGTATATTAACGCAKGCAGTGTTAGTTAACATATTAATACCAGCAAATGTAAATGCATACAAACATTTTTTTTGTTACAATTACTTTTTACAAC
Organism: Cardinalis cardinalis; assembly: GCA_014549065.1. Lineage (NCBI taxonomy): Eukaryota > Metazoa > Chordata > Aves > Passeriformes > Cardinalidae > Cardinalis > Cardinalis cardinalis. Next base: position 225,338 of record JACDOX010000087.1, on the reverse strand, counting down.
ACTATTGAATTCCATTCTGCTCTAGAGATTTTTACATCCATCCCTCCCTTTTTTGGAGGCATAAGATAGTATTACAGAGGGTAAAAATAATGACTTCTGAATACCTCTGCCATCCTTATCTTTTCTAATTATCACTCACTATCAGAAAGGAAGGGGAAGAGAATCACACATTTTATACATAGCTGCGACTCCCAGCATAAGAAGGACATGGAGCTGTTGGAGCAAGTCCAGAGGAAGCCTTGGAGATGCTCCAAGGGCTGGAGCTCCTCTGCTGTGGAGCCAGGCTGGGAGAGCTGGGGGTGTTCATCTGGAGAAAAGARGGCTCCAGGGACACTGCAGAGCCCTTCCAGCGCCTAAAGGGGCTCCAGGAGAGCTGGAGAAGGACTTGGGACAAGGGATGGAGGGACAGGACAAAGGACAATGACTTCCCACTGCCAGAGGGCAGGGATGGATGGGACATTGCAAAGAAATTCCTTCCTGTGAGGGTGGTGAGGCCCCTGAGAAGTTGTGGCTGGCCCATCCCTGGGAGCATCCAAGGCCAGACTGGATGGGGCTTGGAGCAACCTGGTGTATTGCAAGGTGTCCCTGTTCATGGCAGGGGGCTGGAACTGGAGGGTCTTTAAGAAGCTTTCCAACCCAAACCATTCTATGACATGACTTTTTTGGGTCATTTTGATCAGGTGACTTGACTTTATTTTCCCGTCTGCATATGTGCACATACTAAAAAGTGAAACACTGACTTAAACAAAACAAGCWCAAATAGCGCTGTTAAACAGGACAGAGTGAGCATTACAGCCCATTTWTTTTCCTCCTCCTGCCTCTCTGAGTGTAAGCAATCTCTGAGATGGAGGTGACGGAAAGGAAGGAAGAAGAGATGGAAAGAAAGCCGCACGAGCCGCTCCAAGTCCAAGGGAGCCCTGGAGGCGGTTTGCACCCACCATGGTGACTCATGACCTGCCCAGCAGCCTCCAGACTGACATTCTGCAGGTAGTTGTGGCAGCGTTCCTTGTGCTCCTCCAGAGAACTGCGCTGCTTGTAGCTCCGGCCGCAGTAGTTGCACTTGTGAGGCTTCCCCACTGCGGAAAGAATGAGAGCACGGGGTCAGATCCACGGCAGCCACCGCCAAAGCTCACACCTCCACCACCAACAACTCTTGTGATGGAAACACACCTAAGAAAGGTTACTCGAGCCTCAGGTCTCTCTCCCAGGCCCGTGTTCCCCCCGCACACGCCTCCTCCTACCCGCCAGGTGCTCTGCCCCATCCGTTTTTCACACTGGCRCTGTAGCAGCAGAAGGAAAAGGAGGCGGCCTCGGTGGCAAAGCAAATAAACAGATGCTGAGAGGGGGGAAAATACCAACCAGCTGAATCACACCCCAGCACCAAGTCTCGTGGGAAAGAAACTTCTGAGGCCTTTGGCCCTTGGCACAGCTGCTGTCACAAAAATGAGCTGCCCCAGTGGCCTAATTCTTCTCCCAACTGTGGGGAAACCTATTACGTGGCTCAGAGTTCTTTCATTGAGAACACTTTGCCAAAATTACTCAGGGAGGGTTGGAAAATAAATTGAAAGTAACTTTGGTAACAGCACTGCTACGTGCCAGAACTGAACAACCACAGTAATTCAGAGACCAGATAACATAAAAAATATATCATATAAATATATATACATAAAAATACAAAAAGCCATGTAAAATGAAAACCAAGCCAGATGAATGCAAGACATAACTCAAGTTTTTAATCTTTTTCATTTTGCTCAGCAGCATTAAGCACAAACGGCAAATGCTTCTTAATACACGCAAAACCTGGCACCAAATTCTCATAAATTATATCCATTTCATAGTATGTCATTAAGAAACCACAAGAATGGCCTAGCCCAAGGCCAGAAAGCTAGCCAGAAGGTATTTTGCCAAGTGGTGCTAATAAAGGCTTTTAATATAATTTAAACTTGTAGAACATGAACATTTATCCTCTAATAACTAAAGAGCTATTAAGTCACTGCTGCAAGTCTAGTAAAACACCATTGGCTGCAAACTTCAGAGCCGGCTGAGGGAAGGGAAAGGTCAAACTTCTTCCAGAGTTTTGAAAATCTTAGGTAAGAATTTTAGTCTCTGGCCAAAGAAATTGAGAACAACCTCTGTTGGGTAATCTACATGTTTCTATTGGGTTTGTCCCAATATTGAAAGCTTTTCAGAGTCATTTACTTAATGAAATCTGAGCTGTACTAATTGCAGCCAAACTGCATCGTCACCACTGGGATGGGGGAACGCAGGGAAGCTGTGGGGGGACAGGCACAACAGCCAAGAATTTGAGCTGGGCAGAGGGCTCAAACATGAAAAAAGGAATTTGATGAAAAGAACATGCTTGCAGAAACTTTCAGGTTTTCCCAAAAAGTTTGCATGTACATTTTAGTAGCACAATCAAGGGAAAAGAAAACCCTGCTTACAATAAGTATCYAAACTGTGGATTTCTTTGTTTTGAGACAAGGCTTATCCTCAAGAAAGCGTGTCTTAGACCAAAGAGTTGTTGTGGCCCTCATTTTAGTTTGCTCACTTGCTTACACTGTTGCCATAACTGATGCTGGTAATGGAATTCTCAGTGGAGGCCCAGCATGAGACTCATTATCATTCCCAGAATAATTGCCCTTGATGTGAACAATGTGGATCGAGCCCCAGCTCTTAAACATAAACCAGCCAGTTCATTCTGGAGGCACCTTTAGGAAAACACACCAGAGGTTCCCCAGGATGGAGAGGCCTCTATAATCACCATTACAATGCTTCATTRTGCATCTAGATGGCATCAATGTCTGTCAGTCTGACACCTTCATTAGAAGCTAATGTGGTGTCTAATAAAAAAATCCAGTGCAATGGAAGGAATTATGTTAACTGAGCTGAAGCAGGGCTGAATTAGCCCACCCAGTTTGGCTACACTAAGCTATCAAGCAACTTAGATAAACTGTAAGACAAGGAAAAGGGGTGATTGCTTGCAGCTATTTTAGGCAGCTACAATTAATTACATTATTATCATTTAACACAGAGAGAAATATTCTGCTACAAGCTCATATTATTAAAAATTAATAATTAACAGTCAAAAAAGAGGTTTTATTAGACCTCTTCAAATGGTTGCTCCCTGCATTGCAACCATTTCAGTAACTATTCACATACAACATGGCAGAGCTTTTCCAATGATATCTTGGACGGTCAGCTACCCAAATTCCATCAAATTTGAAGGTTAATAGAGAAGATAAAAGTTAATGATAAAAACATGATTTCTACAGGCAAGATGGGATCTGAGGAACATAATTCCTCAAGGAAAGGAACAGGCCCTGTACACACTTTCTCTTCTCTGGGGGAAAGATAAGAGAATAAACAACATGTGGCAAGTGTTGGTCATGTTGCTTAATACACAGCTGCAAAGAATGAAGTTTGTGAGCACCAGTCGAGCAGCATCAGGCACAACTCCCTTGGGYTCATTTCCCAACTCTGTCCCCCCTGGCTCTGGAGATGCAATCATATCATAGCCCCAGAGGTGTAAAATATTACACTATAAAATGACACAGAGATTTACACTATAAAATTACACAGAGTGACTGGGACTTGTGTTGAAGAGCAATTGATCAGGTCAGACCACAATGGAATCAGTCCTGATAGCAGGAGTTTGTGTCACCAGCAATTCTCACAGCCTGTTTGCTAAGAGGTTCAGTGAGCYGAGGCAGCAATTACAGTCAACATTTTAGAAATTGTATCATTGTGACAAATGTCAAGCCACTGAAAGAGCTGCAAATATCCCCTTGTATTCTCAAAGAAGTTAATGACAAAAAAAAAATGGAAGTGAATGTTGCCAGTGGGTGTACATTTCTATGTATTTCATATTACCTGATAGAAAGCTGCAAAAGCCTTTTAGAGAATTCAATTTCAGTGATAATCTCAACAGCATACTTTGTTCCACATAACAACCTGACATGAAACCACATGACTGAYGAAAAATATTTCAGCCTTTGTCAAATACTTGAGTGTAAGTAAACAGCAATATTCAAAATTTGCCCCCACACTCCTGGGCATAAGCAGTCTCTGACTAAAGGGCATTGAGGGGAAGGAGTCCAACAACATTACATCCACCAAACCCCTCTCAAAACTCCAAGAAAATCCTCTCAAATCTAAAGACAGAGTTTCTACCACAGAGCAGAATGGCTCTTTCTGCCTCAGAGCCATTTTCACAGTGAAACCACTCCAAGTTTCCTTGATTTGAAGCTGCCTTCTCCAAGATCCACACGGACACCACRTCCAGCATCACACACAACCATCTCTTGCCAAGCAAAGTCAGGCTGGAAATGCCTGGTTTGGGGTAATTATTCTGTTATCAGCTTTTCAGGATCAACAATCAGATAAAAAATCACCGTCACTTACTCTCACAAAAACGACACAGCACAGTCAATGTAGGCAAGCCCAAAAAACTTGAGAAATCTTTGATCTGTTGTTGAACTGGGAAAGACCAGAGTGCTGGGCAAAACCCAGTGGCCACACCTATGAAACAGCCAACTTGAAGAACATAAAAAACCCACTTTATATTTCTTACTGAAATGTCAGAATTTCCACACATTTAAGCTTAGATTTGGACAGATGACAACATGGCACAGAAAACCCACGGTGGAATCTCAGCCTCAAATGGAAAATATTATGACAGTCACAGCGAAAAAGACATTTAAATTTGAAGTACAATTTTTGCCCTGGAAACAGGTGAACCACTCATCAAAATTCACAGTAAAATGGATTTTGCTGGTGAAATTAAAATGCTCATGTGGAGGGAGGAGGGGAAAGAGGAGGAGGACAAAAGCAAGGTGTTTCTGAGTTAGGAATACTTTGAGTCCTGTGGGTGAACTTTGATAGCTGGGAAGTCTGCGTGCAGCGACAACGAGATGGTGTAACTCTAAGGTCAATATTCAAGACAGAAAGCAGACTTGGGCCTAAGGAAACTTCTTTACAGTCATAAAAAAAGGTCAGTGAAAGAGAAAGAGCCCTCAAGGCATTCACAGAGCATTTTGCTCTCAAAAGAGATGGGAGTGAATAGCAGAATATAAAGTAAGTCAAAGGGAAACAACAAGGCATCCCAGGTACCCCCTTGCCATAAGCACATAAAGCAAGAAAGGCTTATGGAATGGGTTCAGAGCTGCAATGCACTTTAGTGAGCTAAAATCCTGCCTCCCTTAAGAGCCCTGACACTACAGTGCCTGTTTTGGGCAGCACATTGTCCCGTGCAGCAAAGCAGAGCAGAATTGCTCCCTGTCCATTGGCTCATGTCCATGGCCACAGCTCGAGCACTCACTGCTGGGGCAGGGCTGGGCATGGCTGCCTGTGTGACGTGGGCTGGCCCAGTCCAAGGRGCACAGGCTTGCCCCACATTTCCAGTACTTTTGCTCTATTGCCCTGGCCAGACCGTGGAAGTGGAGCCAGCCAGGATTTTTGCACTGCATGGCCATCTAACACAGCTACTTTTGGCTCAGACCAGGAGACCCCCTGACAGCAGGGCACTCAGTGGGACTTATTTCTGTAAAATCTGAACTCCTGCTCAGGCCCCAGCACCCCAGAGCTGCAGCAAACACCAGTATTCTCCAACTGAAGCTTTCTGGAGCAGTGCTAAAGTTAGAATGTTCTTTTGAGCTGATACTTCACAGAATCACAGACTGAGCTAGGTTGGAAAAGACCTTTGAGRTCATCAAGTCTAACCTATGACCTGACACCTCCTTATCAACTAAACCATGGTACTGGGTGCCATGACCAGTCTTTTTTTAAASAYCTCCAGGGACAGTGACTCCACCACCTCCCTGGGCAGACCATTCCAATCCCCAATCACTCTTTCTGTGAAGAATTTTTTCCTMATGTCCAGCCTGGCACAGATTAAGGCTGTATCCTCTTGTCCTATTGCCTGAGAGAAGAGACCAATCCCCACCTGACCACAAYCACCTTTCAGGGAGTTCTAGAGAGCAATTAGGTCCCCCCTGAGCCTCCTTTTCTCCCGGCTAAACAACCCCAGCTCCTTCACCCACTCCTCCACAGGTCTTGTGTTCCAGACCCTTCACCAGCTTTGTTGTCCTTTCCTGGATGCATGTGAGTATCTCAATWTATCAGTGAGTCTCCCATCATAATCATAACCTTTATTCATGCACTAATTGTTTTCTTCCCTCAAACTGGAAGGTGCCTAAGTGAAGGGAACTATTCTGCAGTCACAGTGCCTACAGAGCAGCCCTTTGCCTTGAATGGGACTTATCAGAGCACAATCAGCTTTAACACAGAGGTAGGAAATGTGATTTAAGGTGCKGGGCTGGAACTAGGGAGTGTACAGTTCAACTCTTGGTTACACTACAAACTTGTGACTGCAGGCAAGTTATTCTGATTTCCTGGGCTTCAATTATTCATACATATGATTAAGGTAATAATTCCCTTCTTCACAGCATGTAAATGAACTCGTGCACTTTGCCAGACGCACAGAGGCTAATTTTGTGGAGCACTCACAAGTAGGGAGACACAGAAAAATAGCACTGGTACCTCYACTGAGAAATTAAGGACTTAATAATGCACTATGATTATATTAGATATGGGAGTGAACATTAAAGAGCGAGAGGAGATACTTAGGATGGCACAGAACAGAGGAACAAGAAGAAAATCAAATCAGAAATAAAACAACGTGGCATTGTGAGGCCATGTGCTGCATGGAGTCCTTCAGACTGGGAAACTGAGCACAGGGGGATGTGAAATGCCCCGAGCTTGATGACATTTACCCCACATGGGACAAAAAAGAGAGGGTGCAATAGCTGCAGGAAGGTGGCAATAACAGCTGCTGCTGTCCTTGATGCAGCTGTGAGAGGCAGAGCTGAGGCTGCAGCAGGAGGGCTGAGGCTCTGGAGATGCAACACGGTGGCTGTGCCTTGCTACTGTAATTAAACACTGCACCTCGGCTTGTCTGGAGCTGCCTGGCTCAAAGGCTCACACACACAAAAATATTTACATGAATAACAGACCCCTGAACGAACTAATCACAAAAAAATTAGAGTGAGACCTAAGCCCATGCTGGCTCTGAGCAGCACGTAGCTTTGCAAAGGGAACTGCCTCCCACTCTGAAGCTCTATCTCACTGCTGTGCTTAATGACTGTAAATGTGTTAATTGAAATTCATGGGGGCTCTTTGATGCGTTGCCTTTTTTTCTTTTTTTTTGCCTGTGAGATTACACACACAATACTCATATATACTGGACTTCAGAAATAAGGTCAAGTCCCACAGCCAGCCCAAGATTGTCCAAGACAACCTGCATGCAGAAGTCACAATGTGTAAACAGCTGAAATAAAGGCTAGAGCACACAAACACATGGACTGGAGACACACAGTGTCAAGTGCATCCTCCCCTGAGGGCCCAACCTGTGACATCTTAAAGCAATCTAATTTTCAGCAAGAACAAAATCTCTAGTCACATKATGAAAACTTCACATTAACTTTTTMATCTTGCCAGTCYGASAWSAGRCAGCAATACCTGGGGTATGTTTCAAGGGATGTGGATACTTTTCTGGATCTCAGGGAATTCTGATGTCTCCATTTCATAAGGACCTTTTAGATTACCATATTTTGGGCCAAGTATTAGAGTTCATGAGGCCATGAACCCTAATAATAAWAGGGTCCATGAACCCTAATAATGACCCATGTAGTAAAGGGCTGGGTCACCAGATCATGCGGTACAGAAGTCACACAAGCAGATTTGTGCTCAATAAGGTTTCTATGCACCTTAAAAGGCTCAAAACTCAAAATGTAGCAGTACAACAGAAGCCTACATACAGGTCTTATCTTGGAGCTCACAACAGAGCACTTGACTGACTTCACGACCTCATGGCCCAATGCCTCTTAGTCAACATTATTATCAAGTGTAACTGATATATACATGGCTGTTCAACACAACATTTTGTGAGATTCTCAGCAAGTGAAAAGCAGCTTGTCCTGACTTTTTGCACAGTGGCAGTCAATGATAAGTGATTTTTGTTGACAGCTACCATGTCCTATTACAGCTGACAGTGAAACCCAGCTGGATCCCCGTGGGACTTCAGCACCCAGTGAAACAACAGCAAAACATCACACCTCCAACTCTGGGGTTCTGTAGACATGCCTGCCTCTCCTATAAACACCTCCAGGGCACAAACCAGCAGCTTGACACCTGCATCCACCTGCCAGTTGTTTACAGCACTGTCAAACAAGCAGCAAGCAGTGAGTACTGTACCAGCGTTCAGTTCTCCCTCAATATGCCACAACAAGCATCARCACCAGATTCTACATGAGCCCTGARGACTTCATCCAAGAAGTAAATGCACTAGTCAAGAGAAACTTTTCCTATCTATACCCTGTCTATAAGAACCACACAGCCAGAATCTAGAGTAAATCTGCAAATATCAGTGCTCAGGCACAGCATTTAAGGGGTTGGGTCCTTATCTGTATCTTCAGGAGGTTCTGCCTGCAGCCTGTTATTACTTTAATAGATGTTTCAATTTATTTTGCAGCTATTAGTGGCTGTGTTATATGATTCATTAGATTGTATTTATTTACTAACTAATCTGCAGAATTTTACAGATAAAACAATGTTTCAATCTGCCACTAGGGTTATAAATAAATAGGTGCCCTTTTTGTGCCAGAAGTTTAACAAACAAACTCCTGTTTCACTGGCACAGTCACAGAATTGCTGAAGTCTTCCAAATTGTCCAAATAKTCACACAGCTCCTGCTGCAATCTTGCAGCACCCATTCAAACCAAGAAAAAGCAAGAATCTTACACCCGATTTTTTTCCTATGCAGCACAGAAGATGCAGCACATTTTTTTCCTGYAGCACCTGTTTACTTTGCAGGTTTGTATGTTGTATCTGTGTATATGCAAAAAACAAAGGGAAATGTGAAATGTGAAATGTACCTATGTGAAAACATCCAAATCAATTATGCATCAAATCAAGGAAAACACAGACAGGGACAATAGTGTTGCATTTAGTTTTGAAAGAGATGAAAATTCACGGATGCTCTGATTCTACGTCTGAAGAAACACACATTACACTACATAGAAGCTCTCCTCATGTACTTCTCATGGTTTAACTGTTTCCTTCATTCACATCTAGCAAAAGGAACCTGACAATCAATTTTTAGTTTACATTAATGCCAATGAAGCATTCTGACTTCCCTCCCCACTTACATTTGAAAATTTCAAGTGCAAATGTTCTGCACTTCATGCTGTGAGGCCACTGATGTGAATGCACTGTCCAAGTCCCACACCCACATGTCCCAGAAGGTCCAGAACTCCAGCACTGGTGGGGTTGCTAGGAATTCTACATGGATTCTGATGTGATTAAATAATACTAGAAAAGGACTCTGTTTACATTGCACTCTGGTGCTGAGATGAACTAACACAAACCAGGAAGTCCACAAAATAACTGGTGTTTTATCACCTGGCTGGCTTCAAAGTGACTTAYAAGCAGCCAGGTTTATCATCACTAACTTTTAAAAGGGGTAGAGGCCTTCCAGGGAATACAAGAGGTGACTTTGGAAAGTCCAACCTGCAATGTCTCCATGCTATCTGGATGTGGGTGGAACAGGCTGAAGAAAGAGGTTAAAYCTTAACTCTGAGACTTTCCACTCCACTTCAGACCTTTAACATTATATAAAGTTGACTTGATAAGTGGAGTGTTAATTGGTTCACGAGGCAAACCTTCCAAAATGTGCTTTTTGGCTTCTCTTCATTTTAACCCTGCCCCAGCAACAGCACGAGCAGGTAAAATAAAAACCAGTTTAGGTTGGCCTGTTGTTCCTCTCTGCCCTGTCCTGTGTGCTCCCTGCAGTGGCACAGCTGAGCAGGAATGTCAGGAGGTGCCTGGAGATCCACACGTCATCCATCAGGAGCCCAGCTTCCACTGCAGGGGGGGAGGAACAGCTCCCAGGGGCAGCACAGGGTGTGGGCACCTCAGTGCAGATCAGGAATGCTGCTGGACAAACACTCCCTTCACAAGAGCTTTTGTTTGGGGGTTTTTGTTTCCTCTTTGGGTAAAACAAATGTAGATGTTGGGCCAGATTTCTCTAGGAAGCCAATTCACATCAGCTGTGTGCAATTTGCATTTATTTCAAGTGCAGTCCCTTTGCATATCCTRCAGAAGCCCCTGAGCATTACAAAACCAACAGAATCTAAGAATGATTTGGAGCAGGCAGTGCCAGAGTGCTAACAGGCATCCTATACTATATAAACAACAGGAAATAGAGAGACACCATGTTTAGCTTCCACTAAAACACTAGGTAAGTTTTCTCCTGCATAAAATCACTGAGCAAGCCCTTTAAGTCATTTCTTCTCATCCTAYGGCAATGATTTCCCCTGTTCCACCTACAAGCTCCTGTGTGAGAAAAAGCATCTTTTAGCACCTGGCACCTCTCAGTTTTATGTCTTGTATTAGCAGGTAGGAAGAACACACTCCCTTCCTGTAAGTTTTCCCTTTTCTTGTCACTGTCAGAAACAAAGTTTTGGAAACAGACAATTAAGACCAAGCTGTCATGAAGATAACAGCAACTTGGGAAGAGTAATACTGACAGCTCCTCTTCTTTTCCTAACCACTGATGTTGGGAGTTTGCACTTATTTTGATYAAGGCCAACATTGAAGGAAATCTTGTTTCCAAAAGCAGGTCAGGCTGTGAAACTAATGGGCTCCTTTGGGACATGAAAATTGTTATTCACACTTCTCTAACTGCCCAGGAATCAGCGTGGCCCATGCCTTTGTGTCACTTGCATCAAGATCTGCTGCTCAGGCATGCAGTTCTGCCATGTCTTGCACCAGTGTCAAGTGAGGTCAAACAGCAGGAGAGTGACTGTCTCCTTCCCCCTGTGCAGCCTTCCCATCCATCCCCTGCTCTTGCTCTCTGCCTCACAACTCTGATAAACTCTGGTGTGTTTAGCACCAACAATGCAGAGCAGCTCGAAATCAAGGTGGGACTTTCCTCACCTACRCCAGTGGTCTTTACTGCTCCACAGTCAAAATTAACCACAGTATATGRCAGGAGGAAATCATGAGCATTTTGTAAAAACAGATCTCAGCACAGCAATATTAACAGTAAAGGTATCCTTTAAAGGATGATAGGGTCCTTTAAGGGAGCAATCTGAGCTTCTGTTCTAGCACAAACCTCTACATCAACTATCTAGGTCTGAAAGTGAAGCTAGATTAATCTTTTCTAGGTAATAAAATTCTGCAATTCCTGTTAGTCTCACTATTTTTCCTATTTTTTTTTTGTTGTTGTTTGTTTGGGGTTTTTTTGGGGGGAGGGGGTTGTTCATTGTTTGTTTCAATAAAAAAAATAAAACCCAACTATATCAGAGCATTTCTTAATACCCAGGATTTTTTAGGTTTGTTCAGTAGAGAGAATGAGTAGAAAGGAAGGAAGGAAAGATTTGGGGGTTTAGGATGTTTCCTTTTTGGTGCAATTAGCTTTGCACTACAAGTCTTGGACAGATTCAAAACCTAATTGTGACTGAAAGGGAGGTTGACAAAATGTAAGGGAATTAAATATGGGTGTGAAATTAAACCAAAAGGAAGAAAAAGAAAAGAAGGGAAGAAAAAGCAACTGCTTAGGCTGAAAGTAAAGACAGAAAAGCTGGACAACAGAAAATAGCTCTCAAACCATCCAGAAATATTTAAAAAGGTTACCTGTAAAAGCAGGGAATTTAGGAAGCTCTGAATATACTTAACTACATTCCCTGATGGAAAAAAAAAAAAAAAATCACACTGAAGGCTACACTAGGTTCTTTGAAATAGGTGATTTCACCCAGAAGTCTGAATCAAGAGTGAAAAGATGTAAATTTTCTTGTTCCTCAATACCAAGAAAAAAAAATCTTTTTTTAACATCTGTTCTTTTAATTTGTGTCAAAAGTCTTGTAACTGAGTCAGCAGATGGGAATTGAGAACATCTGGGTTCAATCCCACCTGTGACACTGATGTCTTGCCTTTGTCAAGTCTCTTTTTGCTGGCCCCCTGGGTTCCTCCCCTGCACRAGGTGGCTCCTCTCTCCTCTTCTCCTGTACTGGAACTCAGAGAAATGACTGTGTCTCACCAAGAGTCCTCCTGATGACCTGACACAAAGTCCTCTTGATCACCTGACACAAAATGGCCTTTCTCTTCTTTTCACCACAGTGTGATCCTGTCCCAGGGCCTGCACTCCAGCACTTCATGCTGATCAAGGCAGAAATCTCGTGCTTTTCAGCCAGATCTGTACTTGCAGCCTCTCAAAGCTGGCTCATTTTTAGCACTTGGAACAAACTCTCTSCTCGTAGAAGACCATATGAACATAATGGATACATTTTTCACGATATAGCTAACACGGACATTTTACTATGGCACCKAAAAGTCCAGCAAAGCACTTTTCCTGGTGAATGATCTATCCTTTGCAGCTGAACAGCTTCATTCCAACACAAGATGCCAAAAATCAAGGTCTGATGCTGCCTGACAGATAGGTAGCTATGGAGACACACCTGGCCCTACAGCATTACCTGCAGTTTCACCCCAAGTTAGACACCTGGTTCCTGGAGTCAGCTGACCAAAGAGGAAAAGTTACCTTGCATGTTTGCTCACTCACTCAATAAATATTGTAAGGTAAATAGAAAGGCAAGTTTATCATCTTGTGCTATTATTTGTTAGTATCTGATATGGGAACCCAGATTCGTGATGTTTTAATTCCTGGGGTCAGAAATTCATCAATAGTGCAAACTCTGAGGAAATGTGGCAATATCCATGGAATTTATTCAGATTAGTAAAACTACAATTGATTCCAAAACATCAGTCAAAACCGCTTCCATGAACTCCCTGTTTTCCTACTTGAAATTTTCCATTCTTCCATTGCTTCAAAATTCGGAATAAAGATGGATTTTATCCCCAAATGCTCTCCAATTTATGCTTTAAATAATCTCCCTGCTCCACCCTGGTGTTCATAGGAATAAAACTAATATTATATATGAATCACAGAATAAGGTGCCTCCTACAAAAGGCATCACTCTGTTAGGAAGCCATTCTAAGTGGCACATTCAGTGTGCATTTACCCTATGGGCTCCATACCCAGTACACCGACTGTATCAGTTTTTGTTTTCATAACCTATTCCTGACACCCAACAAGAACTGGGAGTGCTGCTCCAGGATTTGGCAAGAAGGAACAGGCTGTGGATGAGCAGGTTTCTCTGACTCACCTACACGGATCAACAAGGAAAAATAAAAGGGAGAGGGTGGGGATTGCAAAGGGAAAAAAAAAAGAGAGAGAGAGAGAGGAGTGACGTGTTCCCTTGGATGCAGCGTGTAATGCTGCTGGCAGACTGCCTGCTCTGGTGCCACAGAGTTCCAGACATGCCAGTCCAGCTGACTCAGCTCTTTGGAAGAAGGAAAGGGAAGGGAGAAATTTGTCAAACGTTTCTGATACCTGAGGGACAGGGATTGCTGGGCTCTCCTCAAGGATCTTTGAACCCTGCTCTCATACCAGGGACTTCAGGGGTGTCCCCAGAGAGGTATTAGAGATGCCCACATGATAACCCTGCTCAGAGCTGCTTATGTCTGTACCAAATCCTGCCTCTGTGGTTGTTGGAAAATTCATCAGCACAGCTTTATCCCACAAACCAGAAATGTCAGGCCTTTCCTAGCCAAGGCTAACTGCTCTCAGACAAGACACTGTCTCCAAGGAAACGAGCRAAAAGCAGGCACATGAAGGGTATCCAAGTGAGAGAGAGTCTATGGCCCATGTCACTTTTCTATATAAAAATCTCAACATCAGATACTCTGCAGTGTATTTTTTGCATGTGATTTATTTTTAAGAAAGATCTTGGAGCCCTTAAATTATCTGGACTCTGGCTACCTGTGAGGCCAGCTCTGTCCCACAAGGCAACACCTGTTAGGAACAGCCCCAGATCTGTTTGGCTGGGGGGAACCCTGTGCTGTTGTCACAAAATCACAGAATGGTTGGGGATAGCAAATCATCCCATTCCAAGCCCCCTGCCATGGGCAGGGACACCTTTCACTAGACCAGGCTGCTCAAAGCCCCATCCAATTTGGTCTTGACTTGCACTCCAAATAAATGAGGCAAGAGGAAGAAAGTATCCACCTAYTTCCTGGCAAAAGGAACTGGAACACAGGCTAGGGCTTAGGCTGTCAAAGCCCCTAATTCTCACTGAAATCAAGCAGACCTCACTGCTCCTAAAGATAAAAACCACATGGAACCAGTCCCAAAATGAGCACTAGGATGATCCTGTCTCAATTTTCCAGTCAGGATTCTCCCCAAGAGAGGTCCTTGGCTGTCTCAGAGCACATGAGAACATTTATGCCTCTTGCTGGAATAGAAGGAAAGGACATGTGCTTGGGGAGCACATTCCCTTAACACAGAGCAGCTGGCACAGATCCCTTACAGCCCTTCCCAGTGGCASAACAACTCTGGCACCCTCGATACAAAGAGCCCAAACAAATTCTAGGTACAATATCCCTATTGCACAGGGATGGCTCTGTCCCATCCAGGTGCTCTTTGTCAAAGGTTCAATAGTCAGGGCCTCACCAGCATTTCTCCAGTTCAGGAATGAAGATAGAGATCTYGACTGGCTGTTGCAAGGCAGGGAGGGAACTTGGGGCACCCTGTCTGAAATCAACACAGCACAGTTATGCAAAACATGTGTGCAACTGGCATCTCTTGTGTAATCCTGGCTGCAATCAACCTCTCTAACCACTCCAGAAGGGAAGGAGGGGCAGAGGGTGGAGAAAGTTCACACTTAGATCAAATAAAAAATGGGAAAATATCCAGAGAGCTTTAGTCAGGTAAAAACACAGTTCCCTCTCATGGGAAACCTCCAGGACAAGTTTCCTTGAACTTCACACAGGGTTATAAATAGGAGGAGAGTCACACAGAGTTCAGTACAGGTTCACTGTAAAAAAAAATCTAGACATTCTCATTTTCCTTCTTGAGTGATATCCATCAATATCTTAGCTGTAAGCCAATTCATAATTACAGGCTGCTGAGAACTCAGGAGAATATATCAGCAGCAGCTTTCCTAAACTCTGCTGTGKCGTGGGTTATGGGTTATTTTTGTCCCCCTTTAGTTTCTCTTGGCTTCCTTTCCAGATGGCAAAAATACCTCTTTGCACCTTAAAACATATGCTGTCAAAAATGTCAGGGGCGGTTCTCCCTGTCACACTGCCCTGTAGCACAGCTCTGAGATATCAATGAAAGAAGGCCTCACACCACTGTTGGATTCCAAGCTCAAACATTCCCAAGCTGAAAGGTTTCACAAACTCCTTCAAGAACTGACAAAAGCCGGCTCCAAATGCTGGGTCTCCTGTCCCCAGAGATGATATGCAGAAGGTTTTTGCCCTTGAAAATAATTTTCTCGGGGGAAAAAGGAACCCAACACTTGTTTGCTCCTTAGAGCTGCTGTGATATTTGCTGCTCAGAAGTGGCCTTGGCTTTGCTGAGATGAGGTCTGGTCACATCAAAACCAGGTTTGCATCTCAACTGCATGAAAAAGTTCTCTGCCACCTCTTGAATCTCTGTCTGCAAAMCCCACTGCAGAGAGCTCAGTGGCTGGCTCTGGAGCAGGAGGGCTCCTGGTGTGCTGCATCATGTCCCTCCAGCTTATCCTAACACAATGAGACACCCAAATCCCTGCAGATGCAACACCTGCACCTCAAATCCTGGGTTTGTATGTACATGTGCTAACTTGAGCATAAAAATACCGCACTTCTGAAACAATCCCTGGTGACAAGAAAAACAAGGGAACTGTTTCTAGCTGGAACTGAAAGGAGCAAAGGACTACAGATCTTTAAATACCTGAGCTACTAGAGCCTCACCTGCCAGCCTGTCCGCAGCAGTTGTGGTGCAGAAAGACAAGTGATGCACACAAAGCTACCTTGGTGCTTAGGTCCCTGAATTTGCAAATTGGGTCTCATGGGGGTTTTCCTGTTTCATTTTCTCATCGCTGAAAAACAGATAACAAGGAGGCAACAACTCATAGCAACTTCACACAGGCTTGGGGCTGATGGAATAGATAGGGGTTTTTAAAGAAATGATGCAAAAATTGCAGGCTAAGTAGTAAGTCCTTTAGTATTATTAATAATCACCTTACTATTGTGTCTGAGATAATCATGCTGCTCTCGGGGTCTAATACCTCAGTGGTTATGGTAACAATACAAAGTTATTATTCCTTCCACTTTGTAATTATCTCGTTTCACTACTGCACAAAGGCTAAGTAAACCTAAGGAGATCATGTACAGCGCTGTGCAGCTGGGGCACCAGCACCACRGAGTACTCTGTGATGTACTTACATGACCTTCATCACAGCAATATGTTTGTGCCTTGCCATGATTCCCACGTGCTGCCCTCTCACCATCTCAACTAGGTGAAGAAAKGCTCTTTATTTCCATTTTACTGGGCAGGCAGCTGAGGCAGAGATATGGTTAAGGGGTCTGCATCTGTACTGACCCCTGTTTCCAAAGCATCAAATGACTTTGCAATTTAGTTCCCTCATAAATGAGTGAATAAGGGTAGCAAAACCATTCAAAATTAGTAATAAAAAAGAGACTAGAGGATTGGAAGATAAAGACAGACTAGAATAGAATCAATGCTAAGATATACAACTACAGCCTATCATAGTTTAAACTGAGCACAGGAATTACTCACAGTCACAAAAGATAGTGTTAGAAAGAGCAATCATCTACACCAAAAGAAAGAACAGTTAAGGTTAAATATCAGGATGAGAGCCACAGCTATAAAAAGCAGATGGGAAGTGGAAYTGTCTCCCTAGGGAGGCAACAGAAACAGTCTCTCTGGATGTTTAAAAAACAGGTAAGGCATGGTGTTTAGAAGCACTGCTGCTCTACATGCAGAAGTCTTACCACATTCATGCTTTTTTGATGCCAGTGAAATCCCACATATGGCACTGTGGCAGAATAAAAGCCCAGAGGAAACAGAAAGCACTCTTGTTTGCWGTGCCAGAGCAGCAAGGCTGGCCTAGGAATTGGCAGCACCCAGCAGCAGAGAGGGGCCTGTATGTGCTCCARATTGTAGCCCAGAAGGGCAGGACCAGGTGCTTTGTTCCATTTCATGTGGCCTGAGGCAACACAGAGAGGGACAGAATGCAGGTAAAGATGCCAGGATGTGAATTGCTAACATGGAGGGGAGACAGGAGACACACAGAAAACTGATGTCAGCAGTTCCATCCCAAACACGAGCTTCCATCCTTGCCTGGGTATTTCATCAGGAATGAACCAGCCACAGTTAATGAGAGATAACCCCATGTGAATCTCACACTGTCATGCTCCTGCCTGAACAAGAGCCTTGTTACCTCCAAGCACTGCAGAGGACTTGCTGCTAGACCTGGCAAAGCCATGGCCCACTGGGAGAGGCAGCAGGAGGGACCAGTCTCACAGACACCAGGACAAACCTTAGCATCTGATCTTGCTGTGAACTGACACTAAGAATGAGAATGTTCCCAAGGTGTTGGTGCCTGTGATCTCTAGGAGAGGGGGAATTCCCTATGCAGCCAATTTACAGGGAGCACCCAGGCACTAACAGTGCCACCACCTCCTCTGCTTGCATTRGGACACCACAAGAAACAGGGAGCTGCAGGACATCTGCTCCTGCTGTCTCAATCACATACTCCAGACAGGAGTGGGGGAAAAGAAAATTGATACCTAGTCCTAAGAGAGAGAGGGATTCATGAGGCTGGTACAGAGCCCATCYACCTTTGTTTGCCAGGACCACTCCTCCTGTTTCTCTGTTTCATCTGTCAGAAGCAGATTTCCTGCATTGAACAGTTAAATACTGATTCCTAAATTACAGCAGGTAAGAGGTAATCTTTATGGATTTTCAAGACAAAAACATAAAAGTGAACATTCCTTGCTTTGGGTGGAACCATATCTTTTTASAAGTTGCCCTGAAAACAAAGACCAAACGTACTTCTCCTGGAATGATCAAGATCCTACAGCATATTTAAATCAAACATTTCTTTGATTCATGATTTCTCAGTGGTAATTATGCTCTGTAAAAAAAAGACCAAGCTTCTATATTGAGATAATYSTGAGCATAAAAGATAATCTTTCCATATAGCCAATACCYTAATTGGTATTGGCTRTAAATACCARTATTTATTACAGTAGTTGCTCTGGAGATGATGAAGACCCCTCCACTCCAAGGGTCAGGTCCAGGTGTTCCTCTAGCAAAGCATGGGATACAAGAGGGCTCCACAGAAGATGGAATTTTAGAAAAGGATCCCCAGGGCATAAAGCCCTGGCATAGCAAATTCCTACCCTACCCTAAGCTACATTCCTACCCTACCCTAAGCTACATTCTGAGCTTACTTCTAAAAACTCACACACAAATAAATGGAAAGCAGAATATCAGAGATTTTAGGCTCTCTCCAGCATGGAGGGAAGGCCTCTAGGTGCTGGAAGCAGTAATGAGAAGCAGAGCTGCTGCAGGATTGTGCACATGCTCACAGCAGTTTGGAACCCGCAGCCTGATAAGAAAAACCCCAAATGATTTTGTGACGAGGGTAATTCCASTGAGTTTAACTGAAACAGCATAAGAAAACCTGAGAGGAAGAGCAGCTCTGCCTGATTAAATAGAGCTCTAAGTATCAGATCAACAGCAYAAATACCCACCAGCTCATCACAACTGAGGGAAGATGCTGTTTGCTAACCTATTTGGAGAAATGGCATTTGTATGCAGAATATCCCCTTGCTCTTCACATACACATTTGATTTTTCAGATTGTATCCTATGTGTCTGCTTTGAATTTTTTTCCCCATTCACAAAGTGTTTGAGTCAGTCCAGTTCAGAGTGTAATGAGAACTTCAGATCACAAGATTCATCTAATTATGACATTCCCATCCTCAAAAACATGGTTACAGAGCAGATACTGGGCCTTTTTAGAGTGGAGATGTTAATAGTGGCAAAAGTTCCCTCAAGATGAAAAAGAGCAGTTTAAAACATTGACTTCATTATTCTTAATAACCATCCTTGCCACTGTTTCAGTAATTCTCACTGGCTTTTCACAGCTGGAAACTCATGGACAGCACTGTGTATTCCAGCATTTGTTCATCCAATTTTTCAGCCAAAATGAGCTGCTCAGAAGTGRGGCTCTCCCAGACATGCATTGAGGCAGGTGTGTCATCAGGATTGGGGAAAGGTTCCTCCTRCCTGAGGTCTGCCATGCAACTCCAGGGGTGTGGGCACACCTGGGAGGGCTCACTGCCACCCAGGCAGGGCTGAAAGCAAAGTCCTCATGGACAAGAAGACATGAGAAAGATGGATTTACTRACCAACAAATACAGAAAGAGTTTCCATGAACAGGGCATTTTCCTTTTTAATTATAGGTGCCTTTCATCTTGCACACTGTACATGGTTTGCTAAGATTGTGCTTTTGGGAGTTTTTGCCTGAGCCTTTCTTTTCAAAACAAAGGCTTTCTGCTTTTCTTTTGCAAATAAAGGGGTACCATTAGTGCAGTGCTATTGGAGAGCTGGGCAGAAATAAATAACATGCAGCAGCAATGCAAGAGAAAGAGTGGGAAGAAAAATATTTCTTAAAAGCAAAAAAATTGTTTGGAGGGGACACTTYCTAGGCAGGAAAGCAGTACCTTCAAAGCAAATTTTAAAATGTATTGTGAGGACAATCTTCTGTGAAAAAATAATAATCTGACTACTCATTTTTTAAGGAAGAAACAGACAGTAAAACTGCTTTCATAYATGAATAACACTTACATACTCCCACAGCATGAACATGACTGAAGCTRCCAAGTAAAAAGAAAAAYCAGGAAATTCCAGAATTAATGTCCATGTRGACAGTTTGTGTGGACAAAGATGAGACAGCCTTTTAAACACTAAACARTTGGCACACAGGACCATCCTTACTTAGTGCAATGGATGGATGATGCTCACTTACTGAAAACCTATTCTGAGTTTTGTTTTCTCCTTAGCAAGTGATCCCATCCCTCATTTCTGACTTACTGCCCAAGTCCAGCTCTGCAAACTGAGGTGCCTGTGTTTGCTATGGGCTCTTCACACTGCCCATCACTGCAGCCTTGACTTTTTCAAGCACTGTCAGAGCATTTATGTTTACAATAGCATTATGAGGGGAGGKCTGACTCAGCTCCATTTCAGACACAAGAATAATCCATGCCAAAACTTAGCAGTTMGGTTTATGTGCCCATCTGAGGATGCCTGGCTTTTGGGGGTAAAAGAACATCAGGCTGTCATACCTTTCAAAGTATGGAGGCCAAGATCTGGATGGCTTTAAACATCAGATTGACCTGTCAGATTCAGCTGCCTTCCTTAAAACTTCTGGGGTTTGCTCATTAACTGTCTACAGCAGAATTTTTTCCTCATCTAGATTGTCTTTGCCAYTTTTATGTTGTGCAATTCCAGAGGGGATGGAGATGACAGGCATGTCTCAGCATGAGACAGAAGGTACTTTGTGAATGCCATCAGCAGATTGGCTTTGCCTGGATGTTTTTTCCCTTAAAACAGCAAAAGTCAGGCAAGGTGAAGCCAATCCCTGCTAATTTGTCCAGTGCATCCTGCAGGAAGGGGCTACCAACTTGTGCTGCAGCACTCCACAGCCTTACACTGCCATCCTGGAAGCCCTCTCTGGCACCTCTCTTATATTAGCTGAGTTGTGGAACTATGGAGTTAATTCTGAAAACAACACCTGAAAGTCCTGGAAGTACCTTGAGGTACATGCCCACTCTTAGTGTAATTCTGAGCATGAATCTCTCCCCAGGCATTATCCTACTGATGTCCTGGAGGCATCATTATATTCCTGAAACCAAAGCAGCTGCATGTGGGAGGAAAATACAGACAAAGTTCATCAGAACTGTCTATGTCCCTAAAAGGTAAATAACTGCAGGAGTAAATCACTGCAAGATAAGTCCTTAATTATTTAGGGCTAAACAGCAGTAGCATCATTACAGATGAGAAGCAATATTTTGTTAACCACTCAGCCTGGGAACACTTACACACTAAGATATGATTCTGCACAAGAAGAGGAGGCAAGATGTAGATTGTGATGCTTAGAAACATTTTCAAAGTAACAGGAAATAACTTTAAAAAGCATGAACAAGTATCAATCCAAAGAAAAAAAAAAAAGTAATTTTTAAGTTATTAGTAAGTATCAGCTCTTTCAGGTATCTCAGAGATGCTTCTGCTAATTTTTCTTTGCATCTACATTTCCTTATTTTTTTACCTTTCCTGTTGCACTGTACGAAAACTTCRCTAAGCACAGAAAGAACTGACTAAAAACCAGCAGTGAGAATATGTCACTGACTAAGAGGTGACATGAGCAAAGTGCTCTGAAATCCACAAGTCAAACTAACTTAGAGGAAAAAAAAAAGAGATAAGAGAATTGTTCAATTTCTTTATAGCATAATTTGCCTTCCATAGTAGTTTAAACCTTCTTGGGAAGGAGAAAAGATTAAGGGGTTTTGCTTGGGTATTTTATTTTTTTATAAATAGAACTCTTTTTTAAGTAGGAAAAGAATACAAAAAAATATTCAGAAAATATATAATGAATATTCAAAAAAAGGGAATTGGTGTTGCATTTATGAAATTGTGCACTAGMTTCTCAGCTGGTGCAAAATAGGAGTACTTTCCTTACTTAGAGGATATAATTCCAATCTCCATCAGCTGAGGATCTGATCTAAAGAGCTTTCCTCTTACAAAAATATATTCAGACTCACCTCAATTTAGACACTAGGTGTACTGTACCAGATTGAAACTGGCTTGAAGTCTCCTATTTCAAAACAGTTTTCAACCTCTTCTTTCAGTATTTTATCCAATATTCTCTTTTCTGGTCAGAAATAGCAGAAGATGCAAACATTGACAGAATCATAGAATTATATGGGTTGGAAAAGACCTTCCCTACAGCTGCTGGATCTGCTCCACCTTCCAGGCCTMCTTACAGACTTTGATGTGTACTTCATGAAAGCACAGAATGCTTGTACAGCACWCTGATATCAAACTGTTTAAAGTCCCTTGGGGACATCTATCCATCTTCTTCATGATCCAGGTGTGCATAAACCAACCCAGCTTGCTAAATGGCAGGGACAGACCTTAACTTCCATAGCCAGAATGGCATTTCACCTTTGTGCAGGGGGATAGCAGGTTTTAGGGTAATAATCCAGGTTTTAACTCTTCACCTGTGAATGCTAAGAACTGCCCTGGAGAGTATTGTGGGAGCATTTGTCTGTTCCTGCTGGCCCTGTGCTGAAAGCTGCTGTATCTGAGTGTTTAGAGGGGTGACACTTTCTCCACTGAAAACAAAGCCTAAAATTACAAACTGAGCAGAGCTGAGCACTGCTAAGTCAGTTAGGGAAGGAGCTCCAGGGGAACTCGTGCTAAGCAGCTTAGGTGCCTTCTGAAAATCCCACACCTTGACATTCCATCCTCACGCAAATCACAGAACCGTCAGCCACGTGTTCCTCACACAGGAAGAACAATCTCTGTCAATGGCAGTATCTAGGTAACAAAATCTATATTCCTACTGTGRGAAGGTCTTCAACTGCAATGTTTGTGTTTGGTAATGTGGGATATGTTTTTGCCACCACTCCCTCTTTGTTTTAATTGTGAACATTTGCATTGTGTTCTGTTTTCTTTTCAAATTTCCAGTTGAAACTACAGTTATAGTCAGATGTATGAAAATTGCAGCTCACAGTTCCACAGACATTCTCCCCTACTGACCTTCAGATCAAATCCAGCTCAAGCATTTCTCTCACAGCCTAGTCCCAACTCTTGTACTCCCTTGGAAGTTCAAAGCTTTCTTTCAGCATTTGCCATCAATACAGCATCCTGCATGCTCCCAAATCTGCTTGAAGAAGCTTACTAGCTTACCCTTTCCTATTCTTGGAAATGCCAAAGCAACTCTATCCTAAAACCAATTCAATGCTCCTGAAACAGAAACACCTACTGAAGTGAGGTTGACTCTGGAGAAGAAATAYATACAAAGGGGCAGGAAACTCATGCAGGATTTCTGCCTGCAGTTGTACTTCCACCACTGTATTTCAGTGGTCACACATTTGCTAACACCTCAAAGAAGTTTATTCCTAATGCTGCCACTTGCACCCAGTCCAATTATCTCTGCTCATTCAACAATTAAACACACAGCCTCCTATAAACGGCCCAAACACACAAGTTGAGCATTCAGGAGATAAGATCTTACTAGGGAGTCCTGCACAGATGAGTGTGTGGGCAGAATGCAGCACCCTGGTGCAGGGACAGGGACGAAAACCACAGCTGATCCTGAYTGCTGGGGCTCCAACACCACACAGCTATGAGACAGGTATTTCTCAACAACTTATCAAGAAACTATATCAAGTAGAATTGATACAGACATGATCCTCTCACTTAACAAGGAAAGAGAAACCCAGTCTCTCTTGACCACCTTCAGCTCTAGGGTGAGTGCCGTGGCTGCCATGAGCTAGGAGACTTTACAGCAAGATCTAACTGAATCAAAAATACAATTTAGAGGGCTTTGAAAGATGAACAAGTTTGAACTCAACCAGCATATGGCATTTATTAGATGAAGAAATGGGTATGAACTGCAAAGCCGGCTTCCAAGAGCCCACAGTTATTCTTTGTGATCTCTGGAATTTCACAGCCACTTTGGGCCCCAGAATGTCAAAACAATCTGCCAGCGAAGCCGGGATACACCCAAGGAGACACTGAGAGGGAAATGCGATAGCATCAGCAGAGGAGCTCAGTTACACAAAAGGAGAGGTGTGGCTGAACCACAACTTTTCTGATTCACATCAAGGCTTTCCCAAAGCTGAGAGCTGCACTCTCTGAAGAGGACGGTACAGACCCAGAGCTACGCTTTGTTTTCACTACCTGCTGCACTGGGACGGTAGTGATAAAGGAAGGAAGAGGTGTGAGGAGAAGCCGAGGTGGGCTCACCAGAGTGTGTCCTGAGGTGTCCTGTGAGGGCGTCCCTCCGCCGGCAGGCGTAGCTACAGAAGGGACATTTGAACGGTTTCTCCCCAGAGTGCAACTTGATGTGCCTCAGCAGGTTCCCCTTCTGGGTAAAAGAAGCTCCACATTGGTTACAGTGGAAGGGGCGTTCACCTGGAAGGGAAGGGGAAGGGAGAGAGCTGTCAACACACATCGGAGGATGCACAGAGGCCACTTTCCCACTCTGTACCAGTGCCATTGCACATGGGTACAGTCCCCACCACCACCATCGCACGGCACTTCTAAAGGCAGAGGCCGTTTCTTTTGCACAATGGGCAAAGCCTCCAATAGTGATTTGAGGCTCTTTCCTTGAGGTGATCAATGCTTCCTGGTTTTCTTGAAAGTTCTTCACCTCAGAGCTTCTATCCTTCAGAAAAGATGAGCTCTGCTGAAAATTTAGATCCATAGCTGTGGTTTTGCAGTATTTACTTCWATGGTTTTGCACTTATATTTAGAATAGGTCCAATCCATCTGAGTATTCAGAGCTGATCATAACAACTGGACCTTAGCAAAGGTGTTAAGGTCTTAGGTTCAAACCAAATCACCTGCTTGCCTTATACTTTAACTGATAGCCCTTTTTAAAGGCTGCTTTGCATTGCTAGAGTGACATGGAGGGCATGGATGCGAGTGAGRATCAGGGTTGCAAGCTCTGGGCAGTACTGAAAGTCGAGAAAAATCTTACACCATTAAACTGTAAAGCAAGCAAATTTGCACTCTACATGAAACAAATTTAAAAAGATTGATTTGACGAAAAACTACCAGAAACCCTAGGCCTTACCCTATCACTTCATCCCATGTATTCACACACACTCTCACACACAGYCAAAGCTTATTTTTATGTTAAGCCTTCATATTTGCCTTAGACAGTGGGGATTGGGTCCATTAAAAAAACCCCACTTTTTAAAAAAAAATATTATTTAGAGGAAAACCCCTGATGAACTCACAATGGCTTTCTGGAACATTATCAAACCCATACTCTGTATCAACATTTGCTGAGGACGGTGAGACAGTTCCAGCAGTCTTGCACAGGCAGCCAGCTCTGATCACCTGCTTATATCCTGCTGAGCAGATCAATTGAACACAAGCATATACTGGTGCTAGCCACTTATCCAAGTGCCTTACTGCAGCTGGACTTYACAGCACAGAATTCCAGAACGGTTTGGGTTGGAAGGGACCTTAAAGCCCATCCAGCTCCACCCCCTGCCATGGCCAAGGACACCTTCCACTATCCCAGATYGCTCCAAATCCCGCCCAACCTGGCCTGGAACACTTTGAGGATGGGACAGCCACAGCTCCTCTGAGCAACCTGTGCCAGGGCCTCACCTCCCTCATAGGAAAGAATTTCTTCATATATACCTGATTTAAATCTACTCTCTTCCAATTTAAAGCATTTACCAATGTCTACACCAAGCCTCAGCTCAACAAGGTCTTGATCATCAGATTTCAGATGTAAGTGACCTCATCCACATTTTTCAGCATATCACCTGTTACAGAATCTTGGCYAAATCCTGCTGGGACCTTCTGAGTCTGAATTCAGTGGCCTGAAGCACAGACCTTGTACAAACAAACACATTCTGTGATCTCTCACATCTCTTCAAAGCCTTCTACAATTGCTTTAAAACAATTACTCCCTAGCTGGACAAAATTAACGCTACCTTTGTACCAAAAGTAGTTCACGTGTCTGTCTAGGGTGAAGTCCAAAACACATCTGGAGATTCAAATGGAAGGAGAGGGAGAGAGAAAGTTCTTACAGATGTCCACAAGCAATTCTTGTGTCAGTGGTTCAAATCACTGCCAGGACTATGATGCTGCCAGGGGGGCAACACAAGGTGTGCCATGTATATGCCATACGCTGCAACTTTATGTCACACGTGGGAGATGGAAATCACATCTGAGGCCGCTACAGAGGTACTCAAGGAGATACTAAGGTTCCTACAGTCTCACTGAGAACATTATGGAGTAATAATAATAAAAAAAATCACAGCATAAAGCTCTTCTTCCAATACTCTGAACACGAGCTCATTAGAATTGATAAAGAGTTTGTGGTTTCCCTTTCAAACTCCCACACTATACTTAAATGATCTGATTAGCCATTATCTTCTTCTACATCATTTCAAAATGTCCATAACAGAGATCTGTAAAGAGACTGCAGTAGAAAAATACATGGGGTTTTTTTCTTTTTTTTTTCTTTTCTGTTTTGCTTTCGCTGTCTGAGAAAACAGGCAAAACCCTTTCCTTTGACACATTTCTGAGTATTCTGGAATGATAGCTTCAGTTTCAGGATGACAACATGAAAGAAGGTAGCACGTTTCTTACCAAGTCTAAAGTCTTTCCTTTTACTCCTGCTGTATTTAAAATTATGCAGCTACTGCGTTTTACCCAGTACATCACCCACTTATCTCTGACATTTTGGAGGCCACATATGAGCAGGTATTACTCCCCCAAAAACTGGCTGCTCTAGAGATGCTGAAAGCTTTCAGTCAGGAATTCAAATAGCCACTGCACCACAGTTTGATGGCAAAGACGACATGAAAACACTCACCACAAAATCACCCGTAGTCTGCTCCTCTCTTGCAACAGCCAGATCCGCTCCAATAGCACACTTTACCTTAAATAACCTTTGTATCTATTTAAAGGCAGCCTGAATTCATTTCTCCTACTGGCTCCATTCCGGGTAAATAGCTGCTTTGATGTGTTTGTTACACTTTTGTCCAATCACTCGATTCCAGCTCCTTGTTTAAGCCGCAGGCTTGAGGGATGCAATTTTGGTCACACCTTCGTGCTATTGATTAGCAGCTTTTACATTTAGCACAGCTAATCTGAGAGGCCATTAGCCAATAGAAGGGTGCACAGAGCAGTAAGGACTGCATAGCAAGGAGATTCTGTTGGTTTTCCAAGAATTGTGCTGTCTGATGCCCACCCCAGATAGTAGCAAACAAGCCTTTTTTTATCACTTCAATGCCTTGAGAAGGCTGTGTTCCAATTATTTCTCCTGCTGCCTTTTCCTGGTAGTTTTGTGAACTGTTCTCCAGAATTATTACTTATCAGTAACAACATAACAACCTTGACATCCTTATTCACCTCCCTCACTTTTCTGTGAAAACTCAGAGGTTTTATCCATAAGCTGAAATCAATCATACTTCAAACTAAACATCCACTCACAAAAAGTCTTTAAACACAGGTTTTCTCTACATGATGGTCCCTGGCTGTGCTTAAAGTGTTTTTGGGGGGTGATGGCAACACAGACATACCCAGAACTACGGACCTATTAAAGGCAGCACACCCGACTCCAAGAGAGTAATGAGAATTATAAGCATGGTGTGCTTCCCCATCACTTACAGCTATGCATTTCCTGCTTGACTCTATGTACTTACACTGATTTAATAAAATAAGAACTCTGCTGAAAGGCAGCTAAGCAAGCTTTGTGCTTTTCAGCCCTGGAAACTGTGTGACTGCAATGTAACTACAAAAAACTTTTGGTCTACTTTAAGKGTTAAACCTCTTCTCTATTATTGAGCTAAACCAGTGCAGAAATGCCTCCAACTCAGTGACTTTCAGAGTGGCAAGAGGGGGAGGGAGAGCCAACCAAACAAAAAAGATGTTTCTTTTCAACTCCAGATTTAGTCTGAAGCCAGACAAAACCAGGAATGCCTAAAAACCCTTGCTCTCCAGCAGAGGGAATTTAATTACCTAAGTTACTTCAGGAATGGACAAGGCAAGATAAGCCAGAGCTGCCAAGTATTATCTTTCCTAAAGGCTTTGTAAGAGGGGCTTGTGCCAGGGAATAATTAAATTAATAAATAAATACCTCCATGGAGTTTTATCATTTTACAGTTAAATAAAATATTAATTAAAAGGTATAATTTCAATATTTGCCTCTAAATTATAGTAATATACTGCTGAAACCTCACAGTTCACTGTTAACGTGCATCCACTACTGCTGTGTCTCCTCTAATAATGAATAACAGTAATGAAATATTACTGCTCTTGAGTTACACAGGTATCTGAAGTGCACAGGTTAACTTGCTCTCRTGTAAACAAATCCTGAGACAAACGGTGAGTGGCCCCCAGAAGACAGGACAGGCAAGACATGGGCCTTTCTTTCACAGCATCTTTCACGCCTGACAGCAGGATGGAGACTTCAGTGCACGAGCTACGGGAGCTGGCTGGCTGATACAACCTGAAACCAGGCGGATGAACCGATGAACTTCCTACTAATAGATTTCACACATGTCAAATGTTGTTTCACAAAGCAAACCAACTCCTTTTTCTGCTTAATTGGAAGCTTCCCTGCACAACAGCACTCCTTTCCCGCCCTGGCACGGAAGTGCTGTGCACAAGTTTCAGTATGAGTTACCCTTCTTTGAATCTCAGACCAGTGCAAAACACTGATATTTTCGCTGCAAAGCTGAGATATTTTCTGTATTAAAACAGAAATTTGTCTGAGGATGTCGAGCCCACAGACCTGGCAACCAAGGAGATTTAGATTTTCCTCCATTTGTCCCTTTGAAATCAAGCGGGGAGTGACTCACAAATTAATGCACTGGTTCTCAATAACACAGGGAATTCCTACAGCAGCAGTCCTGCTACATAAAAACCAGGTCCAGAGGGGCTTCACCATCCCTCCTGGTTAAATGTGTATCTGGGAACTCAACCTTTTTTGTGTGGYAGATACTTTTGATATGCAAAGTACAGCTTAAGTACTTCTCAAACGGGATTTTTCCTTTCCAGCCTCTTAACACAAAATTACTGTGCCCATGCTGCCGTCAGAAAGTATTTGCTCTTACTAACAATACCGATTTTCACCCTTCCACAATAGCCTTTTGTTAACATTAATTTTGTTAAAATGAAACATTTCTCCTGATCCATCAGATGCTGCAGCTGCTGTGATTCTGCTCTATCCCAGGAACACGGGAATTATCAGCAGTGCTCCCAAAGCACTGACAGCAGTCAGCTCCAACCTGCATCTACCCAAATGAGACACAGAGCAGCAGACTTTGCTCCATTTCTCTGTTAGTTATTCCAGGGACCATAACCATCTCCTTACTGTTCTATCTGATCCATTCAGCAGCCTGCACATCACATGAAATCAGTGATTTGAGTAGGGGTTTTCTTAGGAAAAAAYCTGCTTCCAGACAGGGCAATTTATTATAAAACAGTAGTGACAAATCTCTTGTGAAAAATTCCTGGGAAATCCTGGGTGATTTCCAATTGTCCTCTGCACAAATTTATGACTGCATTCTTAAGACAGAAAAATCTTTTAAGTGAACTTGGCAAAACTATCAGAAGAATTTAGTTATTGAGAACTGCAAGTAAAACACATCCTTCTGCCCAGAACARTTTCAAAAATCTCAGCTCCCCTTTCTTATGCTTAAGTAGGAAAGGAGACAACTTTTCAGAAAGTTAGACTTCAGAACCTAAGTAGAAAACTGGACTTTCAGAAATTTAGCCGTAAAATTTTTGATTCAGCGCCAAATCTATTAACATTGCAATAGACAGGGAGGCTGCACAAGGTTACAAATGAGAAATTAAACCAAAAAAACCCTTTCTGCCAGCAAAATGAGAGAGGCAGTCCAGTGGACATCCACATCAAAATGTGTTCATATGATCATTTGATTAAATTTGCTCCTGTTTAGCTGCTTAGGCATACAACCCTTTTATATGGAACAACACAACTGAGCATTTTCCTCATTTATACTTCTGTCCTAAAAACTTGAACTCTGCATGTYAAAAAAGTTAAATTGCATTAGAGTTCCTGGGCTGCATAAATTCAGTYGTAACACTAAGGGTGCTCAAGCAGAGGTTGAACATCCTCCTCATGGGCACACAACTCATTTCACTGACTTATGGTATCAAACTGCTTGTGGAGTCCAAGCAAAGATCTGAGACTGTCCTGCAGTTAACACCCCAAAAAAAKCCTAAAAGGAACACACCAGCAGCCCAAAGTGAGAGTGGGGCAAGGCTGACATCCCCACTGCCTCTGCCCAGGCTGCTGCTGCAGGCACACAGAGAAAGCATTTAACCTCTGTGCTTCGKGAAACAATGAGGATGAGAAGATCCCCAGRGGYGCCCAAGGCCAGGCTGGACAGGGCTTGGAGSAACYTGGGCTCATGGAAGGTGYCCCTGCCCATGGCAGGGGTGGAAAGGGATGAGTTTTAAGGTCCCTTCCCAAACCATTCCATGATTCTGTGATGCCAGCCTTCCCTTAGAAAGAAAAGGCATTTCAAAATCTAACAGTGAACTGGATAAGGGACTGGATGCTACAACAGGGGGAAAAAAAAAGCATTAAAAAAGGGGTCACAATTGGCAGGAAAAAGGGAGAGCAACACATGGACCTTGCAGAGCACAGAAGTATCAGCACAGCTATAGCAGAATACAGTTCCTGCTTTACCAGAAACAAAGAGCAAGGAAATTTTAATTCAGGCCCACAGCAGAAAGCATAAAGAGGTGAGAAATCACTGAGGTGCCTTCTCATGAGCTCACAAAACCTGGATTATTTGCCTCTTGTCCTCCTCCCCTTCCCTTYCCATCCCTAAGAACAAATCCCTGGAGTATCCAATGGCAGTATTTTATGACCAAGTCACCTCCTGCAGTAACAAAACCCTGATAGAGACCCTGCAACTTGAGGAATGTGCTGTGGAGTATGAAATTTGGACCAAAAGAACACAGTATGGGAAAAGAGGGAAATAAATGCAGCTCATGCTATTTTTCTGACACAAGGATGTGGCACATGAGGGAGGGGGGTTACCCTGCTCACTAATGCAGGGATTGCATCACACTCAATTCCCACATCAAGCATTTTATTTCTTTTCTGTCAGCAGTGACAAATAAATAGAAATGCCTTCTCCTGGTGCCCAGGCAGAGTACAAAACCACTTCACCTCAATTAGCAGTTTTTCAGAGAAATGCTGCGTTTGGCTCAATCAGCAGTGCCACGGGCCCCATGATGGAGGGGCTGCAGCCCAGAGCATCACCYGGACCACAACCTGAGGCATGAAAGGGCAATCCCCAGCTTGATCTATCACAGGAAGGGGTGACTGTACACCAGGATCCGAGATGGAGCACTGAGCTCACCTACTCTGGCCTCACCCATAACACAGATTATTTCCCCCATGCCTGTATCTGTTTGACTGAACTACCACAATCTGKCAGGAAAGACAACTGCTCTTCAGGAACAAAGGAATCATGGCTGGAGAAATGCCCCTCTCTGTGCATAGCACAGCCAGAGCCCACAGCACAGCTTCTTGCCAAGCCTCGATCCCCTGTGCAAGGAAAGCTGCACTCATCCCAGCACACACACAAATTACAGCCTCTGCTACGGACCACAGCATTTTGGGTGACTTACATAAAATGCTGACAGGTTTTCGGGGAAGGGAAAAGCACTTCAGTTTCTGCCAACGCAAACAACTGGCCAGATCATGCTCTGGTTGTGTGCAGTTAAAGAGGAGAGTAAAGCAGGATTCAGCTCCCAAAACATACTTAAGTTGGCTTTGAGAGGTAGGGATGTACATGCCACTTGGATTAGCTGATAAAGAATGTCATCTGTTTCCACTCACTAGGGACAACCTCCCTTCTCTCCACCATTCTCCCTTGGGCTGCAAAACCAGACTACCCACAGGTCAGGGCTCATTCCAGAGCTGGGGCCAGCCCATCACGCCCCACTGCTGAGGAAGTGGCAATATATTT
The DNA here is from genome assembly GCA_014549065.1 of Cardinalis cardinalis. Lineage (NCBI taxonomy): Eukaryota > Metazoa > Chordata > Aves > Passeriformes > Cardinalidae > Cardinalis > Cardinalis cardinalis. Next base: position 193,653 of record JACDOX010000087.1, on the reverse strand, counting down.
TAAAATACTGCACTTTACAAGATAGATACCAGCAGTATGTTAAAAATATGCCTCAAAATCCAGGATGTGGAAATCCTAGCAAACTTCTCCTTCTGTTGTGGACAGCAAAGTAGCAGCATGTATTAAAAAACAAACAAACAAAGTGGAGGGGGGAAAAAAAAAATCCTCTGCAAAATTTGCCAACTGGTTTACCGAGAACAGAGCACCGAGCTGCGCATTAAAAGAAATGCCATTTCTATATGCTTGAAATCATCTGTATAGAACAGCACATCCCAGCTCCTCTGCTCTGATGGGAAAAGAGTCAGAGCTCTCTGAGGAACCAGCAGTAGCCCCAAGGAAAAAGCTACCAGTTATGCAATTGCTGCCCATGCACCCGCAGACGGCCGTCTCGCCCGCACGCAGAGGAGATTTTGTTTCTTTCGCTTTGAATTTACACATCTTTCTTTTAACATGAAAAAGGCAGCTTGCCTGTTTTTAAAAGATGCACCAGTCTCTCAGAAATTCAGACCATTTAATTAAGTACCTAAATCTAAATTTAGCACAGCTAGTTTAGCTGCTTGAGTTCAAATACATGGACCCCAATGCACCTACCATACATATGCTCAGATACGTGCAAGCACCAGTGAAAACTTTTCAGCAGGTTGAAAGCTGGAGACTCAGTCTGGTACATTCTTGTTTCTCTTTCCCTCTTCTAGTAAGAGCACGTCAAATTGTTAATCAAGGTTTTGATTCTCCAGCTAATGCTTTTCCCCTCTCATAATTTCTGTCTAAAATCATGAGTGCATCATAAACGATACTGCCACGCTTTTCATTACACACTTAGGTCAAGTTTTTATCAATACAACTCATATACAGGAGATTAACTATGTAATATATATTTATTATTCCTCTGTACAGAAATTCTATTGATTTCTTGCCCATCAAGAGCACACTACTGGACTACAAACTACCAGGTTTACAAAAGGATTACACAGTCTTTCTTACTCTAGATCTCTGYCTTTCTTTTTATATCTTCACAGTGTGAGTCTCTCACCCCATTAAATAATAGCAAAGATAAAAAGCAAAATATCCAAAAAATACAAGCAACAAACACCCGCTGAGGCTCCACCACAAAAACCTGTGCTTAACCTTAATAAGATTTAAGCGTGTATCTAAAGTTAAGCATATCTTGAAGCCCTTCAGGTGACTTACATGCGCTTAAATCTCATAAAAGTTAAGCAGAAGCTTAAGTGCTTTTTTGAATCAAAGGTAGACTGCTGCAAGACCAGAGAGCATCATCTTCTGGCACCACCTGTCCACTTCTGTTGGAGGTGACTATTGCTCCCACCTGAGCAGTGGGCAGCACAGGGGAGTGAATACCAGCTTCCTGGGCACACCATTTTACCTCATTAGCCATAAGTCCCCCAAAATACCCCAGTTWAAGCTCAAGGCCTTGTTTTTCAAGCCACAAAAACCTGCCCAATCAGCATATTGCAGAGGTTCCCTGTGCCTCTTAAATTCTCAAACCTACAAGCCTGATAAGCTGTTTGGGACTCCAAATGGTAATAAAAATACAAGTGCTGGGAGAGACCAAGCACTGAAATTTGCCTCCAGAATGGCATTGAGGTGGTGTGGGGGAGTCAGGTAGGTGGCTCAGCTGATGTCTCCCTGAGGGAGCTGTCACACAGCGAGCAGCAAGCCCACCCTGGCATCAGGATCGCTGGATAATGAGTGTCCCCTCCAGGGTTTGCTCATCCCAGGCCCAGCCACTTCCAAAAGAAGTGTGAGATCCCCAGGAAGCTGCTGGTCTTGCCCACCTGTGAGCACCTCCAATGGCAGAACATCTAAGACTCCTCTTAAAGGCTCAAAAGCTTTGCACTGCACACACAGGAACAACACGAGCCACCCGCCCCCATGCCAGAGAATGACCCCCACCATGGTGCTCCAGTCAAGAACAGTAAGAAAAGCAATTTCCAGACTYTTGTGCTGTTTTTAAGAACAAAAGGCTGGAAATCAAAGTAAAGGAAGCACCATGCTCACCAACAAGAGAGCAGCACCAGAGTTTGGAAAGCAGGAAGAGAAACAAAATCAATGGAGCCCATTTTCCCCCTCCCCAGCCTCCTGCTACCCCAAGAATGAAAAGGGAAGAGATAAGAGTTGTCAGGTAACATCAACATCGCCACAGATTTTCTTTCAGCTGCTTACCAGTGTGGCTCCTTTTATGTACCATTAGCACATTGGGCCCAATGCAAACCATGCCACAGACGTCACATTTCAGTTTACCATTGGGAAGCCGGATTCCTCCCTCGCTTGATAGCTCCTGCATCTTTCTGTTATCCACCATCTCGTTACTCCCAATGAAGGGATCTTCCAGGCTGCTTCCTCCATCGTGAGCTCTGATAATGTCTTCATGAATCAGGGGCTTCCTGTCAAATTCCTCATCACTTTGCATTTCTAGCTTTACTGAATTTGCTGAAATTAAGAAAAAAAAATTAGTTACACCCATGTATTTTCCACTTCCCAATATCATAATAAACTTTTTACTGTTATCAATATTAAATCACAGCCTTGAAGCTCAAACCATCATGAGTCTCATGGTTGTGATGGCATCACAAGCTAAAACTGTTTATTTCTTTAAGCCTTTGGTTTGGTTTTTTTCAATTCCTAATTTCTATCCCTATTTTAAATCTTAACAACTCGGGTACAGTGTGACCCAGACACCTGGCAAAAATTGCAGAGATGCAGCAGGATTAAGAACTGACCTTCTGCTTCTCAACTTGAACCACTATAGAGTTGCCTTCTTTTCAAGGAGCCAAAGGCAAAGCCCAAGCTACTCCTTGCAGGTCTCTCCTGCCCAGTGCCTGGAGAGGCAAGGTTCCCAAAGGCACAGCACAAGGAAACAAAGCAGGACTGTTCCAAATGCAAAGATCTAGTGAAGCCAGGCTTGTGGGCTGTGCCAGTAATCTCCCAATCACCCTGCCTGCACGGACAGGTTTCCTGATGGAGGGGAGACCAGTCTCAGGATGAGCCTCCAGTGCTTTTTTGCTCCCACCTTCTGATTCATGTCAATGGGACACTGCCAAGGCAAACAGGGCTGCAGCGAAGCCTATACTGCTGGATTATTTATATTTGCAAGCAAAATACGTGCAGTTGAAGAACTTTCACATCTGCCTAGTGAGACTGGCAGGCTCACTGCTGATTTCTGTGATCCTCAGGTGACAGGATAAAGCTCCTCTAACCACTGAGAGCTTGTGGGATCAGCAAGCCTTTAAAGGAAACAAATGTACCGAGTTTTTTCACAAAGGGGTGTCAGCGCAGGGGTGTTTTAATCACCAAATGCCCCCATTTCAATGCCTCAAGAGTTGGTCAAACCTGCTGAAAGGCCTGTCCCAGAGTCAGAGCCTCCATCCACAGAGTCAGCCAGAAGGCAAGCCCACGTGTCTGCTTCCCTAAGCCTTGATCCTGCTGAGGGGTTTAACAAGGAGGTGATTCAGCCTTCATATCTAAGCAGTCTTTGACCTCTGTACTAAGGCCATTGGCACGAGCGCTGGTGACAGCAGCAGACCTGGAGCACAAATCTGCGCCCTGGCACTGTCCAGTGTCACCAAACTCTGGCCACATGTATTCCTTGGCAACTGCCAAGGGGTCCCCACACRTGAACCAATGACAGAATTATAAGTAAACACTCTGAGGCATCACAGGTTCAAACAGCTGGCCTGGAAATGTCAGAAGAAAAAASCCTACTATTTAGAGTTCCTCCTTCATCTTCCCTTCTTCCCCTTCCCAGAAAACACAGGGCTCAGAGACTGATGTTGACACTGCAATTCTAAATCACTGCTGTTACTACCAGGGAAAGCATAATGAACGGAGTAAAGGAACCAGAGACTGAGCAATGGTAAGATGTTTCTTTTTAATCACAAAACTGTTGAAACATCTTCCACTACTCATGAAGGCACTAATGGGAGCTAAGAAATAAAAAGAAAGTACTGTTATAAGAAAGCCCATCCAGAGCAAGGACACTGCTGCATCAGATCACAGCAGACCAGCATCAGCACAGGCACTGCCATCCAAATGATCTTTTGTAACTACAAAATATTTGAGTGCATCACTTAGAGAAGGGAATTAATATTTTKGTTGCCACAGAGATGCATTTATTGTTCTTAAAAGAGTAAAAAACAGCCCAAACTGAGAGGTCAGGGTCAAAACAAACTGAGAGGTCAGCTAGGACGTGGYCGCAGGCAGTGCCCCGGGGTAGGAACAGGACAAGAGGAGGCAATTGGCATGGGGGAGCAGGAGAGGACTGGCCCCACCATGGCAGCAAGAGAAGCCATGGGAAGCCCTCCTGCCCCGGTGCCAAGCCCAAGAGGCACAGCCAACAGCCCTCTGACTGGGAGGATCCACCCTTTTTGAGCRGAAAGGAGGAAGAGCAGGAGCTCTGGCAGCTCTGTGGGCTGTAAGGGAGAGAGCTGAGGTCCCAGACCCACCTCCCCATGGAAAGCACACACTGGTGATTTATGGACAGCCCACTTTTAGAGCGAAGGGATGGCAGTTCCCTCTAATAATAGCAGCCTTTCGRRGCATTCAGCAAGTCTGAGAATGAAGCCCAAAGAAACGGTTCGCTGGCTTTAGGAACAGCATTTCATACACTCGGCCACACAAGTTGCTACAGCAGAGCCAGAAATAGTGCCCTGGGCTCCTCATCTAAAACCCCAGGTTGCWGCCACGAGCCTGTACACTGTCCTGGCACAAAATATCCAAAAGCCACATCCCAACTGTGCATATTTACATGTACTCACAAGAGAAAGTCTTGGATCTTGCGTGTTTTCTTAAGTATATAAATTTTTGTCCGTTTCTCTGAYTTGGAGTAATAAACACTTGAGTGCAGAGTTAGTGCTGAGCACCACGACTTCCCGTTCACAGCTGTGGAGCTCTGCCTGCTCAGCACACATGAGAACAAGGCTGGGAGAGCTTAAAAATGGGAAGACCACTTACTTTATCTTCCTTTCCCTAGCACTTCTTTCTGCTGAATGATGCTTTCATGCAACAGGACGAGCAGCACAACCAAGCTGCGCGAGCCATTTGCTGAAGCACAGCCTCCCCACAAAGCCCAAGGAATTTAAGCTGCATCCTCCAAAACACTCCAGCTATTCCATGAGCTGTGCAGGCTGCTTGTTCCTCCTCCTTCCCTCACCTTCATGCACACAGAGCACTGCCACTGCCATTTTCAGAAACCCTCTGGTAGCTGCGGAAAGGTTTCCTCCAGCTGGGACCAGGTCTCCAAGGAGGGAGCAGGGATCTCCTCGGCTCGTTGCGAGGGCTTTGCTAATCAGGTCATCTCCTCTGCCTTACATCATTTGGCTGTATATATTAGGCAGCTTGCAAACAAACAGGCACTTAAATTGCATATAGTTTGTTTTCTCTGTTCTCAGCCAGCCTCGGAAGCTGCAATCATTTACTAGTGGCACTGTCTTTGTTTTCACAATGAACTGCTGCAAAGGAAAAATAAACGTTCGAGGGATGTGGATGGCTATCCTGCATCACACACAAGGCCACACATCAAATTTCATCCTGTGTTCCCTTGCCTTTCTTGTTCACATGCTTTATAAAAGCATAAATAAGTAAATGGATTTTGTTGGGTTTTTTTAAAGTTTTTGGGACATTCCTAAAAAAAAAAAGAATGACAGCAAAAGAGATACCAGGGATAAAACTGTAATCCAGCTCACTGCAAAAGCATGAACTTGAAGTCAAACCATTTCCCTCCAGCTAATATACGTTCCTTCTACTTTTTCCAGTCTGGCAAAACACCTTGTGGGGAAAAACAGATGACAAGCACCACAAAAGCTTCTTCTTGGGAATACGAAGCTAATGGCACATATTCGCCAGTCCACACATTAATGTTGCTTTCTTTTTCATTTTTCTTTTTTTTTTTTTTGGTTTGGTGGGTTAGGGTTTTTTTTCTTTCTTTTTGTTCAGCACATAAATCAGCTGATCCTGAATCACACTTTATCCTGAGTGGCCAAATTGAATACAATTATTGTTAATGTCTCATAAGTGCCAATTAAACTCCAATTCCCTGTTAAACAGTTTCCTGGGAACTTTTCAGTACAAAAATATTTCCTTCACCCACAAATTAGTGTGGCTACAAACCAGAAGTTGGAAGGTCCACCTAAAAAAAACATTCCTGGTATTTTATCCTCTGTCATGRAAATTTTTTCCCTCAAAAGTGAGATGGGGGAAAAAAACCCTTCTGTCTTGCTGAGAGATTTGATCCTGAGGTGGAACATAAAATAAGGCACTGGACATGATCTTAAGCAAGGAACAGGAGTGCAATTCCCAATAAGAAACAAAACTCCTCCTGTCACACACCAGGGAGAAGGCAGGACTGTACCCCTCTGTCTCCTCCACTGTCTGCTGTCCTAGGTCAATGCTTATTTTATCTGCGGCCTTGGAAAGCCGGGCTGGCCACTGTCACTGGGGTTTGTGGTGTCCAGCTGGAGGYTGGCCTTTCCTGGCAGCAGCCATGCACCACCAGCCCCTTCCTGCTGCCCCCAGAGCAGCAGCAAGTCAAGCCAGACCCCTCAAGGCCTCCCACAYCTCTTCCCCCACCACCATTTCTCTCACCAGCAGCAAACAAATCTTTGGCCCAGCCTCAGATATTCATCCTTGAGGAGGCAAAATTCAAACCTGCCGCCCCCGAGGAGCCTTGGATGGCTCCGTGGGCGAGCACAGAGAAGGACATTCACAGACACAACGTGTTCCCTAAGCAAAGGGGCCAGGGAGTGGCTGCCAGGTGGGGCACCAGCAAGCCCAGGGTCTGCTCCACATTCCCTTTCAAGAGTACAACACAAAGCAGCATTCAAAGCCTGGATGATGTGCCTGTCTTTACACTCAGATGCAAAGAAATTAAGAAATCGTTACCTCCCCCTGGAAAACAGCAGCACAATGACAGGCAGCTACAGCCCAGCCTTGTGCATATTGTCCTGTCAGTGGTCAGTGACACTGTCTATTTTAATCATGCACTTCTCCTAGGCAGTGGATTAATGACATTGCTAATTGGCAGCTACAGACAAATAGAAAATAACCCAGTTTCTAACAGGTTTTGAACCCAATTCTTACACATCACAAGCCCTGGAGTTGATGTGTCCCTATCCTATTAAACTCCCTGTCTCTACACTATCAAAAGCACTCAGCAAGGGTGAGTGTAATACAGTTAATTTTAAGAACCAGAATGGCAAACCGATGAGTGTTTTGTAAGATGAAAATTAAAGGAGAAAGGGGGAGAACCCTTCAAAGGAGAAACCTTTGAAAGTTCAAGGTAGGGAATGCCAGAAGTTGGAAACAATGATCCCCGGCTCTTGTTCAGTCTAAGAGCACTCCGGTAGCAAAAAGGGTCCTTAAAGAGGGTGTTTACATCACTCCAGAAGTGTAGTGAGACTTTAATGCATGTTCAAACATACTTTCCTCCTGAAATAGTACAAAATAGTCTTGGATGAAAGAAAACTTAATCTTTGAGTTTGTTGTTRCTGATAGAATTTGGGCCTTAGTTAACGACTCTTTTCAAGTTCATTTCAGCTTAATTGTGAGCTATTAAATGTGTAAACAAGASAGCACCAGCAAGTCTCCCCTTTTTAAAAAGGCACACACACAAGGGGTGAGAATGCCAGCCAAGCAGTGGCAGAACAGGGCACAGAATCGGCTCTGTTGTCACCTCACAGCCACAAAGCACTTAGCCAACAGGTTGACATTAAAAAGCAAATAGCTTTAGCAAATACTATTTAGTTCCTGAGAAATGAGCAGGTCTCCCATTCTCCTGGGGAGCAGGCWTCACTCCAAAGCTGTGATGCTGAGGAATAAGCACAGTGAGATCTGCTCAAGACATCTGCTGCTCAGAAGAAAGGAAGATGTCTCCTCAATGGCAGCTGTGGGCAGTGCTGTCCTTCCAACACTGAAGTGGAAGATGTTTCAGTGAAGGGTTAGAAAGGTGTATTTCAAAGGAGCCAGTTTAGCTCTCACAGTAGATTGAAGCTTTCTGRAGGCTTGGAGAGAAGTGAAGCTGAATCTGGATGGAACAAATGAGGGTGAATGTCACCTGCAAAAGAGGAAATCACCCAACTCTTTTCTTGACTGAAGTACCAAAATGTCTTATCACGGACGTTCCCAATGCTAGATGTCAAATTTCTTTACTGAGAGCTCCAAAGACTTCGCTTTTGGCCACCGAGCCAGGGAGATGGTAGATGGTGATACCATCATGTCATGAGTGACCTCTGTAGGGTTCTGCTCATTCACAACAGTTCAATCAAACCAAATAGTTCACAACTAATAAAAAAGAGGAAGGAATGTTTTAGAAACTTTGTGCAGAGTCCTTTTCTGCATGCCACAAACGGGATTCTTCAAGCCCACAAGGAGGTGCTTAATGCGCCAGAAATTCAGTGAGAACTGATCGGCTTATTTAGGGATCCTTAGAAATTTTTAGTTTTCACATTGAAGAATCTCAGTTTAAGCCTGCTACCTCTGAAGTCAATTTAAACTCTCACTAAATGCAACAGAAGACTTATTTCATATCTTCTGGAGGTGGTATGTGCAGTAAGTGTAGACTAACAGGTCTGTTACACCCAAGTTTAGTTTAAATTAGGATGCAGTTGCATAGCTAAGCCAAGCTTCAGTCAGGTTTTAGCTGACACAAACTGTGGTTGCCATCCTCCCTCAATCCCCACCCCTTCCATCTTTTATACCGGCACCAGTGATCATGGAACTGGGTGCTACRCCAATCAGGTTGAAAACCAATCTTCCTGAGAAAAATCAACCCTTTTCAGCTGGATCAGGCTCCTGACCAGCCCTACRTACCATCACAACAAGCAGCTTTGGCTCACGTGGAGCAGCACCCCAGATGTCACCACACACTTTCAGCAGCAATGGTTCTAAATCACCAGGTGGCTTCTCCCAGCACAGCTCTCCAGGGCCAGACACAAGGAATGAAGACTGCAGYACTAAAATGCATGAAACAACTTCTAAGCTCGAATGGCCATACAAGCTTATGTAAATATGAAGCTGAAAAGACCACAGTTAAAGTTGGAAGGGCTCYGATTTAAGCAAACAGCATCCCAGCAAGAGCAGCATTAAGAGMTGAGATCTCTTATCTATCACAGGCCCCAGTTTTGATGGTTTCAGTGAGACACATGCCAGAAATGTTTTGAGGCAGCAATCCTTCCAGTCTCCCACAAGGTCACATTCAGTGAGATTCCTGCTGAAGTCCAAAGGCTGGGACACTGAGTAAGGAGTTCCCTGGTGTAGGCAAGCATGGCAGTACCTAGCCCAGAATCTGCCCCAGATGCCCAGCCTTCAGGCATGACTGTTTGCTCACCACAAGTCACCCATGCTGCATACCTCCATCTGGCAAGAGGATGAAATCCTAATTGAATATATATGATTGCTCAGTGTCGCAAGATTCCTCTCCAGAAAGACCTCAGGCCAAATTTCACCCACAGATGCATCTACGCAAGCGGCACTTACACAAGCCAGTCGTGTATTCATATCCCAGGGTAGGAAAAGTACTCCTGCTGACCCAGCCTCCCCTCCCTTTGTGCCTGTACTTCCAAGGCAATATAGTGCAACAAATACTGTGATTAATACAAGGTTTCTGCCAATTCCCTAGAGGTGCAAGGAGGAGTTTCCCTTTCCCAGTCCCCCTACCCTTTTGCAGGGCCAGAACCTGATCCCTGTGCAAGATGAGTGAACACCGCAGGACTCTGCTCCTAGCTGCTGCCTCCTCTACAGATGCTTAGGCTAACTCAGATGATAGTCTTGGACTCATAGATTTTTCCCTAAGGTCAAACTAGGATCAATTGTTGGATGTATCTTTATATCCAACATATTGTTCTGTTGTTTTTTCCCCTGTGTTTTGATGGGGTGAGAGGCAGCAGGATGTTTCTTTTCCCTCTCCTTTTGCTGTTGTACAAGACACRTTTTTTTTTGAGAAATGTCATCTGGCAAATTCTGTCTTTACACAAGACCTGCCCAGCCCTTGTGCTCCCCTGCTCTCTCCTCCTGCATGCTGCAGCCATTGGGACCCTGTGCCTTTGTGTGAATGATTTCCCACTTGTTTTTGAGGGGCAGGTGATGCTGGGGGCAGTGGTGCCCAGCAGGTGCTCTCGAGGGCCCCTTCCATTRTGCAGTTCCATGTCACAGTGGCAGTGCGGGAGGCAGGTTCGGCCGTGGGTGGTCTCTCTTTCCCTTGCTGACCCAAAGCAAGTCTCCTACTGTCCGCAATGTGTACATTAAATACTGTCAGCCTCCTCTCCTACCACAGCTCCTCTTCACTTCAGTAAAGCTATTTCTGATGCACACAGAAAAGCAGAGAGAGGAGGAAAAAGAAAGGCTCAGTCCTGTAATAAGCCACGCTTTTCTCAACACATGAAACCATGAACACTTTTTTAAGACCAGTTCAGATTCTAATGAGGGAGCAGAAGAAACACTCATTGAGGAGTGACACAACATTCACCCCTAAGAGGCTGCTGAGAGCTCTATATGGTACAAAAACTAGAAGTTTGTAATGGAAAATGCTGACAAACTACAGCTATATATGGATCATCCCTTATAAACAAAAATAAAGTGATTGATAACATCCATTTGAAGAGACCAAAACCTTATTGGCTCACTCATTGCTGTCTCTGCTTCTTAAAAAGTGCAGGACTTCCTAAAATGCTTTCCAGCATACACAAAGGGTAGTAATTATAAACATAATGATTATTCCATTTATTAGGAACTTTCCATTAGGAAATCTACACTATATTTGAAAATACACCTGAAGAAATTGTTTGAAGCCAGTGGAATCACTTCTCTGGGTCAGAACCTTGCTTCATTTTCTGGCATTTTTACCACTAAAGACATTATCTTAAATCAGTGAAAGGCTTTCATTACCAAGTTATACATCATCATTCACAGCTTTCAGGAAAAGTTTTATTTATTTCTCATTATATAAACTCTAAATCATCTTAATGCAACCTGACCTAGCCATGTCCTCCTCCTCTAAATAAGGCACCTCCCCAACTCATCAACCCATGGAAAATTATAGGATAAGCACCTGCCACAAAAATATTTTCTGTCTTTGTCATTATATTGTAAAAAGCAGACGAACAACAAAACCTGTTTTTGTTTGAGCCAAAGCCTTGTCTGCACCCTGGGAGGCAGGTGGCTGCTGCAAAGCCATGGGCAGCTCCCCAGGTCCATGTGCAGCCCTGGAGCTCTGCAAATGCCTGAGCACAGGGACTTCTCCCCGTGCCCCTCACAGCCACTGCCGGCCTGGAGTCCTGTGTAAGTAAAGGAAATRAAAGGGAAACAGCTCTGTCTAAGCACACTGTGACTACACAATGTTGAAGGAGACCTCTTAAAAGCCAGTGTCTTTGTAAATGCTGACTTCTGTCCGCGTRGTGCTGCTTTGAAACATCTATTTTAACCTGAGGCAGCTAAACCAAAAAATCGTATGTCCTTACATGGTTTATTWTTTTTAATTGAGATGGAAGATGAGGATGAGGATTTAGGGATCTGGAAATACCTGTTCACAGTTCAGAGACCCCAGCAGTACTGAGTTCAGCCCATTAAGGCAGAACTAAGAGCACAAAAATTCACCCACATCTCAAGATGCACATGAAAGGGCTGCTCCAAGAGCCACTCAYGGTATGTTACAAGGATGGCAGCATCTGGTTTAGTCCTTTAACTTTTCCAAATGTAAAGGACTGTAGAGTTTATAGTTATTTTCCATTTTCTTAAGTCACTTCAAGAMTCCATCTCTGTTTAAACTCAAATTTTAATACACTAAAAACAGGGGGAGGGTATCTCTGCTGCCTCCTTCCCACAACTTAAAACACACCAGCTATTAAAGCAGCAAGACATTTAAATGACTATTCATTCTGATTTTTTTTTAAAGCAGTGCTAGGCTTTCACCTGTATCATTATTATGTAGGCAGTGACAGATGGCAATGGAAAAATATAAAATAACTCTTAGAGTATTAACTTTTTTCAGTACCGTATGTGTCAGATTCTTTAGCATAAATAAATGGCATTACACAGTCTCATTAAATCTATACATCTGTGTAGTAACTTGCAATTTATGGATATTTTCTGACACAATGTTCAAACCAACAGGTTTAGCTCACATGTTTCTTTTCTCACCATGCCATCTCCAAGTCACCAGAAAAGCAAACAAAAGCAAAACCCTACACTAAATATTCCTGAAGAATTCTATGAGAAGATTTGCTATTCATCATCTACACACATTTAAAGGAATGAGAAGGGAAGAGAGTGGTGGGATCATGGAAGAAAGGGGATGGAGAGAGTTGGCAAGTAAAACACACAATTAGGCACCTAAAATGTACATCTTTAACGAGTAAGGAATGGCTTCCTGAGTTAGATTAAAACAATAATAATAGGGACACAAACAGGGACATGTTCTCCTATTGCCCACTGAAGCACAAAAAGCCCCCCTCATTTTTACCAGAGCACCCAGGAGCCCCCATGGACTGCAGTGCCCAGACAGAGAAGGGAGTGCAGGACTGAAGGCTGAGCTGGAGCAGCTCAGGCTATCACCCAGCACTCAGAAAGGTGCTGCCAGTGCCTCTGAGCACCACTCACCATTATCCAGGGGAACCAGGAAATCAGAGACATAAGAGCTGCATACACTGAAACATCTGATACTTCCTCAGACCTTTCCCAAACATGTCCCATAAACTCAGCTGCTCCATGGGACCCACGTGCCCAACCACTCTGCAGAGCCACACACACAGGCTCTGGTGGATGGTGGAAGGAGGTCCTGCTTCTGCAGCCTGGACTACAGGGGGACAGCAAGGACACTGCAGCTCCTGGGACACAGAGCCCTGAGGAAGTAGGGATGGCAGGAGAGGACTGGCTTGTACACACCAGCCTACTCCTGGGAGCACTCCCAGGCCCACCTTCCACCTGTGAGGACATCACAGCTGCTCTAGTCCCAGTTAAAAATACTCTTTTTGGGCAGTAAGTCGTGTTTGGGAGCTCTCCCTTKAACACAAGAGCCCGCTGGTCCAGGCTGGTGGAACAGGATGCAGCACCACTTGCTGTTACCAAACATTTATTAAAGATGTCAACAAAAGATAAAAATCTGTAAATAGAGCTGCAGTCACAGAACATGGAGAGCAGCAGCCCTGCAACCTCAGTCCCCATGGCTGTGGTTCAGTAGGTGCCTCCCCTCTCAACTCCTTTGGAGATGCTCTCCCAAGAGCTGCAAACGATTCGGGGAGCTGCTCACTGAGTATCAATGAACACTCCTGCCTGAACACCAAGTCACACCTTAGACAAATTCAAACCCAGGTGACACATTACCAGTGGAAAGATGAAATCTGGCATTAGCAGCAACTCCTGCACGTCACACCCTTTTGTCTGCTTGGGTAAAGGATCTGTTGGGAGCTATTTACGGACTGGCTCTTTTCCTCTAGGAGGAGCTGGTATTTCTGCCTAAAATTAAGATGGCTTGACACTTCCTACGATGAGGCCCTGTTTTTTACTTGCTTATCACTTTGCCAAAAACAAGTTAGGCTGAAATGTATAGACAATATTTTAATTTTGTGAGTGTGTGCGAAACTGCAAATCAAAACAGTTCAACTGGCTCTGACAAAGAGGTCAGAGAAACCACTACCCCTGGTTCTTAGTGTTCAGGTCAGGTGATCCACAATCAGCCAAAACAACAAAGCCTGCTTTCCTACGGATTTTTACCCACAGCCTTGTTCAAGCCCTCTTTCCTTCCAGGAAGTGCAATTTGGCTACCTGCTGCCAAAGACAACGAGTACTTTTAAGTTCCACTCGCCTTTCCCCTCACTGATGAGGATCAGCAATCCCAAGAGATCCCCTGACCATGCAACTTCACCTCATGGGTACACTTCTACTGCATCAGTTCAAGGAAAGTCAGACCCAAAGACAAAACATCACTGACACGACTTACTTTGGTTTTGAGGACAGGTCATGTGCATTTAAAAATCATTACCCACTGCAATGAAAATAAGGGAAAAAAAAGAAGAAAAAGGGAAAGAAATTGGCATCCTAAGAGGCTCACTAAAGCTCTTTAAAGTGCATAATTCCATCATCATACTGTACATAGCACACGATCTCTGAGGGGTAATTATCCATGGATTGGAAGCCAGTGTGAATATACACACAGTCAATATGATGTGCTTGCTGCTGCTTCTCTTTTTTTTCCTTTTTTTTTTTTAAATCAATTTTAATTGTTGTGGATCTATTTCTGCTAATAAAAGAGAGTGAACTGATTCTGGTCGGATAGATTTCTGGATACGGAAAATGAGTGAGCAAAACATGTGAGAGTACTTACTGTATTACCAGAAATATTTATAAATGGCTCTTCCCTCCCTCAGCTGGCAGAATATCAAAGCACTGAGGAAGCAGCACGGATGGCTTTCTGAAGGGATGGAGAAAGGAAAGGCCCACTCCTCCATCAGCAGCCTGGGAAAACAATGCCACAGAGCTTCAGCAGAAGCCCAGGCTGCAACATCTCCCCTCTTGTTAAGGGACTCCTGTGAGTGCAAACTGTACCAGCAAGGATCACAAATGAGCCCCTACAGGGAATATATAATGTGTCTACTGGCTTGGAACAATATATGAACTTGAGACCCAAGGTTTTTTGTAACTGTGATTCCCAGGAATGTCAGTCATTCCAGCTGAGGACAACCATCGTCTCTGAAGGCTTGATGCMTTCACATAGCAAGCTCAGCCCAGACTCTTTGGGCTTGACAGTACTGAAACACTCCTTGTAAAACACAGCACTATCACAAGGCATTCATTAGCTGCATTTGTATCAGCATAATACAAACGTGGAGACAAGCACATTTACCAAGAGCACCTACAAATCACCCTACCCTTGCATGAGAACCTGGCTGAGCCAGGAAGGGCTCTGTGCCCCAGAGCTCCTGCAAAGGGGGCCCCTGCAGAGGTACACACCACACACACAGCAGTACCCGGCAGATTCCTTGCAGGGACGCGTGCCTTTGCCAACTCCCACCTGCRCGCAGACCAACTTTCCAGAACTGGATTGACCAAGCACACACTCGGAACTTTGTTTAACATCACGATTTGTTTCCATGTATCCCACTTGGGTGAACTGCAGGATTTCCTGGGGGAGATGAGCACCCTGTTGGCTGCTGGGCTCCTGGCTGTCTCCAGCCTGCTCTTCATTCCCAGCAGTGGAGGACTACAACAAGGTGCACCAGTTCCCAAGTTAGCCTGTGCATGTGAAAATGCCTGGGGGTCCTGATTCAGTGCAATACTTAGGCAATCCCTGATCTTTAATGGTAAAGTCAACAGGACCTGGATACATCCATAGGTAATTACATGAATTCATCAGTGGGCTGAGCAAGCATGTTCCAGCTCACAAAAGCAACGAAAGGACAACGTGCAGGAAGAATGAAAAGCCTTCAGGAAAGGATTAGCAGTGTCACAAGTTAAACATCTCCTCCCTGATGACATACAGGATCGGGTCAACTGTGCAGGCAAGCGAGAATGCTGTAGCATGAAGTCACAAATGGTACAGCCTGCTCACTCTACTGCCTGTAGGAGCTCTGCAGGTAACGAACACAGAATACTAATGTACAATAAGCAATACTTTRATAGCTCTACTGTGTAGAAGAGGTAGGCATTTTTCAGTGTTTAACTGCACATCATTGCTATTCCAGATCTCCTACTTGGCTGTTTTAACCTACCTAGCAGATTTAAGTGTAAGAAATAACAATAAAGCTCTCTGTAATCAACCTCTAAAACCCTGTAACTCTTGCTTTACGGTTTTAAAAACCATAACCTAGGAGGGCTATAACCTAATAGTGAGATGCTGTCATTAACTGGCTACTGAATTACAACAAATAATGTGGAATTACCTGAGCAGCAACTCCACCCTACCATTTTAAAAATAGATGGTTACCTATTTGGTGACAATATGAACACATCTCATTTATACAGTACTAAGCAACTTAACACTAGTTATGACCAATCTTGGGCTTTAAAAAAAAAGGCATTATTTAAAAATCATCTTAATCCAYACTAAATATACAAGTTCTTCAGATGATTATGTCCTCTCATAAGTACAGGAAATATCAAGAATTTACAGTAGGTCGTTTGAGTTCCCCTCATTTACAGCAGGCAGAAAGTCGTTCAGCACCTGCTGAAATAATTGCCAAGCAAGGAAAAGATAAAGATATAAAGCAAATTTATTGGCTGTCTAGCAGACTTTACACTCAATTTTCCCTTGTCACATTCCACTCACGCCTATGTACCTGCACAATTCTAGTTGTGAAGGCTACAGTCACAGCCATGTTAGATTCAACTACCCCTGTGCCAAATCTGATCTGAGGGGCTCAGGAAGGCAGTGTGAGTACTCCCAGGAGGGACATATAATTTTGTGTATCACATGCCATGCTTCATTTGTCTGTTTGCATGTGCACAGTGAGTTCACYGACTTCTTTTAAAGTTCTGGAACATTCACAACCACCTTTTTTAGTGCATATATGCTAAAGACGCCTTGCACAAAGTGACTTGCTCATATAAAAATGCCCTGTTACTGCTCTGTTGCCAGGTTTCTGGCCTGGGGCTTTGGGATCAGCAGCTTCCTTAAAGATACCATCAACAGGGGATTCTCACTCCAGGGTAAGAATAAAGCATCTACCATGAGGCAGAGCCTGAGATGTTTAAAACTTGGAGATTTATTTCAGGCAGCTGCACCCCGCACACACGGAGGTGGAATATTCCAGTCTCCAACTTGCAGTTCTGGTAGGAGACACAGGGAAAAGAGAGTTTTCACAATGACTACCAAACACAAAGAAATAATCACATGGGTCAAACAGACAGAAATGTTTCATTTGCTATGAAAATCATTTGAGTTGACTCAAGACAATTGTTCGGGCAAAAAGAAAATAAAACCTTTCTGAAGTTGTGGCACCTCCCCCTTTCAAGTGCTGGCCCTTTTGAGCTGAAATACATAKTTTTGAAACAAACACAGAAATGTTTTCTACTTTCAAACATCAAAAGCCATTTTAGTGTTGCTGAAGCATTTTCTCCCCCAACATTTTCATCTAACTTGACTCAAATTTCATTCTGGCTCCTGCTTACAAGCTGCCTTTTCCAACAAATTTATTATTTGTCATTTCCACCTAGTGGTTTCCACAACAAGCTCATTCCCAGCAGGCAGCAAGGATGCAAACAAGTCTCAAGTCAGTCTTTTGCATCAGGAGGTACAGAAGGATTTTTGAAATGAGCATTGTTTAAATWTTTTTTTTAATTAAAAAAATAAAAAAGCAAACATTTKAAACCTCTGTATGTCCTTAACTGTACTATATATGACAATTACACAATAGTTTGGAGAGTGATACAGCTAAGCCTCCTATCCTGTCCTCCAGCACAGAGTTAATTCAGAGACCTTCACTGGCTGCCCAGGCACAAMAGGACAGAGCAGCTCTGCAGCCACTACATCTCCATGGTCCTGGAGCTGCACCCTCTGCTGTGCCTGGAAACAAAGCATCTGAAAATCATCCTGGGGTGGCAGGGGGGCAGTGATGGAATGACAAGACTGGGAACAAACAGCAAGGCTGCGTGTCTGAGCAGTGCTGTCCCCAAGCACAGGGCTCAGGCTCTCCCAGGACCCTACTGCCCTTCCTGCCTACCTGCCACAACCCTGGGCTCGATCCAGCTCTGCTCCCAGACACAGGTGAGACCAGGAAGTCAGCACGAGGCTCCTATAGATACTCCAGTGCCTTAGTGAATTTATAAATCCCTTCACTTCTCTGGGCTCTAAACTTCCACTCAAGATCAGTTAAGACACTTTCATAAATCTTACTTGGCATCTAGTTGCATCCTTAGGTGCCTAAACACATGTTTAAACAGGAATCTAAATCTCTTTGCAACTCAGTTCATCTGCAAAATAGAGATTGTAATTCTTTATCTTATGGGGGTTCAGAGACAATAAATTGATTAACGTTGGAGATTAATGTTCATGTGCTTAAGTCAATGGAAGCAGAAACAAATCCTAATTCAGRGTGACAGAGAGCACTTACAGGACTCCCAGCATTTGTAAAGCCAGTGCCTTCTCTGTCACGGACAAGATACATCTGCTTGCAAAGAAACTYGCACAGGATTCACTCCATATATTTTGGCTCAAGCTAGAAGTAGCAGTCTGCCTCTTTTATGAGTCCTTCAGAAAATAATATCTCCGTACAGCCTTTAAATTATCTACTGTTGGGGTCAATGAATTTGATGAAGAAAAGCATGGAACATAAATCCAAGCGACAAATGAAGTTTAACACAGGCTGCAARGAAGAGAAAGGCAGGACTTTGCATATGTTTGTACAATAGAAAAATTGTTTGAGCAAGTGGGAAGAAATTTCTRAGGCTGATGCCTTACAATGTGACCCCATGCCAGTTGAGATGTCTTTCACAAAGACCACATCACGTGCTGTTGATTCCATGACTCATTATTTCCAATGTGCAAAGTATGGCTGGATACCATACTAAGAAGGGAAATTATTTTGTGTCACTACAGTAATTTTTTCTTATATGGCAACCAGAATACACTGATTAAAGCACACAGAATTTGGACATTGATTTAAGGCAAAATAGGTAATTATTAGTAATTTGGAAAGAAGAAGAAACAACATCCACTAAAGTCACATCTCTTTGAAGAGATGGGGAACAGAATCTAATATTCAATCCATTTTATCCTCTATAAACAACACGACGAGCACCAGTTTAAAGAGGGTTTGCATGAACAGAAATTATCAAGGCTGACATTGTGAAAGTCATGAAGAGGAAGCAGACCTTGATTCAGGTGGAAGGAAGAACCTCTGCCTCCCTTTGGCATCTGCCAGACACTTTGAGCACTTACTCAGGCTGGTGGAGCCCAAGCTCTTTGTGGCACTGCTGCAGCCTCTGCCTTCTAAGCTGGCAAGGGTGTTGWTCACGCATCTGTTTTCATCACAAATTCCATCTGGATTTTAGAATTCTCAATTTAGATCTCATCAAGACTCACACACATCTGCAGAGAGCTTTGATTTCTAGACACCAAAGGCTTCCAGTGGGAAAAAGCTGCTCTGAATAGTTTCCCACCCACTCTCACAGCAAGACTGATAACAGTRCATTTGTGCCAGTGCTTTTGATAGAAGAGGTACACACACGCATATATACGATTGCAGACACATGTGCTGCTGCTGGTGAAGCTCTGCTCTTTTCTTAGCTTGGGTTTGGATGTCCTTGATTGAAAAACATTGCAGCAGCCTGAACTCATCAGTCTGCCCTGAGCCCAGCAGCACAGGTTTTAATGAGGAAATATCTGCTGATAGCTTTTGTTTCTACTGTACCTTTAACTGTTGGCAGGAGAATTCAGGAAAAGACTYGGATGTCAGCTGGATACCAAACATCATTGGCTACTGGTCAATCATCAAGCAAACAGCAGGGCTGAATGGAATGGATTTGACCCAGAGGTTACTAATTTTTCAAAATATTACATGTGACCATTTCTTAAGCAGATTAGATGACACATTCTCAGCCAAACATACACCAGAAAATGGAACTGTTATCCTCCGATTTGTTCTCTTTTCAGAAAAAAAAAAACAGAGGGCAAACTTTCAAAACTTTCAACCTTCTTAAAAAGGCAGTGAGCTTTCTGCATTCCTGACCTTTCACTTGCAGAGGGAATGCTGATTTCTTGCTGAGCTCCGGCTCTGATCATCCCTGCCAAAGCTAAGACGTACACGAGCTGGCTTACCCTTGTTTCCACTGGCTGCTGGAGCACGCCAGAGAGACTCTGTGCCCTCCTGCCTCCAGCACCCAGCCAAGCAACGTGATACTTTTCAGAACCTTATATAGCACTTTAAGAGCTGTATAGAGGAGCTCAAAACAGGATGACACAGAGGGCAGCGGTGCAGGGAAGTTGAGAAATGTCTTCTACTTTTGCTCTCAAGCAGATCAAATGGTCAGTTCCAAAGTGGGGCATGATCAACTCCCTAACTTTTTGGAGGCAAAAGTTAGCTGAAAGACTAGAATAACACAGAGTAGGAGTGGAAGTGGATGTGCTCACCCACAGACAAAAAAAGAAGGTTTATTCAAGCATTGCAGTATGACAATCATGCAATGCAAATGCCCCAGTGAAGTTAAAATGTGCAGTCAGCCCTGGAGCCTGAGGTTTCAGCATTCCCAAGGCAGGGCAGTAAACTGCAGCACTCTGGGAGTGGCCTTTGGTCGTGCCATTTCTCCCAGTAAGCCCAACAGGAAACACTAGTGCTGAACAACTACTTCTGAATACTCAAGCTACTGCTAGAATGTCAAAGCTTGTGCCTGCAGATCCTAAACAGTGCCAGGGTTCCTTCCTGCCCAGTGCTGTTTTACCCAAGACACAGAAGAAAGGTCTGTCAGGAAGTCTGTACCTGCACTGCCTACTCACCTATGCTGTTATTTAGTGTAGTGCCTAAGATGAGCCACAGTTCTATGACCCTACATCTGAACAAAGAAAAAGGGATCAGTGTTTCACTTTACAACCACTGCAGCACAGATCTGGGGTGCTCCCTATCAGTATCAGCACAGACAGGCTGCATCTTCAGGCCTGAGGAGAAGAGAATTTGGCCCAAGATGTTAAAGGGTTATTTTAAGGAATGCTTTTCTCTTTCTCCCTTCTCTCTCTCTCTCCATTTGTTTGTTTTGGAATTGATACCAGGAAAAAAAAATGTAACTAGGAAACAGAATACATAACCGCCTGAGGTGATGTACAAGAAGTTTCTTAGCATTCTCTGACTTTTTCCTGGTTAAAACCAGTTTGCCTGGGGATGGGCCAGCTCGGTTTCGGCTTCTCCTGCTTTCCCAACATTCCACAGAATAGCATGACCTTCATTAACTCAACACAGCAACTGGATCCAGCTAACAAAATCCAACACATGTAGGCACTTGTCCCCCTCGTCCTCAAGGGTAGAGAAACACGGATACCGTTGCTCCAAAACTGGCCTTGTCATTTCCAGTCCTTATCCTCGCACAACAGATGCTATCAGGACTGCTCCTTGCTGGTCAAAGGCTGCAGCAGCTTCTCTGCACCCTTTCTGCTTACTGGATTAACACCCAGTTGCTTTCTTAACTGTGGATCTAGTGAGGGAACTTTGCAAAAAAAAAAAAAAATAGTTTACAAGAAATGGGAAATAACCAGTAGCCAGGACTCTATACTTAGTGTTGGCTKGGTGTCAGGGCATTTGTTACTGAGAATATGAACTTGCTCATCTTTCAAAAAAAAAAATCAAATCCCAAACCAACAAACCAAACAATAACAGAAAACTTCAGAATTGTAGCAGTCTGGATGTGGTTTGATGGATTAGGGGGCATGGGGCAGGAAAGGTCTAGTCAGCCTGCAATATTATGTATCTGGAGATACAACATGGATAGTGGGGAATGCACTGAAGATAACAGGCCAGCCTCATAGTCGAGTATTTATTCAAACTTTTCATGTTTTCAGATRAAATTCCACGTAAAAAAACCCCAAACCAACAAACCAATATCTATGGAGAGTAGAAAGCAAGACATTACTATGAGCTAAAATAAAGTGAGGTCTCTACCATTCACACTCAGGAACAGCACTCATGAGCCCAGATTTGGCACTGGCAGGTCTTACACATCCCCTACATCCTGCTACCTTCAGTTTTTCTGTACTGATAGGGAAAAAAGTAGCCACGTTTTTAAAGGGTTGGGGTGTTCRTCACACCTTTGGCATTCCATACTCTCCCACAAGTCAAGCAATCATTGAGAGAACACATCACACTCTGAAATCCCTCTTGGATAAACAGAAAAGGGGGAAGATAGAGGCAACGCCTCAGACGCATTTAAATAAAGCTTTATATGTTCTAAATTTTTTGAACAGCTCTTTTGCAAGAGCTGTTCAAAAGAATGATCATGTGATCAAGATGTGATCAAGAGAAGCTTCAGACCTAGTAACTTCAAAATTGGACTCTGCACCTCATCTAGAGCAGAGAACTGCAGTAGAAGGACTGCATCCTTTTATCCACTATGCTGTCAGGCTGTATTATCGCCGTGACACGAAATGCTAAATTGGCTCTTAACCCACAAAGGCTCCTCGAGTGAAGCCAGCCCTCTGTGAAGCAGCTGTGCTGCCCAAGGATGGGGCCAGAGGCAGCCACTGAAGCCTCAAAAAGCCACTGTGACTCAGCTAAGCTGCAGATGAGTATCTGCTCTAACCAAGGGTGTGATGCTGGTCCAGTCACTTCCGCAAGGAGATGAAAGCTGGCACAACTCCTACTCGGAGAGGTGTTCTTCCACCTAAGAACAAGGAAGATCCTCGACATAATTCTGACCATGATGTCAGTCAAAGCACTTTCCAGACTGAGATCCTTTTCCCCATTCCATGTAAAAGTSACACAAACTCCATAAAGTCCACAGACTAAGTAATCAGAATGGAGATGGGCAATGGGAGACAGAGAGCAATAAGCCTGAGTGATATGGTGCATAAGCAGTGTTAATGTTTCAGTGGAGTTGATTAGTTTAGTTTGYCATATCAGCAAAATAAGCAGAGGAAAGTGAAAGTATTTCATATTTATGAAGTTCCATAAATATTCTCAGGACTTTGCTCCTTGGTAAGGATTCCAGGTACCACAGTAATACCAGAAGGAATAAAAAGTACTATCAAGCTTGCACAGCAGTCACGATACCTCTGTTATTTGAGCAAACATGCAGAAGTCTGTCATTTTTATCCCCAGTTTAATCTCAGACAATCATCTGGTGGTGTGTATATTTAACCAAACTCCTCACTCTAGAGCACAAGAGTTCCACCAGCAGACAGCACTCTGGATGCTGCTACAAAGATCCTCACTGTTATGAGCATGTATATCAAAACAACCACTGCATTTGAAGTAACCAACATGAGAGGTGGCCTCACCATACTCAAATTCCAGAAAGGTTTTGGGCACACATTCCCATCTCTCTTGGTCCTTCCCCATGGGGAGTTAAACYATCACTTCACCATTTACTGCTGCAAGGGCAAGTTTATGCCATCTAGTTGTACAGATCTAACAGCTAGTTATCCAAGTCCCTGCTAGYACTGCCTAGGTTCCCTGTGAAGTCAATCCAAAGAAATAAGCGTCTCCAGAGGGCAAATAACTTCATCCCACTTGTTCTGTGAGATGCTGGTTTCTGGAGAAGCCTACAGTCAAGATGAAATTACTAGTTTGGACTAGATACCTCACCTCTGCAAGGCTGAAGTTCCTCAAAATGAATTCCATGTGGATGGCATTATTCAGTGCAGAACTTCACAGACCCTTCCACAGAGAAGCTGGACAATCTTTTATCAGCCATTCCAGCTGAAACCATTTATTACTAAGACAATGGTCCTTAATCATCTTCAGAGCAAGTCATTCTTGGCAGATAACAAATAAAGCTGGACCATATTGCTATGCCTCCCCAGCTTTGGGGGAAGACACTCAGATGGCCCACCATCCCCCTGTTCTACTTTCTWGCTTATTTTGATCCTTCAAAAAACCTAAAATCACATGGCTTACCTGTGCCTTCATTTCCATGTTTTACACATGATGTTCAAGTCATTTTCTTCCAGTGTTATAGGCCTTGTCTGGCATTGAGAAAGTTTCAGTCAAGAGTGTTTTATGTTACTGGAATTGCTTATACAAAATTCCCTTTTACAGATTAATTTATGAGAGAAGAAAATCCTGTACTTATCTTAATTACTTTATTGATTCTTGGAAAAAGAAATACAAACTCAAGCTGGGAAGAGGGAAAGATAACGTGCACTTGTCTTTCACATAGAGTCAAAATCTTTCCATTGATCCTGGTTTATAATGCCCAAAATCCACWCTAAAAAGTAAAAACTGACCCTTTTCTTTCCCCCATTCCCATGAGAAAAACAACTACACAGAAACAGCAGGAGGGGAGAGACAAGGAGAGATGGACTAACCTATGAAAGCTTTTATATACTACAACTTTACAACAAGGTTATGTGCATTCACCCAGAGCATCCCACAGCAAGGCAGAACCTGCTGTCAATGCCCTGTGAAACAGCAAAAGGAAAAGCACCACTAAAGAAGGGGGTAGGATGGTTTAAGGAGTGCAGAGAATGGCAGAATTCAGACACATTAGGATKAAGAGATTGTTAGGACCTGACCTGTCCACCTCCATGGACCCCTGTCCATGCCTGCACAGAAGCCACAGCCTGTGGGCTGTTACCTTTCCCTAAAGCACTGACACTCTCTCCACGGAGGGCAGGGCAGGGAGCTCAAAGGTTTCTCATCAGCTGGTTTCACTGCCTAGYAAACAA
Source organism: Cardinalis cardinalis (assembly GCA_014549065.1). NCBI lineage: Eukaryota > Metazoa > Chordata > Aves > Passeriformes > Cardinalidae > Cardinalis > Cardinalis cardinalis. Next base: position 169,343 of record JACDOX010000087.1, on the reverse strand, counting down.
CAAGCCCTTACATACCCTGCTCTTCTGGGGACAGGCCTGAGCTCCAATGGTGGGACCACAGTAATTAACCCAGGACTTGTTACAGGCATGTTGTGATCTGCCCTGAAAATGCCAGGACACAGGGCTGCACTCGGTCATCCATCATGCAAAGCTTTCCTTCCCATCAAGCTTCCAGCCAGGACACTGAGMAGGGCCAGCTTTAATCCCAGGTTATGAGTGTGCACGGGAGCATACTGCTGGAAAAGAGTGGATTAACAGGAGCCGAGGTTCCTCCTTACTCCACAAGTATTGCTAGGGCTGAAGTCCTGCAGGCTGACTCACACAGTTCCCCACCCACCCTGAAAGAAACAATCTTCTTAAAGACCTGTGAACTGAAAGAGAAAAGAAAACCTACAGGTTTGCTGAAAGGGAAAAAAAAAGAGAAAAAGACAAAAAAAAATCCTAAAGAAACACATGCTTGGATATTTTCTTGTATTTTTTAAGAAAGTGATTTTTCTCCATTACTTTTCTTAAATTTAAAAGATTCTTACTAAGTAATTTTAATGAAAGCTGTAACTGCTCAAGAGAGATGAATTAGTTACGTTCTAAACCAGCACAGCCACATAAAAACTGGAAAATTAAGAAATCCCCTTGCAGAAAACACTGTTTTAGCTTTTGAACTCCAGTTTTTCACAGCTCCAGGTTTTTATTTGATTTTTGAAGCYCAGCCTGGTCACATAACTCAACCAGAAGAAGAGGAACACACAAGCCTGTGGTAGCAAGGACATGAGAACAAGCAGGCAAAGGATGAGGGTCCTATCCTTTCCCTGCTGCCAGGAATGGGACACACCATGCAAGCCTGGGTCCTTACCTGAGAGATGGAAAAACAATCACTTCTTCCTAGAGCAAAACTGAAAGATCAACAGGTTTTCTGTACTATTTAAGGAATTTAAGAAAATACAAAAAAGCAAAGACTAGTTGGCTTTTATTAAGAGCAGCTGCTCTCAGGTTAGAGGTTACTCTAACAGGCATTATCACCAATTGGTTTGAGTTCTTTGGTTGCTGCCTGAGCAGAACTGGAAAACAGATTTGTACTCCCTGCAATAAATTATTGACTGCTATGACTCTCAGGAAGGCCAAGGTGTGGTCCTTGCTGGCAGGTGAGAGGGTGTTTGTTTGCCAGCCTTTCCCCCAACTGGAGGAAAGGTGCTCATAAAGTAAAACTGCAGAAGAAAAGCCAAAAGCCAGAGGAAGGATTCCCGTAAGTGACTTTCTGGCATTCAGTGGACACACAGCCTTTGACCACATTTAACCATAGARGTGTCCTCAGAGCACCAGGGCACCCCAGAAGAAACCTGGGCGTTGGAGATGTCTGTGTGGAAATGCACAGAGCTGGCTGACCTTTGTGACATCTCCTTCTCCAGAGCCACAAGTAAACACGGTCAGGAATGCAGAAAGCACAGATCACACACACACCACACAGACCAAGCACACGGAAGGACCACTGTGGTTGTGCCAGGCCACTGGGAACRGCCTCTAAAGGACACTCCTGTCCTGGAATCAGGTGGGATTTAATCAACTGTCTGCCCACCACCTATCCTGGAGGCTGGAAGGGAAATATTCTTACCCCTTTACTTCCTTGGGGAGGAAAATAAAACAGAAAGGTGAAGCAGCTTAAGTCTGCTCTGGGATCCAGAAGTAGATTTCACCACCTCCTGCCTTCCAAGGCAGTTCTCATTCCTGCAGACCACAGCACCTCTCAGATCTGCTCCAGGTGGGCAGATAACACTCATGTGCTTCATACCCCAGAGGAGGAAAACTCMTARAGAAAAGGGACTCTGGGATTCAAAGGTTTGGTGTGGWTTATAAGCAGCGCCCTGGGAATGGTAGAGACTGATATTATTTGAAAGTAAGCAAAGTAAGAGCATAAAATTAGAACTGGAGCTGAGATGCTGTTCTAAGTGTGATGACCTGACTGCAAACAGCAACTCCTTTCACACTTCCCCTGTGCCCTCAGAAGCCTTCAGACACAAGACAATTTGGATTTCATTCATGATTCCTTGGTACTAGAACAGTTAACACCTCAGCACCCTTCCCCCATATTTTGCCTCCTATGCAGCAACAGATTAGTTATAAGTTTCATGAAAAATCCCAATTTTATCAGTGGTATCATTCCTTAGAGCATTGCCAGTGCAAAACCCCAAGGGATATAAAATTAAATGCCTGCTGTCCTTAAATCTTGTAAAATATTTTTTAAGAGTTYTGGTTGCTGAAAGCTTCAGTGACATCAGGCTGTTCAGAGTTACCCTTCGTGGGTGTTTTCATCATTCTGACCTCCTATTTGAAAATACAACTGCTAATTCCTCCACATTAGAAAAAGGACATTTTAATAAATCTGACAGCTCTACCTCATATCATTATAAAGTAATGCTCCTTGCTAACTCCTGGCAATAAAAAGTTGGACTTGAGACTAAATTGTAGGCTCTGGAAACAAAAGATATCATGGCTAGACTTACAGCAGTTAGCACAAAAATTCCCAGGTAAAACACTCCATGGTCAGAAATTCCCAAACAGAGTCCTGAAGTTACAGGCTAATTTCAGTACTTGGTCAATCTTAAATAAAGCCTCCATGTGAGCCTTTTTAGGATTGTGGCCCTCATTTGCTTCTAACTGAAGAAATGAAAACTATCATTACATTGCTCTAGAAAAGGCTTATTCCCAAATAGATCCTATTTACAGGTCAAAATTCTACCCTGGCTTGTTTACATGCAACTTCCATAAAAAAAAATTAAATACCATCCCCTGAAGATCATAGGATTGTGCAAGTGCCCACAGGCTGCTGAGCATGTTCAGCCTGGAGGTTCCTCTGTCTGCTGCTCCCTTGCTCTCTGGGTGCCAGGGCACAGCTGCAGTGCCAGGGCTGCCCTGGGCTGGGAGGGTTGATAGCCAAAACCTGTGCACTGCTGGCCCTCCCTGCCCATGCACACCAGCTCGTTTAGAGATGGCCCAGAAGCTGCATTCATGTCTCTGACCACGCTGTAGATGTGCTCTGAGAGGAGCAGAACAACCCCGAAAGCTTTKGAAAAACTAGCCCTTGAAGTCTAATTTCACAAGTCAAACTTTGTGCCTATYACAGGCCTGATAAATTGGCAGTTCCAGAAAAATTAGTTTCTATAGAAATAAGAAAGGTACAGCGTTTCAGTTAATTTAAGATTTAAGGCTTTCAAGATGACTGGCATTTTCCCTGTCTCCTTGAAAACACCATCTCAGCCATACCTTGGTGGGCCARCACAGGTGAAACCAAAATGTCAAATTGTTAAATCAAAATCACCTGTTGGGATGCAGCATTTCTTGCTGAAAATAATTTTCAGTTTCTATTGATTAAAAAAATACWTATTCTGTTTGTTTGAATGCTCCTTATGAGGGAGCCAATCTGGCTGGCAGCCCCCTCCCTCTCCACGCTGCTGCTGAATTTTGACTGCGTGGGGAAGATGGGATGGCTGTTAACCTCTGTATCATTGGGTCAGCATCACAACAACATGCTCCTCCAGCAATCCTACACCTCCTGTCACAGCATTCCTCTACCTCCGCTTGTTTTTCCAAGTTTAATTAAAATCCACTGCAGTTTTTTTTCCCATCTGCTCCGAGGGGTTGAGCGGCTCGGCCGTGTTTCTGCTTCTGGAAAGCAGCAGGAACAGAGGGGTTAATGCTCTGTATTCAGAACAAAAACCACAGAGCTGAGGCAGATCTGCACTCATCCAATCCATTCCCTGACAAAACTTGTTGCTAGTCCTGTCTGCACCATCCTAGATCTCCCAGGTTTCACTGGCTTCTAGCCAAAAGTGTCGTTTTACTCTCATAATGAAGGGGGCCAGAAGGATTTATCTTTCCCAACCTCTCCCTACATTATGTCCATCCCTGCAGAGCAATCTTCTTGTTTTTCCACATTTTCTTGCAGTCTGAAACCCTCCCAAGGGCATATCCCCAAGGATCTGCTGAGATGGAGGGCTTCTCAGCTTACAGCTTCTGCCTACAGTGCTGTATTTAGCCCATTAAAAATCCCAATAAGGTTACACATAAAAGCTCCTTCAAAGTTTTGGCCCTGACACTTTACTCCTCACCTTCTAAATCAAGTTATGCCTTATTTGAAAATCTTCAGAAATTGTTTGGAGGAGTGAATGACCTATTCTGAGGCTTTAAAATTAGATCAAAAGTATAAAGTTGCTTCCTCCCAAGCCACTGTATTACTAAACAAGGAAACGGTCACACAATAAAATTTCCACAAGAAGAATGGAGTCTGTAAACTGAAGCTGTCACAGGTGAAGGAGGAGGAAAAAAAAAGAAAAAAGCTGATGCTGTAGTATTTATTGTATTTATTAAAATCCTGCAAGCTAATTCAACAAGATACAAATTACAGTTCCTRCCTTTCAACTTGTGTCAGGAAGTGCCTCCCCCAAAAACAACCACCCCTCCCAAAAGCCCAAACGTGCATGGTTGAACAGTCTCCCTAGGCACTAAGGCAGGCTAAGAGATTCAGGCTAAGGAGGGAGATGCCAGTTTTGCCTTGATCTGTCCAAGTCATCTGCTCCTCTGCTGGAGTCAGGGGCTCAGAAACAATTACAAAGTCTGACACTGGATCTCTCTTTCCCTTTTCCAGTCTCTTCTCTCCCTATAACATATCCTGAGTTAGTCACAATATTCCCACTGACTCATGAAAGCCCTCTCAAAGCAGGGAAAGCACACCTGAAAAGCAATCAAAAAAAAAAACTATCCAGCCCTGTATAATGGTATGTCAGGTTTCTCTGAAAGGTTTTTTTTGCCCTGGGCCTGGAAGACTAACCCAACAATAAATTGTTCTCCTGCTGGCCTGTGAGGAAAGCCCAACAGTAAAAGATGTGCAGCTGGAACTTCACAAATAACCCCACTGACAAGGAACAAATACCTGTTCTTCTAACGTGGCTGCTGTGACTCCACTGGCTCAGTCACTACTGAAGGTGGAGTAGAAACCTTCCTTGTTTTAGGTGAAGTGAGCAAATACAAATTTGAAAGCAGGGAAAAGGATCCTGAAGCCAGGAAGCACTATTTTTACACACTAATTGCTGATAAAACCACACTTCAGGAAAGACTGAACATCCATTGTTTCCCAYTGCCATGGTCTACTGAAGGGAATCTCAACTAGATCAAGCCTGCCTTGAGTTTTACTGGGTGTTTTGATTCCAGCTTTGATAAGGTCACACCTTAGAAGAGCCATGCATAGTGTAACAGATGGGGATAAAGCCTTCAGCTACTCCCAGACTCCGCTAATAGCATTTCTAAGAGAAGGAAAATCAAATTTTTTTTTGTATTTATATAAATAGGTACGGGTTTTCAAGTTACTTTGGCTCCCACCTCATCCCAGCAACCCACACAGGGATGATTCTGCTGCAGTGGAGGCTGCAGCAGCTGAGAGTGCAGGGGCAAATACCCACTCAGGCAGGAGGAGCACRTACAGCTGCCTCCCCAAGGACCAGGATCACACCCAGCCTCCCTGCCAAGCCAGAGTCCTCAGGGAAGCAATTCCAGCCCTGAGCTCTGTAATCCACCAGATCCAACACTGCCACTCCTCCTAGTCTGTGCCCAGACCTTTCTGGAATAAGCCAGCCATCCCCCACTGCTCTTCACACCTGGCACTAATTTCACACTCTGAATTCACCCCTTCCTGCCTTCAGGCCCTTCTCACTGCCAGCTTGGGATCCAATCCATACTGGGTGTCACTGGTAAGACAGCAGCAGTGTCAACTACCGGATATACTACAGAATTTAAAAAAAAAAAAAAGAAAACAGAATAGTGAGGTAATGGTGACCTAATTTCCTAGACTGGCTGTCTGCTAACCACAACTTTAAGGTTTCAGAGACTTTGGCTCACTATCAGCTAGCACTAAAAATGCCTTCTCTGCAAACCAGAAATAAGCCTATTACGTTGTTTTCAGATAATACCATCAAAAAAAGAAAAAGGAAAAAAAAAAAGAAGGAATGCCACAAACTTGTATCCCCATGAATAACAAACCCCAAACCTTTTTTATTCACATCAAACTTTTACAAGGAATATAACCTATTGTATAGAAAGGAGCTTAACTCTCATCTATCACAAGAATTATGTTGTCACAAAAATGACCCCCTACCAAAATTTCTACAACACAAACTTAATTTCCAGTGAATTATATTAGAAAGACCCTCAGTTAAATATCACTTTCCATCTAGTAAAGAGATAAGAATAGGGCTAATAATTATTAGCCCTAATGCAGAAAATGAACTGTGGTGGGAAAGTTTTGGAAACTGCATGCCACAGGAATGAAATGCCAGCATAATGTGGACAGCAATGTGCTTAAGACTGCAGCAGCTGGAGCGAGGCAGAAGAGGTCATGCTTAGCAAAGCCTCTGGAATTCCCAGGGATGGTACTGCAGTGACATGAAGGAATTTCATGGGATGTTATATACTCAGAATGCTAAAAAGCAGAAGATTCTGCACCAGACAGCAACAGCTAAGGTGAAACATTTTGGAAGAAGATCTAAGGAGGAGCCTGTACAGTAAATAGAGATAAGAGCTGGAGCCAAAGGGTGCCAAAAGTGAAAATATTTCATGTTGGAATGAAATAACATGATGACTCCACAAGTCAGTTTAAACCTCTATTTAAAAATATATAGGTAGTTATTTACTTATAAAAGCTCTTCTTGCTTGTTTATGTGTTGGACAGAAGTAGAGCAAGACCAAAATGTGGTTGTGGTCCACTTTCCCCTTACCATGCTTCAGTGTACACCATTTGCACATCATTTTACAGTTGCTAAAAAGCAAAGTAATGGAATTAAATTGAGAGAGGACTAGATCAGTGAAGGAACAGAGCCATCGTATGTCAAGTGATGTTTGATAGAAGTGAGCTTGAAATAGCTTCATCAGTTTACAGCCATATGTGCCTACACTGCTCATGCTTGGGGGTTAGTGTGCACAAGTGCTCAAAACCACAGCTCAGCACACCAGACAGAGCAAAAAACCCAGATGAGGGTCACAAAGATGTTTGTATGTAAAGATGTTTGCTCTGGAAACTAAAGCAGCTATAGAAAAGCTGCAGAGGACAGGAGGACACAAGTCTAGCCAACTTTAAGATGAGGCAAGATGGGGCTTAAGGAAACAGAGAGAGCTGCCCCCTCCAGGACTATGGTCAGTAAGGGTCTTCCATTTGTAACCRTGGATCATGGCAGAAATGTGGCTGAGAAATGCCAGTACCACACATGGGAGCCAGTAAGGAAGCAAAGTATGGGGTTAACCCATCTAGAAGGMTTCATTCAACAAGGACATTCAAGTCTGGTACCAGCCCAAGGGGCTTGCAAGTGTCTTCAGACCCCTGGGGAATGAGGAGAGCATTACCCCAAGGTAAACAAGCACATAAATGTTCATATAATCAAAGAACAGCTTGTGTGGTAAGGGACCTTAAAGACCATGTGGCTCCTGGCCCCTGCCATAGCAGGGACACCTTCCACTATCCCAAAGTGCTCCAAGCTCCATCCAGCCTGGCCTGGAACACTTCCAGGGATGGGGCAGCCTCAGCTTCCCTGGGCAACGTGTGCCAGGGCATCACCATCCTCACAGGGAAAAATGCCTACCCAATATCCCATCTAACCCTCTCCTCTATCAGTTTGAAGCCATTCCCCCTTGTCATGTCACTCCAGGCCCTATAAATAGTCTCTTCTCCATCTTCTTTGTCAGCTCACTTCTAGAACTGGAAGGCTGAAAAAACATGTCCTTAAAGCTTCCCTTTCTCAGGCTGAACAATCCCAATTCTCCTAGCCTTCCCTCACAGCAGAGCTGCTCCATCTCTCTGATCATTTTGGTGCTTCCTCTGGACTGGTTTCAACAGGGCCATGTTCTTCCTGWGCTGGGCCCCCAGGGCTGGAGGCAGCTCTKCAGGTGGGGTTTCACCTGAGGGAGGCAGAGGGACAGAATCCCCCCTCCCCTTCCGCCCACACTGCTTTTAGTGCATTTCCAATATCAGATCCAAGACATTTGCTAATTCTGAAGAACTTGTATAAATCCCAATTCACTTTCTCAAGAGCATATTATTACTATTCCAGAAACAGTCCAATGAAAAACAATCAGGGAGATGCCAAATACTAAACTCTATACATTATCAAGAACAACTGAAGGAGSCAGGTTGATTCCCAGCAGAAGAGACAATTTTGAGGAGACCTTTTTAAGCTTTTTTATCAGTACAGGAGGGACAGACATCGTTCACACGCCAACTGTTTCACAGGGCTAAAAGGTCCAGAAATGAAGCAGCAGTGTAAAAAGAAGAACAGAAGTACACAGATTTGTTTCAATGCCTGGTTAACTCAAGCAAATGTAACTTGGAGAAGAAATCTGAAGTTTTTAACTGAGCTTAGAGCAGAGTTACTCAACGGCAGTCCTGGATGAATCTGCCGAAGCTCCCAGATCTACTGGTTTGTATTGGACCAGCCGCTGCTGAAAAGCCAGCCARCAGCAAAAATTCCACATCCAGGAGCTCAGAAGGAATAGAAGATAGTGAGCATAGGCTACCTGATACTCCTTCCAGAAAAGTGAAAAACAAAATTATTCCAAAGACTACCTCCTTTTCCTAAAATGTCCTCAATTTTGCTAGTTATACCACCATCAAGCAGACAAAACCATCAACTTTGCTCATTTGCACTGAGCTAAGAACCTCAAATGCTACAGATCACTGAGAGGGTTTAAGAAAAACAGGAAATTTACCATTCTTATCTCTTAGCATGTCCTATATCAGGCAAAATATTAGGAAATATTGGTCTCTCAAAACACATCTAAATGGCAAGCATGAGTCCTCTAATATGTCACAGTGGCTTCCAAAGTGATYATTCCACAGAACTACCAAGAGAACCAAGGAAGATACTTCTCTGCTTCCTGGCTTTTAAATACATCTTTCTTAACKAAACTGTTCTACATTCCCCCAGCTTTACTGCAGAAAAATGCTGAAGCCACCAGGTCTTGCCAGTATTGCTAATGCAGTATTTAAAGGATGCTTCCTTACACTGAGGTCTGTTTGCACACAGGGATACCAGGTGCCATTTTTCAGACTGCCTCCAGGAAACAAATTCCTTGATAAGAACAAAAAAAGAGACATGATGTTCAGTCTTCCATTCCAAGGAAGCAGGTAAAAAGTCAGCAATATTTTCCAACCAGAGACTTTTCCTTCCTCTTGCCAAGCCGCCCTTGCAGTGATAGTAACCCAGCAGCCAGAATAGGTGTAGGCATGGAAATGAATTTGCAAGGCCTGATTCCCATTTGTCACACTATCCAAGAGATAATGAATGATCACCATTCCAAGAGCCCATCTCGAGGTGAGCACATACTAATCTGTGGTCAATCTTATACCCTCAGAAACCCACCAAACCACCAAATTATATTCAGTGCATATATCCATGAACAAGTTTGTGTTGTTCAGGTCTGACAGACAAGATATCTTGAGGTAAGGGTGGTTGGAATGGCCTCTCCTGGATGGCACTATAGATAGATGTTCCTAAAGAAATACATCTCCTAGAAAAACCCAGCTTTTCTAGGCCATAGATACCAAAAATTCTCTTGTAGTAGCTCGTTTCAGTATGCACCTAGATGTGATCAAAGCTGAGAGCACTGGCCAATTCCTACTCCTAGCAATTAAAGAACTCAGTAAGTTTTAAATGTGTGTCCAGAAAATTGTTGACACTTAAAGTTATGTTTTCAAAGCAGCTCATGGGAGGTACATGCATAAATCTCATTATTTGATAGCAGGATTAGTGAACTGTGCTTTGAAAATATACCCCAGACTGTTTTGGCATTAACATGGCACATTTACAGATCTCAAAAACATTAAAACTTATTCCATCTACTAAGTACTGTCTGAAAATTCCAGGCAGCCATCTCCAGTTAATCCCTTATCCCATCTTCTACCTGGGCAGCGCACCTTGTTTGTCTGACAGAAATCACAGTGAAGGAATGACCAAACTGAATTTTGATAATTGCACTGAATTCATTATTTCAACCATATTACAGAAGATTGGCATTTGTTTTCTTTTTATGATAAGCACATGGGAAAAGAAACAAAACCTTTTGTTTTATTATGGAGCTTTACATTAAATAAAAATGATTGCACATTTAAAAAAAACAAAAACAAAACCAGCAGTTAGCAAACCAGAAGCCCTTATTAGATCCATACTTATGGCACTTTACACCAAATAAAAATTTGGCACCAGCTGAGGGGTTTTGATCTGTGCAAGCATCTTCCATAAAAATCAAAGCAAACTTGCCAGCCTACTTACACAAAACTTGCGGGAGGTTTCATGAAAAATAGTGTGTGGTTCAGCCAAAATTCTCATAGCCATGAGAATTTCAGTTAGCCAAGGGAGAGTTAAATCTCCAGTGGTTCAGACAGAAGTCTGAGCATTGATTGCTGCTGCTACTCATTCATCTGAAATGCAGACGATCTAAAGACTTTCATTTTTGTGCTACCTTGTGGCACAGCAAATGCAAAGAGGAACAAACTTTTAGACCTCACTAACTCCAAGCTGCCCCAGCTCTGTAGTAAAACACAAAAGAGCTCAACCAGCTAAAGGGAGTTCATAACCATGCCTTCATCTATCCCAGGACTTCCTGTAGGCAACTGCTTCCTTGCTATCAACCTAGCATAGGTCTTGCCAAGGAAAATCTTGGTTTCCCTACTGAAGCTCATGCCAGTCAACAGGGTAGCAAACTCAAGTTGCACAAAGTCATGAAAAGAACACGGAAAAGACATTTCTGCTGCTGCACAACCGCGCTGTGATCCTTGCAAAGGGAGTGCTGGTGCACGTGTACAGCCTTTGCAGGCCTTGGCTTGGACTTCAGAGTGGAGAGGGGCTGCCACCAGCCTTGGAGTGAGAAATTGAGATGAGGAAGGCATTGCCCAGGGCTCAGACAGGCACACAATTGGTGACCCCTGCAGAGGTAAAAGGTGCCTGGTTGCCCTACGTGACTCTGAGCCCTCAGCCGTCAGGCCATCGTGCCATATGATCCCATTCAGAAATGTGTCAGACTGCTGCCCACATTCTGGCACAAGCAAAAGGGTAACTCTGCCTCATTCCTAGTCTGCTGCTTCTCTTGAACAGTTTTGTARGTTTAAATAACTTGCCACCCTGCCTGGTATTTACCCTTTCCTGTACTGCTCAATGGGCCTTATCCTACAGCCTTGCTTTAGGTTTACTTTACCAGGTGGAGAGGACATGGCAGAACAGACCTTCATTTCCTGACAGAGAGGAGAGATTGCCAGACTAGACTGAAAAGAGAGCTCCTGAAACAGAAGAAGTCTCGAGGCTGAAGCACAGACCTCAGCATAGGCCAAGCCACCCTGCTGCTCTGGTGAAACAGCATCAGTATTTCCCTTCTCCACTGGAAACACTCCACCTGCAAGATCACATCATAGCACGTGCCATTTTCCTAACTTTATCACACTGCTGCCCGAGAGATATCTCACATCACCTAAACCCAGCCTATTCCTCCTCTCTCATTTCCAGGCATGCGGGTTACAGTGGAAATTCAGTCCCCGGCCTCCGACCCTGCACCACGCACTCCCACATTTCGTCTCATTTTCAGTGTTCCAGCCCAAATGTGACAGCTCTTCCTGTACAATTTTCTGCTTTTTCCATGTTGATATTGTCATTTGATGTGAATTAGAAAAGTCCTAAGTATCTCCCCATTTTTAATGGCAATTCCTTAATGAATATTTGAAACAAATCTGGTTTGGGACTGAAGGAGCTTGCCACCTCCTTGTAGCCTGATGAGTCCCATCTTCTTTAGCTTTCCACAATCTTTCATTTAGACATTTTCTCTTGCACTTTGAAAAAGTATAATTTCTATCTTAGTTAATCTAACAACTTTCTCAGGAACACAGTACCAAAATGCAAATAGACTGGGTATACTTCAGTCTTTGTTTCCAAGATAAATATATTTTATAAAAGAGAAAGAAGTGGTGCATCAATTCATACTCAAAGCAATGTAATCGTCTTTTAAAGTTGGACTTTAATAAAGCAACCGGGAAATTTTAAATACTGCAGCTAAATCTTGTATTTGGACTTCTCAGCTGTTTTCTAAACAAAAACTATTAGCCACAGAGACCAGTGATTTTGCAAATAAATGAAAGCTTTATAGTGGATTAGGCACTTTTTATTACCTCAGGGGATAGACTGTGCACTTATTTAAAAAGCTTAACATTCATTTATTCACACATTTGTTTTACATGTTAATACATTAAAGATAATTAACAGCTTCATTTTCTAAGTGATTTTTAAATTCATCACTCATGTCAGCCTTATCCTGAATGCAAAATGGAATTGGCCTCAACCTCTCAAACCAGTTTTTATTCACCAGCTTGCAGAGGAGAACAAATCTTTCTGCTTTTCCACCTACTAGCCGCCTTACCCACTTTGACTGAACTCTGAATAAACTGAAGAAAATATCCCCATACCAACAGAAAAAGCAACAGCTCCAGCAATAAAGCACTTTCAGCAACAAGCTCTGCTTTTAGGTGCTGATTTTGTGACATTCCCAATTTTAGTAGCTAGACACTCTAACATTTCAGCGGCAAATATTTAAGCAGCACTTTTGCTGTTATTTAAGTGATTTTTCTGTTGCTGTTGATTTATGTTTTAAAATAGACCCTCTCAATTTCAAAGTTAAGCAGGGTTTTAAAAAGTTATTGAATCAAACCTGAAAATCCAATTGACGTTTTAAAACTTCCTTTTTCAACGAACGGATATTTATGTACTCTAGTACTCAGCTGGCTCAGCCTGCCTTCGGACAACTCGAGTTGCACAGCTTCCTGAAGGCATCTTAAAGGCATTTTCCCCCTCATCCTCTCTTTTTTCTTTCCTCAATTCTCTGCACTATTGAGGTCACACTAATCCAGCTATAGTTGCTCACATGACTTTTGTTCTGAGAGATGCCAGTGGCTACTGTACCATCCCGGTGAGTGGTACTTATTAAACTACGCCTCTGTAGACATAAATTTATTTTAAAAAAAAGAAATCCCCAGGCTTGTGCAAAATAAGTGTTAGCTAAGAGGAAATACACAGAGTTTAATGGACAGGGACAGGCATGTTTTGCTAACTAGCTAATCAGACTCAGAAAAGCATAAAGCCATATAAAACTTCCTGGTAAAACTTGGTGCTGTCACAACCAGCCAGCACTGGAGTAGAGAGGAGTTATGCTTGAATTTGAGGCAGAATTTGAGGCAGAATTTGAGGCAGAATTTGAGGCAGAATTTGAGGCAGAATTTGAGGCAGAATTTGAGGCAGAATTTGAGGCAGCGTGAGCCGCGCTCGGCTGCATCAGCCGGCCGGGTCAAACAGCTTGGCAGGGACACGCACCGGCTCCAGGCGCTATAGGATAATCCTGGAGTGCTGCCCAGCATTCCTGCTCCTGCTTTCATAATCACACACAAATTACCTGCCTCTAATGAAACGTTCATGGCTGTGTGTGGAATACTGTTGCGTGCCTAATGCCTATCTTCAGGTGCGTAATTAATTGCTCTGCAAGGCATTTTAAGGCGGGGGAAGAAAAGCTCAGTGTAAATGCTGATCCAACAGGCTGTAAGGCCAGTGGACTAGAACAGGAAGGGCTCCAAGAGCAGGAGCTTTTAGCTACRGCCTCTGCTATCATTATGCAGAGGACTAATTAGGATATTATTTGTTACCATTTGGAGCAACAGCTTCTGAGTTTGGTTAGAGGTGAGCACTAATCAGCTGCTGAAATCTAAACTGATTATGTCTGAAGTGTCGACAGATGCAGAACTCCCTGAGTGAAGAATGAACATGTGTCAGCTTTTTGAGACAAGCTAGGGGAATACTTGTTTAACAGAAAAAAAAGGCACATTATTTAATACTGTGCAACAATCATGCACAAATAGAATGAATCATATGGAGAACAGCAGGATAGAACGTACCAGTCAAACACAAAAATAATTATGTCAAATGTCCTTTTTCTTCCCAATATAACTGAACTCCTTTCCCACCGATACTATTCTCTTAATTAAGTTGTCAGGGGTAAGAGAGGGACAAAAAAAGGCCAAACCTCTCAGACTTGTCAACAAAGCATCCTGGTTCACTGCTCTCTAGAATGTACATCAACACTGTTGTTTAAACAAGCATTATAAACGAGTTCTCCATTCCTCAAACACTTATCTCAAATCCTTCCCCGATCCCAAAAWGATGTGTGCACATTTTCACATAGTAGCCTACCTCTACCCAGTATTATCTGCACACAACAAAACAGCAATCTTTGCCCTAAGGAATTAAGAAGGGAATTTCATAGTACTACTTCCATTCCCACTCCAAGGCAGTTCAGAAGTAGCAGAAAGATTGTAGTTTTAACCAGGACAGACATGTTGGCAGCCAGGGAGGACTGCCTAATTTGGAAGGCCGTAAAAATTTTTTTGATTTTGCCAGAGGGACACTCCATCCAGTTTTCAAAATGTCATGGGACTGAAAGAGAATAAAACACAACCAGTTTCCTTTGATCTTTTCCCCAAGAGCAGCGGGGTCTCATTCAATGTATTTAGTAGAGTCAGGACTGAACAGTTCAACCTCTAAGAGGAATAAGCATCAACACTGCACTGAATACAAGTTATGCAAACACATTAGTATTTACAGAACTGAGCCTTCAAAGACAAGATTTGAGAAGTGAAAAGAACAGAGGGATACAGAATCCAAAGTGGCACATTTCAGCATAATCACCTGCTCACACAATTACCAGACACAAGACAAAGCAGTCGCAGTCATCACACTCATTGCATTAAACAACTTGCACGCTTTACCCTGTCTGCACTTTGCAGGACCACATGGCTAAAAATGTGCAACAGTTCCAAATATTCTGTAATACGATGAATTATAAAGACACTGCAAAAGCATCTAAACTACATAAGGTGCTGAGCATATATATGGAAAGAGACAGCCCATATCCCAAAAAGCTTTAATCCTCCTGAAAATTAAAATCCAAACAAACGTGTGGGTTTGAAATGTCATTGTTTAGCACCAGCCAATGAGATATTCCAGTCTGAGTTTCTGAACCATCTGGTAAAGCATCACAACAGCTTTAAGCATCCAAGGATCTGTCAGGGGCTTTAGTTTAGAAATACTAATAATCCCATCATGTGCAGCTCCTGCTGAATGGAAGATATACCTACTCAATGATTTACTCCCCACTCCTTTACCCAACCGCACAAGGAAGAATCAGCCTGAACAAGACCTGTTAACATTTCTCCATCTGAGAGCAGCACTGCTCAAATTATTTGAGAACTATTGCCCAGAATCACAGTCTTTTAGCTTACAAGTCACAGTGAGGAACTTTTGTGGGTCAAAAGGGAAGAACAATTTCCAGGAAAAGAATTAAGGAAGTATTTTGCTTTGAACTACTTATTTCTCCAAATTTCATGCTAGCGATTTCTTCCTTTCTTACCATTTACCTTGACTTTTATAGTTGACATTGGGGTCGAGTAAAAAAAAAAATAGGGAGGCAGCTTCATTAAACACATTTAAGAAACACTGGTCTGGTGAAATGAACTCGTAGATAAAAGGTGTGAGGCTTGGTTGCTGTCTCGCTGACYGAGCCACTTGGACCAACTCTTCCAATGTCCAACTGCACAAATTCCTGATCCCCTCGGACATAGTCTAGCAATCTCTGCCATCTCTAAAAATCAGGCCTACAACATCCTGAGGGAGGCATTCCAAAGAGACAGGTGGCTCTTGCTAARAGAGAGGAAGCTCTTCTTCCACCTCCAGTCTCTGAAGGTTCAGAGAATGATGCCTGTCCATCACTGAAGAGGGTTTTGAAAGCTTGGCATAAAATACCCTTTTGGAAATGTATACATAACCTGAGGGTACTAATAAGGGGGTATTTTTTTTTCCTTTTGATTCCAATAGGGTTTWTGACACCTCTATGAGCATGAAGTTGAACTATCAGTTTAGGACCGTTGGTCCCAACACATGGCTTGTGGTCAATGTCTTGCACATGGGAGACTTTGATAAAGTTAACAGAAATAGAAAAATGAGGTAACACAAACGCCTCAATGCAGCACATTTGAAGTGCTGTTATTGCCCTCAGGCTGAGAGCAGCTGCTGACTGTTTTCTAGACCAGCAGTTTGCAGTCACTAGAACATGGGATACTCCTAGGGAGGCACACACACACAAAGGAAGAAATTAAAAGCTGTTATTAAATACTCTTATATTCGCTCAATGAGACCCATATGCAAGATGGCATTCAGTCTGGAAATTAGAAAAAAAATTGAAAACGAGCACTTTTTTAGAAGAAACCAGCCTTTGAAAATAGCCTTGCTAGAAAAGGCACTCTAAGCTCAATACACAGACTCTTCAGGGAAGTTGTTTAAAAATGCTTTGTACACAGCCAATTAACTCTAACTTATTGATTGAGATGGCATCTCTTAATTGTTCGGTTTGTTAAATATTTCTCTTTGAAGAATTTTCTTTCCAAAAAGCCACTTACACCACTTTCTGTAACTTGTCACTCAAGCTATCAGTGGACACATAAGAGTTATATACATGGTGATGAGCTTTTAGCAGTTAAAGAAACCAGCAGCAACAACAATAAGAAAAAAAGTGGTTTGTCTTTGAAAACCGCACTGGAAAATAACCACTTACAGGTAATTCTAAATAGGGACTTGTGAAGTAAAGACAAATGCAACCGAGAGCTAATAAAGCCCTATCTGTTAAACTCGGCATCCTGTGAGCTGATACTGGGCTTTTAGCACTCACTGTTCTGCAAACCACTGGAAAAAAAAGGTAATGGGTAAAACAAAAAGATGTGATAAAGTCTTCCTATTTCGCTGAAAAGCCACATGTCATTGGCATGAACTCTTCAGCAAACCATTGCAGAAAAAGGTTAGCTGTCAATCAGCTGCTGCTTCTGTATCACAAGTTGATGGAAAAGAGGAAAATAAAAGATATTTTCAAAATTAAGCGTTAGTGACGTATAAAAGCATTAATCAGTATGAAGACCAAAGAAGTGAAGCCAGTTACAAGGTATTGAAATAAGAAGAGTCAAAACCCATCAACTGTCAGTCCTTGCTAAACTCATATGCTACCAGCATCTSAGCAAGAGGGACAGTTTTAGGTAAATGAAGAACTATTCTTTATTGAAAGTACCCAGTATGGGGTTCACAGCCTTAAAGAAAAAAAACCTCAAATTCACCAGATAAGAAGTCAATGCTGAATGAAAAACTACTGAACACAATTGACAAGATCTTTCTTTTGCTGGCATCTGGGTCTTTTCCTATTAGCATCCAATTTTGCACTTCCCAATGAGAGCCAGTGAATGGCAAGTGTCCCCACAGTCAAGCCATGTGTGAAAGCTCCTTCCATASAGGATCACAGTGGGAGAATTTACCATGACAATAGCCTTGGATTATTCTAGAGCAACTTACAGAGGTGAGAATCAGAGTTTGGCTTCTCGGTGTCCAGTTTTGTTCATCACCAGCTCACTCACACTCCCTGTCTGCAAACACTAAAACACATGTATGATTCCACCCATRTGGGTATTCCCAAATAAGCCAAGGCACACGTGTACCAAGTCACAAAACTCACACTTGACACTTGTTAGACCTCTGGACATAACTGAGATTCTCAAATCTCAAAAGCAAAGGTGTGATAAATACTGTTTTTTCTCCCTMTCAAAGCTGAAGAGGCTGCTGACCATCCCTAAATTGGATGACAATGTTCTCAAAGGAAGAAAAGGCATATGTGAGTTACCCATACCAAGCCAAGCATGCTTTTTTTGGGGCATATGAAAAGAGCAAATTTAGACCTGAACAACTATGATAGATATAAAAAACAACTCTGTCATGRACAAATGCCCCTTTTTTCAACCAACAGCAGAGCTGGCTAAAAATAATAGTAATTTAAACTGAAATGGAAAAATGAGATTATTTTTTATTAGAAATGATTTTTCAACAAGCTCTAGCAAAAAGAAAGTAGAGGAATAATAAAAGTAAAAGACGTGGAAATGTAATATTAGATGTACTCCGTGTTTTGTGGCTCTTGCTACAGCAATAGCATCTCCCTGCTCCATCCACCATTTTCCTTGCAAGATCAAAACCAGGCTGACCCAGCACCTCACCCCATATATTTTATTCCTCCACAAAGAAACATAAATAATACTCCCACTCTTCCTCGCTCAGCTACTATTTATCAGTTATAATCACCMTCACTCCTAGATAAAGTATGTTTCCAGCTCTCTACATCAGGGGATAACTTATAGCAGCAATTCAAAAATGTGTYTGCCCAGCTAGGGAGAATTCAGAGCAAAAAGGGAAGTCCTGCAGGATGTGCTGGTCTCTGATAGCCAAACCTCTGAACTGTTACATGAAGAACCAAGTCTGAACAAGGAAAAGGAAATGTACACATACAACGACTTTGCACTTCTATAATACTTCCTCTCCACTGCTCTCTACAGAGGAACAAGGCATGAATCTTCATCATCCCCATCTAGCAGGGATGAAACTCTGACAGTGGAGAGGGAGAATTTCCCCAAGATAAAAAGGGTACTTCTGGTGTGAAAGCAAAGTTTGCACTAAAAAGTGTTACTGGCTCTCAGGATGCTGCTAATACCATCAGCCCTGTTTTTCCTGACAGAAGAGTCCCATCATGGAGCTGCTTCTCCAACACAACAAAGGGCATTGAACTTGGAGTTCAGGGAAGCAGGAGGAGGGCGGTGGAGAAGGGGAAACCGGCAGAGTTTCAAATCTTTGGTGTGTATTTATAATGTTGYAGAGAAACTGCATTTCAGGATGGAATGATTATTGATTTCTTAATGGATTACTGCTGCACAAATTTACACTCCCCCCCAAAAACATCAATCTTAGGATAATAATTATAAACCTATCACAGAGTATAGAGCATTCTGACTGAGTAGAAACTTATCGCTATCTGCCGGGAAATGGTCAGTTTTCTAATTTCTCCCACTCCAACCACATTACAGCATGGCAAGGAGCTACTGAAAAATACATGCTATTATAAAACAAAGTTTGTAATAGCCACAGGACATACCTCCAGTCAACTTTCATTAAACGGACTCTTTTAAACTACTGCCCTTAAGACAGTGCCTGATCCATTAGTGAACAAGTTAATTAGCTATTAAAATCCTTTTATGTTTTTCTCATTGTAATGAAGCACCCAGCATTGAGTGAGACTCTTTAATGGGCAACATACATTCACAAACCCACACACCCTCACTTTTTCTGCTTATCAGCCTACAGTCAAATGTTTCTGTAGCAAAGTAATTTTTTAGCAAAGGCAGCCATAGAACAGCTTTGCTACAAGCAGCATCATGTTGCAAAAATGACTGAAATACCACCAAGACTCCCCTCAACTTCAGGAAGTGCCAGACCAAATCACTGGAGATGGGGCACTATGGAAATTTAAAAATCATTCTGAACCAAAAACTCAATACCCCAAAGTTTGTGCAAAGTGCAGGAGTGTGGAAGATTCAAGTCTATCTGTGTTCAGTGGCTCCCACTCATACCACCAGCACTGTTTAACTAAAGGTGCTATATGAGGTTACAGTCCAAATGTGAGCTGTGAGATACAGGCAACCTGTGAAAGGGCTGGCTGTGAACCCAGCACCTCTGCAAGAGGCAGCCACCCTTTGCACTGGATCAGAGGCAGCAGAAAAGCCAACTGCCTGCCTTGTTGACCACACAGTTATGACCTGTGTGAGGTATCAGCACAGCTCAGAGTGCCTTTGTCTCTGCAGAAGCAGAAAAAGAGCCAGGAGCTCCCATCCCTGCTCAGACACCACCCTCTCACTGTGTGAGACCGTGCACTAAACTGGATCAGCAAATCGATCCAAGCTAAAAATACTCCTTTTTGTTATTTGGCTTTTCTTTTTCAGAAGAAAATGCTGGCATTGCCACAGAAAACAAGGAATGTTGGACTCTGCTTTGAGTGCTTGTCTCAGGAACATCATCTCAGCTAGAAGGGCATCTGGGGCACCTGCCAGTTATAACACCTTTAAACAGTCCTAACTAATGACAGCCCACACACCCGCTGCAATTAAAACGTGTGCAGGTTAAACCCCTGCACAGAACAGATTGCCAAGCTCCTGCAGCACTGCTGAGTTGCAGATTGCTCCAGAGCAAAGCTGCAGTTACACCCTGTTCAACYCCAATGCTGCTGTTCCCAGTGCTGGGCCTTGCTGGAAGCCGTGGTAATGGAACAGCTTGTACAAGCCAAGAGCTGGAATTGAAATGGAAAGCTGAGGTACTGCTTGCTTGTAATCTGGCTGTAGCCTTCCATGCCTAAAACAATTTCAAAAACAAATGCAGCCRGCTGATGTTCCCTCAGACAATGCTTGTCACTACCTACAGCTTGCCCCCATGATAGGGGTCTGCTCCACAAGTGTGTGGAATTAGAAAATCTCCCACAGAGTGCAGTGGGCTTTGGACAGATCTTAAATTACTCATGAGGAAGCTTGCCAGCTACAGAGCACRTGGATCAGCACCTTAACTCTCATTTCTCCAAGAGGCTCCAATTTAGTTAGKGCAGCAACTTCTCCCCTTTTCCATAACCTACAATTCCATCTTTCCTCCTCCATGCCAGGAACTACTCATAGCTTCTGTAGGACAACAAACATCTCCAAAAACCCTCAACTTGAAAGGTGGTTAACAAAAAAAAACCAAAAAAAACCAGCCAAAGCAAGCAGCATTCTCCAAGGAACACAGGCTACATAAAATTGAAGCAAAGGACCCAAAATTCAACACTTGCCACTAGCTTCAATTAGCAGCAAAGTGGGGTTTGGGAAAAYAAGGGCCTCTTCAGAGCTGCTATAGGGCAAATATGAAATCCCAGAATTAAACACAAAATCCCCACATGCACATTAATATTCAGAGGCAATTACCTTTCAGCTTAAAGTCAGCCAACATGCATCTTACTACTGCAGCTCTTAAAGCAATCTTGTTTACAACTGGAAATGGATTACATTATCTCAGCTCCACCTATCCACATAATGCAGAGCAAACTGTCAAACATAAAATTACAAAATGGTTATTGTAAGGTATCCCCTTCAGCATAAAAATTAATTTCACCTATTTTATTACTAAATTATTACTCCCACACAAATTTTGTATCATAGATATCTATCAGCACTGACATTTATATTCCAGTGAGGCACTCTCAGATGCCTATTTTCCTCTTCTCCATCTCAAAGGTGTATTGAACAGATTTGATGTAAACAGCCTGCCAAGCTAGTTAAAATCT
Source organism: Cardinalis cardinalis (assembly GCA_014549065.1). Taxonomy (NCBI): domain Eukaryota; kingdom Metazoa; phylum Chordata; class Aves; order Passeriformes; family Cardinalidae; genus Cardinalis; species Cardinalis cardinalis. Next base: position 148,067 of record JACDOX010000087.1, on the reverse strand, counting down.
TTAAACTTTACACATACAATTAGATTGTGACAATAACCATTTGCTTAAAAAGAGAGAGAGAGAGAGAGAGATAGCAAGGTACCTACACATTCTGAAACAAAATGCTTCACAAATTAAAGAAATGATTAATCTAAATTTAAGAAGGACCTACAGATATTTTTACTACAGCTCTGGCAGGTTTTCTGATTGTCACCAAGAGACATGATTTGACACAATGGCCCTGATTAAGAATGTGCTTAAGTCCTATTAAAGCCAATGGAAGTTAATCATCTGTTTAAGAGCTTTGCTAAATCAGGACCAGAACAGGAGACATTTCCAAAAAATCTGGGCCTAAACTGAACACACACTAATTAGCTGCACACACCAATTACATGATTATGGATGAAACACAGTTGTTTAGCATTTACAACAGCACACTTTGTGTGGAATCATTTAGAAATAAGGTCTAATTATCATTCCATAACAGGTCCCACAATGCATTATAACCCACATATAGCATATTAATTTTACTTAAAGGAATAGCTTGAAAAGGAAAAAGTAAAAGAAAAAAGCAGAAATCCTTCCAATAATATTAGTCCAAAYTCTCAAGTGGATCAAGATCTGACCCTTTTGGAACTTCACTGTGTTCACAGGGAGAATGTCTGAGCACTCTTGCTCGGCCCAGTTTCCTTATTGCTACATTTTGCTTACAGAAAATATTTACTTTTGCATTTCAAAATGCAACATTTGTACTCGATGCTGCCTAATGACTTAAGCCTTGCACTCAGAAAACAAACAAATTGGCATAGAACTGTATACCCAGGATAAAAAATACCAGCAAATTATTCCTAAAAAATATTTCTGCATACAAACCAAAAGTTGTTATAAGTTTATTTGTGAATKATATCAATCATTTGAGGTGTTTGACATTAGCCAGAACTGACAAGTCTCACTTTTATGTCCCTTACACTGACATTTATTAGTTTTTCTAAGCAGCAAGATTTTCAGATATGTGACTAAAAAAGTCTCTGCTTTCATTAAATTAAGAAAAAAAGGCATTCCCAAAGCCAGAGACTGCTGAAAAGCCATGCTTCAGTGCAAAACACAGCTCAGGAATGAGAAGACCCATCGAGAGTTACATTTATTAAACAAACACACATTAAAAATAAAAAAAAAAAAAACCCTCATGGTATGTAAGGCAATCTTGGGATTTAAAACTTGACTCATGATTGTGAAAGTTTGGAGCTGGCATGCCAACTTGGTGAGCCATCTGCTCACCAACAATTTATAAACGAGACTGCTGCCAAAGCCACCCGATTACTCAGTTCTAATATTAGTGATGTAACTAAAACATGCTTGAAGGGTTTTTCTCCCCATGGACCAGGAAGCACAAAAGAAAAAAACCCTCGCAGAGAAATAGTTAAAAATAAAACAGGTAAAATGTACTTATTCTATATTCTCTTCAAGTCTGGTAAGTAGGAACATTAAAGATTAAGTCGATGCTCTAGTTCTGTAATTSCATCTAAACCAAGTCAGAAGGAAAAATAAATCAGTAGAGTGATTACAAATGATAGGACAAGGAGAATAAGAGAAAGGTTTGGGTTGGAAGAGACCTTAAAACCCATCTCATCYCACCCCTGCCATTGGCAGCAACCTTCCACTACCYCAGGTTGCCCCAAGCCCTCTCCAGCCTGGCCTTGGACACTTCCAGGGATCCAGGGTTAGTCACAGCTSCTCTGGCACCCTGTGCCAGGGCCTCAGCACCCTCACAGTCAGAAATCTGTTCCTGGTGTTCAAGCTAAACCTGGGAACCCATTCCCCCTTGTCCTGTCACTCCAGACCCTTGTAAATAGTCTCTCTCCATTTTTATTGCCACAATTAGGTCATCCCAAAGCCTTCTCTTTTCCTGGCTGAACAATCCCAATTCTCTCAGCCTGTCCTCATAGCAGAGGTGCTGCATCCCTCTGATCAACTTGGTGGCCCTCCTGAATGATGTATTCTGTACCCAATGTCCATTTGTTAATGATTAAAGTGGTGGTTGGCTAAAATCACTGTGCTCATCTCATAATAGCATTTAATACAGTTTGAAAACAGAGTAAAAAATAATCAAGAAATTGTGCACGTGGCTAGAAGGTACGACTGCTKATTTTATTTGTGAAGCCAAATTTACCATTAGAACAGGGCAATTTAGGAGAAAAACATGATCCTATTTAAACAAGTCCTTTCTTATTAAAATTCAACATTACAAATAGCAGCAAAACCATGCTGGAAGTTACTCTACAGTAAATAATCCTTGGGGCAAAAGATACTGAAATGAAACTGCATAGAAAATTACTCMCTCAATCATTTTTAAAACGTTGAGTCACAATTCAGTTTTGTTGGCCTGAAACTCCAGACCTATCTCCATGGCAAGTGAGTAGCAAATCCCAAAGCACAGCCAGCATTCCCAGAGCTCGGGCACGAGGATGTGCTGCTGCAGGAGCAAAGCCAGCAGTGCACAATGTCCTACACCACCACTGCCTCCTGTGTTACCTCCTGCCCACAGAGGTCACTAAATAGTTTAACCACTGGCTTCACTGTGAGCACAATCAGGACATTTCCAAGYGCTCTGCAGGGGACACTAATTAGATTCAAAACACAGGCAGTCCTGGTGGCATTAATTAAGAGGACAATGACAGTGACAAGCACCGGGCTTCATTTCAGAACACCTTGCTCTATCACTGCCAAAAGGAGTAGCTTTTAAATCTGCAGTTTGAAATTAAATGCATCATCATTACCCAATTACCATTCTAACTAGTTTCCTCAACAACAGATCGGCTTTATTTACAATTAATTTTGGTTAATGAGCTAGTTGTAATTTTATCTGACGGATAATGGGAGAGAATTAATAATTGCTTAATCCACACAAAATTTTGTTGTTCACATAGCACACAAAATTTTGACAAATATTTCTGAATTCCAGCCAACAACCACCAGCACATTTTCACCATCTGAAAGCAGCCAAAGCTCAGCAAATGTTACCATTTTACATTGTAGTAGGTTAAACTGTTTATATATATAATTAGAATTATTATTATAAACTACAGTCATAATTATAAATTGAAATTTCATCACTGACTCATAAGGAAGCTTTCCCCCTTTCAAAACACCTGGCCAGAACAATTGATTAAGGTCATCTCTTGGACGGTCTACAAAGATTTATTCCATCTGTAGTTGCACAAGAAAATGCTGCAGAGACCCAAGATGGAGAATAAACTGCCCTGTGCACATTGGCTGTGTTGTCTACTCCCCTCCAATGAACTTCAGCCCAGTTCCAAAGCCATTTTAAGCCCAGACCTATTTTTTTTTTATATTAGGCATTGGTTTTAAATGGTTTTAAGCCATCATCTTCCATTGCCACATCACCACCTTCTCTGAAAAAAACTTTTCCCYTTCCAAATGCTGGGAAGGGCTGGGTTTGCCTCCAGCCACTTTCATTCTCTTCTTCAGAGACAGTACAGCAGTCTCTGGCTGGGGTGCTGTCCACCAGACATAGCATCAAAGCCAAGGACCTCCCTGCATCCAGTCATTAAGGAACCTTGGATGATTATATAGCAATTATCATTCACAGTTCTACTCTGAACACGCTTCTACTCCTTTCCTAAGGCTCCGTTGTTCTAGGCTGTTAAAAAGAACAGCCAGAGCTCTGGGGTAGGAATGGGTGAGCTGGGACACATATAAAACATCCTGACATGAAGAAGAGGAAGAACATTACAGAGCAGCACTATAGATTATTTCCTGGAATGCACTGCAGTTTGCTTTGGTTTKGAGTACATATGTGATATATATTTACTTGAGCAAAAAATCTCACTACTATTGATTTCTCTATAAATATTTAATGGTTACCAGTCAGAAGGTAAATTTAAGTAACAATAGCACTAATGACATTAAATGAATGAAGCACTTTAAAAGTGAGAAAAAAGCAAACACTTCTTTCCAGCATTTTAGACCAAGAGCAGTAAGACAGCAACCTGAAACCATGTTAGATGCTGATAGCCTGACTCATGTCTGGTCTCACAGGCAGACCAGAGAGGTGATTTTGCACAAACATCTCACAAAAAAGTAGGTTTTGCAAGCAGCAAACTTAGCAGAGACTGGCTTCCAACAACTTTTTCCCATGCATTTGACATTTGAAAAGGGTGGTGCTAAATAGTTTTTCCTTCAGCCAAGGCACAATTCACATACCTCTTTCTCCTCTTCCTGGCTTCCTCWTTTCATAAGAATTGCACTTTCCTAGTATTTTTCAAACTTGTACTTCTCTGCTGTATGTGGCTGAAACCCTAAGTGCCTTCCATTTGTATTACTGCACTGTACATGTATAGGCTTGCCAGCAACCAGGGCTGGACACGTTTTCCTATATTTTTCTTTGGCTGCCAACCTTCTCTACTTGATATTAGGTAATTTGGGGGCAGCTGATGGGTCATAGCATTTAGACTATGAGAACACTCTGGGATTCACATGTAGGTACACGGGATTTTAGAAAAATAATATGTGCAATTCGTAGAATACAAATTTAAAAGAAGGCCAAGAATAAACTCACAGAGCTCTCAGTCTGCTAACATTATGTACTGCTTGACCCTTACATACACAACCAGCATAACATTCTTCTGAACTCGAGAGCTACCTATACTCTGACAATTTGCAGTCACATACACAAATTATGAAGCTGACTGCCTCCCACCTACGAGCTRAATTCTTCTAAGATTAATTTCCCTACTTTTTCTCCACCTCTTCAGCCTAAAATTTTGTCCACTCATTTGTATCTCTTCAATTGGTAGCCTTTGTAAAGCTCTTAAAACTGAAAAAGCATGATATAACAAGGAAATATTGTGATATTACTTAGATTATCCAAAGGATAATATCCTACAGTGTTAGAGAGAGAGGCCTGTGTATTTAAGGTAGGGGGAACATTTCAAACAGGGGGTTTCAAGTAAAGCTGATACCCCAGATTGTTCCACACAGCTGCACRGAGATGTGTTAGACTCACCCAGGAACTACCTGTGCTGGTAACAAGGTCAAAACAACWGGTAAGGTTGACCCAATTTTGGGAGATTAAACTGTAAAACTATTACTTACAACTGCGTTTAGGACGTGCCTAAATCTGAGAGGTGATGAGGATTAAGGCACTGAGTAAATTTAAGGCCCAATGGTGTATTCTGAAGTATTTCTGTACTCAGGCAGACTCTCCAGGGCTGCAGGAGAGAGGCCCCTCACCACGACAGCAATGCACATGCAATACAATGCCTGYACCTAGGAACGAACAATTAAAAGCAGTATGCAAAACTGCTAATTAATAAGATTTATTCTCCTTCAGGGGCCGTTATCTTGACAAGGCAAACCCTGCAGGATATCAATTTCTCAAGAAATAAGATTAAAAWCCAAACGCCATTTTATTCTTTTGCCTGAGCTGTCTCCCTCTATCACRGACCTGGCTGCTAACCAGAACAAGGTCTTCAGTCTACTGCCACTCTTTCCTGGAAGCTTTTAAACCATCCACAACTTTAAGAGAACAGCTACTCTTCCTCAAATGAATAAACCTCGTATCTCTTCTGGGTAAAGATACTTGCTGTTTTCATACAGAAATAAGAAATTTCTTTCATTTTCAAAAGAAGGGAACTCGCACCATCCTGTTTGCTGCTCCTTGGACTAAATCAGGTATTTAATTCACACTGCTGAAGTTTAAATGATGCACAGATAGAGTTACCAAAAAGTCACTTCATTTGTGTTTTATGGCTAGATCATTACCTAAAAAAGCAACTTTTTTTGCAAAAGGAATCCTAAAATGTCCAAAAGCTGAGTTGATGTCTAGGAAAGATTAGGTATGAATTCTCACAGAACTGCACACAGGCATTCCCAAATCAAAAAGTAATTTTGAGAAAAATTACCATGGGCTTGAGCATATCACAAGGCTTTGCAGCCAGCATTCTGTGCCACTGACCAACATCAATTTTCATGGACTGAGAGAACACATGGCCCTTGAGAAAAACCAGGACAACATCACTTTCCTCTGATGGAATTGGGAGGTTTTAAAAGGTAGGGGGGGGAATGCAAGGAGAACACCATTAAAAAGAAGAAAACTGAGAAAACTCCAGCCTGATGCTGAAGTTCACAGCACAGATACCTTTAGCTTTGTTCAAGTGGAGGAACAGAGGGGATAAACAAGAAAACCCCCCACGGGAATGTAAGGCTTTGTCACGAGTGCGGTTTAACCGCCAACAGAGCATCTCTCCCCTAAGCCCTGCCCAGATCTTCCATTTGCTGCAGAGGAAACCCAGCCTGCCTCACCTCCTCACATGAGAAGGCTTGTAACAAGAAAAGATGGCAGTGGGACAGGCAACAAGATGAACGGATAAACAAGGTTTATGTACTTCAGGATTTCCTACCTCCTTTGAAAAACATTTGAGACMTCCAACCCCCAGGACAAAGGGCCTGACAACAGCAGCACCAAGGTGTGGCTGGATCTTCCACCCCACTGMATGAAGTTTCAGGGTAGACAGTAGCACCAAGTCCTCCAAAGGGTTCTCCAAGCCGCAGACAGGCCAAGGGACCTSAATATTCACACTGATCTTCCCCTTCTCTCTCCCCTGCTGCAGGGACTACACYTGTGCCCAGAGCAACCTCACAGGAGGTAGGTACCAACACCACAGCAGGAAAAGAGCCTAGAAAAAACCAGTCTGTGCAGCTTCTCCAAGTAACATGAAACCATGATGGGGAGAGCAGACAGGTCTGCAGTGAATCAGATTGCCTGGCTCATGCCTTGTGTAAAACCCACAGTCTGCTAAGAAGAGGGTCTCCTACCTGTGTAGAAGAATGATACACTTCAACTCCTCTTTTTTTTYCACTACCAGCTGGTAGACACACAGATATTCACACCATCCACACTGGGGGTGGGAGCATGGTTTGGCCCTAGGACTGACCTCCCCCCATATGTCGCAGCAKATGCCACAATTGAGACGGCCACAACACACAGAGCATCACCACACAATTTCAGAARGCTTTAARCATTTGCCCATGCACAGKAACACCTCACCTCTTCAGAAGGCTTCAGGCACCTGCCCATACACAGKAACACCAGGGCACCTCAGCAGGCTGCAAGCATCTGCCCTTCTTGTYCTTCAGCCCAGCCTTTKATCCCCTCCTGTTGATGCACTGCACCTGTGTGCCCTCTGCTCCCTGTGGTGGTTGGTCAGTGCCCCTGGGCACTCCATGGCTCGTTCCCTTCAATAGCATTCACCTGTCCTGCACAGCTGTGCCCACTGGGGATGAGSCTGGGCCAGCCCCACTCCCAATCACCACAAACTCTGTGCCTACACCCATACCTGAGAGGACACWGGGATATGAGCTTCATCAAAAGGAAGACCAAGAGCCCTGTGACCTCTCTGGACAGGACAAACACAGAGAAACCATGAGCTAAAGGAGCTCATACAATGCACACATAGCCCACTACTGTGGTGCTGTGCCTTGGCCACACAGTGTTACAGGAATAAACCCCCAAACTGGAAAGATTTTTTAAAAATAAGAGGCACAGCGAGAGCAAAAGTCAGTTAAAAAACCCAAAAAAGACATTCTAATTCACAGAAGTTGACATGACCTATCAGCATAGAAATGAGGGGGATCAATCAAGCCCATGCTTTTCCAGGAACAGTGTCTGCTGTTTTACGGTACTTTCCAATGTAACACCTGTAACAGCACTTGCAGGTGACCCTGCCAGCCAGGGCTGTGCTCAGAGCTGGAGCTTCTGCCAGCATCTCTCTGCCTGTGAGGGATTACAGTTCTTCAAAGCCACAGGCTGACACAGCAGTGCCAGCAGAAGCCAGTAATGTAGACCTGGCTCCAGATCAAGGGCACATTTTGCTGGGCAGTGTGAATAGGGGCTCATCCACACACAGACCTGGCAAYGCTCAGTGGTGTGGGAAGAGTTAAAATTCCACACATACACCACAACAGGGTACTTTAGGACCACCACAATTATTCCTGTGCAGGACAGGAAATAAGCAGCACTGGTATTAAGGTACTTCAGAATGCGTCTCATTGTGGGGCTGCAAAAATTAAATGCAAAATAACCCCTAAGCAAAAAGATATTGTAAAAAAAAMCCTACTTTTGAAAAAGGCTAACATGTACCATCCAAGTCTCCATCCTAAGTGATGTACAGCTTCTGTGATTCAGAAAATAAAAGGCAAGAGGGAAAAAAAAGCACAGAAGCATGAAGGGACTCCCTGCAATGACCAGAATTTGGAGAAAAACTGGGCCTCTGGTGACCTAGCCCAGAGCCCTATCTGTCATGTTCATTGCTTCTCAGTGATAATCCAGCTTTGCTTCCTTCCACTGGGATGCAGCAGCTGGCTGCCTGGACCCCAAACAAGGACCCACTACCCTAGAGAAGGGAAAACACCCTGTGGTACACGCTCCTCACCTGGGCTGGTAAAGGTCTTGATACTACAGAGCAGTGGCTCAGCCTTCTCTTCAATTTTTTACAGAATTTCAGAACAGGTCAATTTTAAACCTGTTTCAAGGTGGGTTCTTCAAGGATTTTCATTCACTGGGATTACTGAAGTAAAAGGCAGAAAAGGAGGCTCTGCCTTTTCCTCCCAGAAAGAATGGCATCACTCCTTTAGGGTGCCCTCTTGGTACTGCAAGGATGAGCACTGCTCACCCTCAGTACTGCACAAAGGTAGCACAGGCAGCTGCATTTCCACCTCTAAAACTTAGTCCTGCAAACCATCACTTAGCTGAAGGACAAGACAGAGCCTGTGGCCCACAGGAACTGGAAACAAGCCTTTGAATCAACTTCCTGAGAGMAGATATCCATTGATTTCAACAGCAGTAGCACCTTCCCCCAGATTCAGGGATGGGAAACACAGAACGCTCTCCTCCAACAGGTATCTTGTCATCCAGCTGCCATCAAAGTGTCATATTTCATGGAAGATGAGGATTGCTCTTTTTGTTGGCATGTCTGAAAAGGAACTGAAATTCCAGAAGCAAACACTGGAAATTTGCTGACTGCAAAGCTAGCAAGAGCACAGTGTTGTAACAGGGTGTGTACCAGGGAAAGTTAACTGAACCTGACAGTCCAAGAGAATAACAGAAGCTTCCCAAGGAAGGTGTGTGCTGCAACAAAGCCCTGGCAGATGACCTTTCAAGGGACTTCCATCAGAATGAATAAAAACCTATTTAATGAGATTAACTGATCATTTCACTCCACCCTCGTTATAACACTCACTGAGAAGGAGGAATGTTTTTGCAGCTGAGTATGTGGCTCCATAGGGAATGCCAGGACTGTGACAGAAGACAGGAAAAACACACAGGGGAGCCCTTCACCATTGCAGTGTGGGCTACAGATACTCAAACACCAACTCATTTCAGTGACTACTCTGGGYTGGTTTACATAGAGTTCCTATCAGAGGAACTATGTCATGATTTTAACACCAGTGTGAAAAATCTGAGCTGATGGGGATAAAGCCATAATAATTTAAGGTACATCCCAGGAAATGCTTAGTTTCCAGTTGACCCTTTCTTCTGTTTGGGTTGTAGTTTTTTTCAAGAAACACAGTGTAACACTACTTTGCAGAGCTTTGGTTTCTTAGGTGTGGAAAGCCCTTCTATTTCTGTTCAAATCCTGATGATTGCCTTTCCATTTAATATTTTTTCTTCTCAAACTCCAAGAAAGCTAAATGGCTAAAACTTTGATTACCACTACTGCCCTGGCAATTCCCAGGAAGTCTGAGGATAAAAGACTGAAGCAAAGACCRTGCTCTTGTAAGTGTCCAAGGAGTTCACTTCTTACAGTTCCCTGCCACACTTTATTGAGCTCATCCCTCATGTCTGAGCTCATCTTGGCAAACTCCATCTTCACTGTCCTTCAACCTGCCAAACCACAGGTACATCTGTATTGGGCACCACCATGCAATTCCACAGCTGAGTGCTAAAAAAATCAGTGTCAAGACTGCAAAGTCAGACACAAAGGACTAGAGGGCATCTCAAGTGACTGTCAAAAGTCCACCTCCCTGCAATGAGGCAGGAGATACCCAGCCCAATAAATGCTGCCTACCGTACTCCTTCAAGGCCGCTGAGGAGAGAACATTCCTCAGCATCTCGAGGTGATCRGGTCCAAGTTTTTAGCACTTTCCAAGATATTTGGAAGAAAAGGAGACCTGAATCCCCAGTTCAGAGCACAGTAGTTTGGCTGCCAGAATTCTTCATGCCCCAGTGCACACATCAGGGGAGTGACTGCCTCAAAGCAGCCCAGCCYGGCCAGCTTCAACCACCCTCCCTAAAGGAAAGCCTCCATCACCTCATCCTACTGAAAAACCCGCAACACATCCTGAGCCAGGAAAGAATCCCAGAGCAAGGTTCAGCCTCACATGCCTGGGAGTAAATTCTGGCGGTGACAAGGCTTGTTTGCCACGGAGCTGAGGCATGGAGCAACTTTTACATTTATGCGGTTTCATTTCAACAGGAGTGAAAATTCCAAAACCAGGCTCCAAAATTACATTTCTTTATACCTACAGATACACCGATACAGCTRTGGTACCTGTAACTCTCTGCTCAGGACAACACAACTGTGACAAAACAGGACTTCTACGACAACTCAGGCTTCAAAAATGAAAGTGATCAGGAAAGATTTGGGGCTTTGATGCCACAAAAAAAAGACAACTGACAGTCCACCCTGATCACTTGGAATATAGTATTGGCTATATAATGAAACCTTGCCCACGTCCTCTTTAAACACCACAGCTGAAATCATCCCCACTTAGTGCTGCTGTCCCAATTAGTGATCTCGTCAGACTGCACGATCGTTCCCCACCATGGAGAAAACGCCATCACCTCATTATTTCCAGCAGCAGAGTCAGCTGACATGGCTTATTCTCTTAATGAATTAATTCTCATAACTTACTAACGCTTCCAGCTACTATAAACACCTCCTGAAAGCATACCACAATTTTAATCGGTTTCAAACATCAGATGTTGGGTTTGATATTTATGATTGTTCTGACTCTGTTTCATTTAAGGGCTCGTTTTGTCTATGAAAGCAAAGATAAGAAAGTTAACTGGGACACCCACTGTCAAGTCTCTAATTTAAGGGGAAATTGCCTTTGTCGCTGACTGTCAGATGCTAATAGCTGCTGCTACTATTTTCCCTATGATACCAGGCCAGTGATCTTAGARAAGTGTCCTTCATCCTATACAAAGCAATGATTGAGTCAACTAATTGAACAACTGTGCCCCTGCAGTTTCTAAAGCAGACATTCCTCTAAGTCCATTTTAACCTACAGGAAAAAAATATCTCTAATAACTGAACTAAGAACTCAGTGTGGCATTGTGGGGAGGTGACTGGGAATTATTTCTTTTTAAAGCCTCTTTTATAAGGATTCCCCATTAGCCTTTAATTAGCATGCCAGTTCCTATTCGGAGGTTTCTGATCACTCACAGCCCAGTTCAGCACTCAGGGACAGGAACAAGACAGACTCCCTTGAACTCTGTGGGGTCTGTGGGGGGGCTTAGGGCCATGCAGGGAACTCTGTAGTACCAACACAAAGTTAATTGAGCAAGCCTGTGACACCCAGCTCTGCCTGTCAGCCTTTGTAAGAGTTTTCCTACGGAAGATCAAAAGAAAATCTGGACTTCCAGATTTGGGGCTATGTAAATATATCATCTGTACTCAGCAGGTGTAACACTAATTCATCTTTTGCTGTAGAGAAAAGTGAGATGATCTATCAACCTCTTTGGTTTGACTATTTACATGTATTTTAAATCTTTGCTTACATAAAACTACAGTGAAGTATTTTAGAACAGAGCATCTGCCAACACACATGCAGTGTTCTGCTAAAGGCAGGTATATGTAAGATCATCAGTTAGCTATGACAGGTGATTTAGTGTGATTCATCTTTCAGGATCACCTCATTCACAAGGAAAATTGAGTGTCATCCTCATCCATAACCTACAAATACCATCTAGATACTTGAAAATGACAATAGGTTAAAGGATGCAGCAGCCAAAATATTCGACCCAAACCCTTTTGGAATAGAACCTGAAAACATCAGTAATCCAGACAGAACTACTAACACAGATTGCCAGGGGCTAATGAACATAGAGAACTCTGTACCCAGCACATAATTTTGCTGTTGCTGGGAGAGCACTACTCAGTCATTTTAGCACAGATCCAAGAAACTTCCTTCTTTTGGTGGTACTCCTTCTGAGCCAGACACAAATTCCGACTAAATTAAGAGCTGCGGTTCAAAACAATTCMGTGGAAGGCGAGAAGAACAAAGGTCAAAATTTGGATCTCTACCTTGCAGGTTCACATCCAGAGCACACAGCCAAAGAGGGCCATGCGCTTCTGGAAATGACTGGCAAGCAATCCACGAGTGAAATATTTGGGGTCTGCTCCCTGCATCACCACCTTCACTCCCAAGTCCTACCCAGCCAGGATGACCCACCCTGGGCTTTGCTGTAACGTCAGCCAACATCACTTAATCTCCAGCAACCCACTGGAAATCAAACCAGTCTGAAACAAAACACGGCCACTGCCTCTACCTAAAACAATGGATGATGGGTCAGTCCACTGGGAGCTACTAAATTCATACARAATACTTAAAATAGCTATTCTACCTCTATCTTTCCTTTTACAATACCAAAAAAAAMCCAAAAGAGTTTTTAAAAAGAGGTGCAGGCCCCTGAGTTACCAAACCTTTAAAAGGATTTCCTGTGCCCCACAAAACAGGTGGAAAGCTCTAAAGCCCAGCCTGTYGATTTAGCCTACACATGCCAGATTCAAGATTTGGCCAAAAACCTTAAATGAACCAATGTAACAGCTGCCACAAAATCCCACAACCTCTGATCAATATCTTCCATGTTTAAGGCAGCACAAGCCACCTCTTTGCAAAACAATCCTAAGCCTGCAAAGAGTAAATAAATTACAATAAATTTAAGAAGCTTGAGTTTTGTTTGGCTTGGGAAACCCAGACAGAGCCCTTAATTTTTCAACAGCACAACATCCTAATCTCAAAGYATTTGAGACACCTATGATAGGCCAAAACACCCCTCCAAAAAAATAAGATATTCACCAAAGCTGCAGATACATATGTGTTGCAAAGAACTAATGAAGTTTAAAAACCATTGAAAATGTTAACACAATGAACATGAAAAAACTGAGTGTGTTAAAGCTTTTTGCATTACTTCATTCTAGATCTTTTTATTCCTAATTTGACTTTGGTTTTCAGTCTAGATTATAAAGAAGATTTAGAACACAGATACTTTTTTCCCTTTCAATGAAGCCTTCCCATTAATAAAAAGGAAACAAAGAAAATGAAGAAAGTGAGTAGTAAAACTTTTACAACATAATAAAGTATATCAGAATCCCAGTGCAGCACAATTGGAATTGTCTAAAGATGCTGAATTATGGGTGGTTGTCATATAAAGTTCAGTCCATGGTATTAGAAATCATATTCTCCAGCAACATGTATATAATTGAGAGATCTTCATAATAACCCTCAGTTTAAAGGCTCATAAAACTGCGCTTTACCCGTAATTTGCAAGAGGACAGGATTCTTAAAGGAAAGTAACATCTTTTTCTCGGAAACACTCTGAAGGCTGTGCATTTTTAAGCAAGCAACCCTAGAAGCTTTCTCTTTCTTTCAGAGATATTTGTAGGGCATTATACTAACCCTCGGTTTAAATAGATAAATATGTATCTATAGTACACATAAACCAGAAAGAAAATTAGTATCACATAGAGAGGAACACTAAGTATGTTGAAAGCAAAGCGCATTACATTTTTTCAGGACTATAAGAGCAGAGGTTACATTAAGGTAAATATCTTGATGTAATACTGTAACCAACACTTAAACAAGGTAGGGCACTCACACACAGAAAATGAAGATTGTTGCATTTATGAAATTGCGTAAATTACATTCATCCACCTCCCATATATAACAGGAGAATAATTCTATAAATATTATCAGCTCTTGACACTCTGTGCAGACTCACTAAACTCTCAGTTTCTACCCAACATTCTAAACCAAACTCCTTTCAGTGTGCTAAAATCAACTATAGTTTTGTAAATAAAATGTGTTTGTTTTCAAATAAAGCTACTTCAAGCTGTTTCAGGAAACAAAGTAAGTAATAGTAGTAATAATAATAACAACAATTTCTATTTGGATTTCAGAACCTGAGGAAACAAAACTAGCACATGTCAACCCTAGTGTTTTCCTACCTGGAGCAGGTACGGACCAGCTCTCAAATGCCACCTTGGGATAGTTCAGACTAGTAATCCCATTCATGTTTAGACGAGACACCAGCACAAACAAGAACCAAAAAACAAAAAGAAGCTCTTCCCTGTCCTCCTCTGTTATTTGCAATGCCAACAGCAGTGGCTAAGCAAGGACCAGGAGGACCAGACCAAGCCAACCCAACCCTGAGCTAGAGAGAAACAGGCTTAAGAGGAGACTTACTGCCTGCCATGTGACAGGGGGAGGTGTGCTGCCCATTGGGAGTGCTAGAGGTGAGGTCGATGGCCATGCCGCAGTGCTCCCTCTCAGGCGAATAGTCATTGTCACCTGCCAGCACAACACAGGTCCCGTCAGTTTGTATCCCTTCTTCGGGAGAGATACACAAACATGGAGAACCGCAACCCGCTGGCTCCCTTCGCCCCTGCCCTTCCCTCCTTCACCAGCGGGGTCTTCCAGAGCCTCTCAGACCTCAACTCTCAGTTGCCCCAAGTAACATTTGGCTGATTTTAAGAGCCCCCCTCAAAGCTGCTGTCTGAATAGCACCCTATTTATTACTCACACTCCTGTGGCAAACTTTGTCCCAGCTGCTGGCTTTAAGTTAGGATTACTTTTCCATTAGCAGACAGGGACAATCCATGCTGGGCAAGGGAAGACTGGAATAGTAATTCACCATACAGACCTTCCCCCAAAAGCTCTGGGTTAACTGACTGTTAAACAAAGCACAACACCCCCCCCCTCAGAAAACAAGAGAAAGGCATAAAAAGTTTTTGGCTGCAGTTTGAATTTCTGGAGAGGAACTCTCTCTAATTTGCAAAGTTCATTCACCCTCAGCGAATATTTAAACCTAGAGATAATCACCCATGCACCCATCCCCATGCATTTCTCAGTCATACAGAGAATTTATATTTAAATGCTACTAATTCAGTGTCAATGAAGACACTGTACACAAGGAAGCTAAACTTTCAGGTTTCTGCATTATACAAAGGAGAGTAGGAAAAGAAAAGTAATTCAGAATAATCAAAATGACTACTTACATGTAATATATCCATCAACAGCCTCTGCTTCCATAGTCAAAGTGCAGTGCTGCAAGGCAGAAAAGTACACCCTCAGAGACGCCTGTCAGTATCAACCATTAAATGATTAAACTTACTTAAAGCCCTAAGTAGTTGCCCATTTTATTGTTGTTGCAACCACTGCCTAGAGAAACACACAAGTGCACTGCATGTGCTCGTTTGCAAATCACTGAACTCTTCCTGTAAATTATGTGAGCAGACATGCAGCTGCCTCCTGGCCAGGTGGCACCTGGATCATCCTGGTCTGACCAAACCTCTCTCTCTGTGMCCCACTCACATTTTTGCCTGATCGCAGAGGTTTTTTCCTGCCTTTCTTCTTGTTTCTTCAAGCTGGGATGGTAATGCTTTATCAATTATCTACTCTGTCTGCAGCCAGAAGAGACTTTGAGGATATGGATACTATTAACAATTGCTCTTTTCACACACACTACAAGACGCTGCCTCCTGGTCTAAACAAAATAAACCCTCCTGTGTCTGCTCCCCTTGGACACAGTTGTTCCAGCTTTGTCCCACACCTCTGTGTGCACACACACCTGTACACACACCTGTTCACTCTAACCCTATTTATTTGCCACAGCACG
This sequence comes from Cardinalis cardinalis, assembly GCA_014549065.1. NCBI lineage: Eukaryota > Metazoa > Chordata > Aves > Passeriformes > Cardinalidae > Cardinalis > Cardinalis cardinalis. The sequence goes on along the minus strand of JACDOX010000087.1, from coordinate 132,166 downwards.
GGGCCAAACATCACATTTCATACTCCCAGATCACGCATTTTGTGGTGTGAAGCAATCTTAAAGTTTCTGGAAGCACTTTGCTGACACAGAACAAGCTATTACTTTCCCGAAACCCAAGTAACTGTATAGAATGACACCCCCTAGCTATCATTTGATATATATTGTGGGGGGGGGGGAAGAAAAAAAGGCGAGATCAATAATCATAACTATGTTCTTTTAGGTAGAAAAGTTAAGAATCTGACATGACCAGAGGAAAATTTTATTTCCTCTCTCCCTCCATGGCCTCTTTTTTGCCTTTAGTTTCAAAACTCTCACTGCACCAGGCAGCTAAATTATTCACAATGAGCCATTTCTGTATTGATCGCCAAGTATATTTAGCCCTGGCTCCTGGAATTTCTCCATTACTTACTGGAAAACAGGCAGCTTCACTTCTTGTCTCCAAAACCACTTCCCTCCCCCTCCCTTAACCCTCTTTCCTTCCCTCCCCCCCACTCCCTGCCTTTCCCCCAATAAATAAATACTTTTCTCTGTGCTCTTCTTTGGTATAAAGCAGATCAAATTCCCAAGGCATTCAGCACATAACACTTAAATTTCAACCTGCCTAGCTGCTACCAAACTCTCTTCAATTACTGATTTTCACAACTCTTAAAAAGAAATATAAAAAAAAAAAAAAAAAAGCAAAAAAGTTTTCAGAACAGGTAAGCCACTTCCTCAAGCCCTTCAAAATTACCTTATCTTCCCCCTAGTCCAGGTAGGCAGGCACACACTGAGAAAAAGAAAGAAACATCAGAAGCAACAGGGAAAGATCATCCCAGCCAATGAAGTGGAAGGAAAGAAAGGGGAGGAAGGGAGGAGGAAGGGAAAGGAAGACAAAAAGAAACACAGAAACATCCATAACCTAAATTAAAACACGGCTTGAATTTTATTTTTTATTTCTTCAATGGTGAGAGGAGGAGGAAGAGGAGAGGGAAAAGAAAAAGTTTGGTCACCATTTTTAGGCTGGTGATGGCAAATCCCAGCTGCTGAGCCTCTCCACAAGGAATGGAGGGAGAGAGTTTTGCTCGAGCTGAAGACMCAGAAAGATGGAGAAAGTTTTAAAAAATGGTTTTTTAAAGGCGGGGAGGGRGAGAAGAGGAGGGGGAAAGAAAGACGGGGAGGGGGGAGAGGGATAGGGGAGAGAAACTCGCCCCCGCCACTTACAGGTGGGGCATGCGGAGCCGGGGAGCCGGCAAGCCCCGGGATGAGCCGGCGGGGAAACTCGCTCAGGAATGGCACATACTTTGAAGGAAGATGAAGAACAAAAAAAAAAAAAGAGGGAGAGGGAGGGAGGGAGGTCAGCCGGTGCTACAGCAATGCGATTAACTAGCGCGGAGAGAGAGAGAGAGAGAGAGAGGAAAACTTGATCCACCGGTTCCTTACGGATTCCACGGAATCGGGGGGAGCGGAGGGATTGCGGGGCGGGATGAGAAGAGGGGATGAGGGGCGGGATGGGAAGAGGGGGGCCCGGCGGGCGCACTCACACCCCGCGCAGCAAAGCCGGGCCAACTTCCCCGGAGCGCCGCTCCGGCCCTGGGCGACGCCGGGCTCCGCGCCTCATCCTGCCTCTCCCCGCCCCTGCCACAACCTGTCAAAGTCATGGAAGTCCTGCCTCGCTTGTCATTTTATTCCCTTCTCCCCGCCGCAGGCCGCAGCCCCCCGGGGGCGCGCAGGTGGCGGCGGGCGCTGAGGGAAATGGCAGCGGGGCCGCGCTGGGTAACGGACCGGCGAGACCCGCCGCGGCTTCTGCCCCTGCTGTCTTCTGGTCTTCGTGGGGGGTTTTTCGTTTGGTTGGTTTATTGGGGTTTTTTAAAATTTTTATATATATATACATATATATATATATATATATATATTGGGCTAACAGCAACAAGTCATCGGCGCCCGCGGGGATGCTGCACAGCCGCGCTCGGCTCGGGGACCCTCCGCACACACAAACCCGCACGGACGGACCGAGCCCCGCGTCCCGCCGGCCCCGGAACGGAGCTGTCCCTCCTCCCTCCGGGGAAGGGGGGACCGGGGAGGGAGAGGAGAGGAGGGGAGGAAGGGAGGGGAGAAAGAAAAAGAAAGAAATAATAAGAAGCCAGGCGCAGATTTACCTCAGCCGCGCAGGCAGTGAGTCAGTTCCATCCCCCTTTTGTTTGTGTGTTTATTAGTGTCGGCTCCCTCTGCCCAGTGGAGGTGTGTTTGTGCACGGCAGTTGGCTGTGGGGGGACTAAGGCGGCGGAGGAGCCGTAGCTAAGGGTAATCCTGTTTTTACTTCCTCCATCTTCAGAGAGCAGAGGGTTAGCCTGGGACAGCTGGTCAAACCCCGAGAAACCGATCCGGCGGCGGCGGCGGCGGCCGCTCTCCCTCCCTCCCTCCCACAGAGACACACACACACACACACACGCTCATTCGCTCCCTCCTTCACACACTCCCTTCCCTCCCTCACACACAGATACGCGCACACCCTGCCTGACACATACACACAGACACACACTCCCTCAGAGATACGCGCACTCCCTCACAGCCATACACACCCCCTCCTTCACACACACTCCCTCAGACACACACTGTCCCTCCCTCAGGCTCAAACCCACGCACATTCATTCACTCCCTCCCTCACACTCAGTGTACTCCCCCACGGACTCACACTCTCTCCCTCACGCAGAGCCAGCCCCTCACACATTCTCATTCCCTCACTCACACTCAGCCCTGCACACGCACTCACTCGCTCCCTCCCTCACACTCAAAGTCCCTCACACGGACACACTCGCTGTCTCACTCGCACTCAGTCCCTCACACACCCTCACACTCAATCCCACGGACCCTCATCCCTCGCACACTCACGCTCAGTCCCTCACACACACACACTCACACACTTGCTCCCCCCTCCACCTTCAGACCCCTTCTCGCCCCGCGGCGCCTCAGCCCCCGCGGGGCCGGCGCGGCGGGGGGCGGGTGCCCGCAGCCGGCGCGAGGCCGCTCAGCGCGCTCGGCAATCGATTACAGGACAAGTGCGGCCGCCGCTGCCGCCGCCGCCGCCGCCACAGTGCGCGCCCCGCGCCTCACGCGGGCGGGCGGGAGCGCGCGCCCTCAGGGCACGGCCGCGGCCCCTCAGGGCGGGCACCCCTCGCACCCCGCTGGCAGCCGCCGCCCAGGGACTCCCGCCGGCTGGGTGGAGGGACCGGCGGAGTCATGATTCAGCACTTCTATTTATAACCGCCCGGGGGGCGGCCCGGGTTGTTACTTAATTAAACATTCGCGGCTGATACGAGCGGCGTTTCCGCGTGGAGACGGCCCGGGTGCGAGTGAAGCCTCTGCATGGCATTCCAGCCCGGTCCCGGGAAGTCGGTGTGTTGCAAAAGTGTAAAAACCAGCGTTAGTGACCTGAGGGAGATCCTCTSGCTGCCTTACAGCCAAGGCTGCAGGAACGGCCCCGAGTATTTCCCACAGCGAGGGGACATCCCCACACTGAGGGGACACCACCGCAAACCCCCTCAGAGCTTGCCCCAGCCCAACCCTCTTGTCTGAGGGTGAATTTTTGCTATGCTTCCCCACAGAAGTTTCCCCTGCTTTCCACCGGTCCTGGACCAGGTGCAACAGCATTGTCCTGCTCTCTTCTCTTTGAGCTGCTGGGCGCTGGTGACCCTGCTAATGCCATCAGTAGGCACCAGAGTTCATGGCCCATTGAGAAGCTGAGACATGAAATGATGACATTTCAATTTGCAAAATTAAACAAGTATGCACTAGAAAGCATCGGGATTCAGGCTTCCCATACACTCTTGAGCCTTTTGACCCAAGAGAGCAACTGATGGGAATAATGGAAGAGTTATCCTTGATTTTCGTTGGTACCAAAGGAGAGTAACACCTGCATTTTGCCACTGAGTTTCAAACAAACACTGATGGAAGTACCACCATCACTACATACCCACATTCTTTGTATATCAAAGGCTCTAGGTACTGGAAAAATTTGCTTTGAGGCAAATCTTGAAGCAAAAGCCTTAACTCTTGCTCTCAYTACACACAAGCACAATRCTGTTGTTAGAGACAAGGTGAACCCCAGGTTTTATTAGCACTGCCACTTCACATCGAATGAGATTCTGCTTTGTAGAATAGAGCAGAGCCACCCRACCCGGAGAGAGGGAGACAAACCCCACTTTGGARAAATCACTGAATGATTCAGCCAGCCCAAGACTAAAGTTAATTGACAGCTCTCTTCCCAACACAAATTTGAGCCAATTAGTCATTACRCCACATCTGTGAAGTGAGTTTACCTTAATTCTTCTCATTTTGCATAGGAAGAAGGCAGAAAGGTCAGGGGACTGGCCACAGAGAGCACTCAGAGCTGAGCCTAGAAAGCAGACTTCATGTTTCCCACGCCTACGTATCAACAGCTAGACTTGGCTTGCCTACACCAGAAAATAGACTGGCATAGCTGGAGCTGGGTAATTATACCGTAACAGTTTATGCCGGAATAACTCTCCTTGCGGACACTCTCCTCCAGATGGAAAGTGACTTCCCAAAAGCTGTCCAAATGAATTCACTCAACAGCACACACTTGGTGTTTTGTCTTTCCCTCCACCCCTCCTTCCCCTTTTCATTTTGGGGGGTAAAAATTCCTGAGATGTGGGTCTCGGCAGCAATTTGAAGCCTTCGATCACTTTTACAGACCATTAAAAGTGGGGACAAATGCAAAACATGTCATTGAAATGCTACAAGTCTTGTTGTCAAGATTTTTATGGTGCTTTTCATCAAAATGTTGAAAACTGAAAGCTTCCAGCTGGCTCTCCATACAGGTAATAACTTAATAGCTAACAGCTTTTCTCCCAAAGCTGCTGGAACCTGCTTGAGCCATGGAAGCTGATGGGAAAAGCCAGACCCATCCTCTACAGTAAATATTTTCTGATTTTTTTTAATCAAGCTGCTCTGCAAGCTTTTGAAACCAAACGAAGCTGTGAAAACCAGGAGGAGTGACCAAGGCAAAAGTACAGGGAATAAAGTGGCAGGACTTGGCTTTGTAAATCAGCTTGCTAACTCCGAGGGCTGCAGAGATGAGCACATCCTCACTACAGCAACACTGGGCTGAATCACTGGTTTCAAGGCAGAACTTGGCAGAACTTGGCCTGTAGCAAGAGCTCCACAGTGATTTGCGTTGCCCAGCTCAGCAGAGCTGCTGTGGTGATCTTCAGGGCCAAGYAATGGCTTGGGGACCAAGAGAGCCGGATTCACATCCATCAATGACCAGAGGGCCTCTGCATGATTTTGGCCAAGCCATTATTKCCCTGCATTTCAGTTCTGCATTTCTGAAACACAGCAATTAAAGGAATGAGAGCTTTTCTTCTGCCAAGCAGTGTCCCAAGAGCAGTTCTCRGCTTTGCCACATTACAGAGGTCCCTCTGGCACACCTTCCTGGAGATCCTGGGAGCCCCTTTCCATTGCCATCCACAGGACCCCTGCCTGCCATGGGACAGTGTCCTGCCACACAAGTCCAGCTGCCAGGATCACAGGCTGTGCCAACAACCACCTACTCAAGAGCTGTGATGTCCTCCTTGGCACTTGCTCAGTCTCCCTGAGCCTTGGTTCCCCTCCTGTGTGCTGCAGATAACAGAGCTCCCTGGTCTCACAGGAGGGTTTAATTTCTCATCATTTGACAGCAATGTGCTTTGATAGGTTTGATGGGCTCAGCCTGTTTTCAGCTAAATATTTAAACAATTAACCCAGATATGTGTATGTGTCTATATGCACATGCACGTGTGAGAATTATTGTTCAAGACCTCCATCATGCTTTTAATGTAAATTCTGGTTTAAAGTTTCTAATTTCCTTTTTTATATGCCCATATAAGGTCAAGGTGCTCTAGGAATTCACTCCCAAAACCTTCTATATGTAAATAGTAGCTCAGCACGGCCTAAGCCCCAGACTTATGTACACTTAGCAAATTAAAGGAGACTGATGTGGCACATTGAGCGGCAGACCCCTGCATCGGCTCTCTGCTGTTGGACTGAGCCCTCTCTTCCCTTCCCACAGAAGGGGCACTTTGAAGCAAACTGGATCCAGTCCCAATATACTTTGAAGAGGACAAACACAGACCTTTCTTTACTTAACTGTGCGTTGGGCAATCTAAAAACCATATAAGCACCAATCTTATTCGTTATTCCATCTCCTCCTCTTCCCTACAATGAAGCACTGTTTTAAGCTTATATGTGTCAATAAATGGACCTATAAAGAAAATAATGAAGATCCTTGAATACCTTCAGAGCGTACTCTATTAATTTTAAAAGGGACGCAACATACTGCACCCCTTGTATTTCACCAAGATAAAAGCCTATAGATTAATTCCTATTAAAACAGTTGGTATTTTCAGGACATGCAGATGTAATTTATGGAGAGGCATAATACTCATATTAGCTCAAAGGCCACAGAAACTGTAGATCTGTGTCTGTTAGTGTAGTTGTACAGGCATTCATTGTACAGAGAGCAGTTGAAAAGGCAGAGTATGTAATCTGAATACTAAATTTGTGAATAGTTTCTCACTTGGGCTGGTTAGGCTTTTCAAGCGCAGCGGATGCTTTGTGGGGGACTTTGTAAAACATTCTGCTAATATATCACATGGTTCCTGTATTTTCTTCTCTTATCTTTACTGTCAGAGCTTTATTCATGAAGACACAATATTTGATTCTTGAAAGGGCACCAGCTCCTGCTCTGTGCTCTCCACCTGAATTCAGTGTGCTCCGTGTGAGACTATTTTTACAACAAATATTTCTTCCTTTCTCTATAAAGTGGACAGCTTTAGGTGTATATAACCCAGAAGTATACAAGAAACAGATCTTTTCCCTCACCCTCACACATTCCAATTGCTATATCCAAGTTACTTGGAAAATAGTATTATATTTTCTTTTTTATCATCCACAATAAAAGTGTACAGATTTTGTCTTTTATTATAGAGATATAAATGTATATGGATGTTTCATTTATGAGGAAGGGAAATTCTAAAGTGTCCTAACAAAATTTAATTATGACACAAGCTACTAACAGAGAATCCTTGAGCCTGGGATCATTTTTATTCGTTGCTTGTACAGCACCTAGCACAATGAGGATTTATGCATGACCTAGCTTCCCACTTAGTACTTCAACAAAAATAAGAATTAACTCTTGCTCTGCTTATGGCTGGAAAACACAGTACCAACAGAATTATATACATCCCACACTGCACAGAGAACACCACAGAATTATGAAGCTTGTGAAGCAGCCAATACAGAAGTGTGCTGGATCCATTTAAATTACTGGGGCTGCTGGAGGCATTTAGGCAGAGAGACAGTTGTTACTCAAAAATTGGCAAAATGACAGGTATCAATTATGTTGAGTATTGCAAAGTACCAGGGAACATTCAGTGACAAACCATCAGGCTCACAGCTTCACAACAGCTGAAAATTTGGGGAAATAGAGTTCTTCCACTTCTCTATGACAGGATTATCATGAATGCTGAATGTCAAAAGGTCAGAGTTGCCATTTGGGATTGAAAGGGCTTCTACAACACAGAAGACTTCTACCAAATTCATCTATGAACATTGTGGGGGCAGGTCTTGTAGGGTTTCCAACACTGACCTGCTGGGTTCAGCCTGCTCTGTTCATGCTGGGTGAAATACAGAATAGACACAGTCACCCAATGCATACATTTCTGTACTTGAAAAGAGTTTTTAGCTCTTTAAAGCTTGGCAAAGACTTGAGGAATAAGGACATTTTCTCACTGAATCCAGCCTGTAAGGTCACAGCACTGGCCAGTGGGTTCCTGGGGCCCAGGAGCCATAGGGATTCCTCAGGCCAGCCTGGCAGGAGCCTCAGCAGCCCATGGTCCATCCCACAGCGCCCAGGCCAGAGATGATGGCCAGTCTAACCAAGAACCCTGATCTTCAGGGAAAGCTGTGGTGATGAGGCAGCCTAGAGGTAGAGCCAAGGAGTCAGTCTGCAGGTCAGGAACAGGAGGGTCCATGGCTTGCAGAAGACCAGCTCTCCTCAAACAAAGCCAGACTCCAGAGCTGAACTTAAATGAGCTCCTGGCCTGTGCTAGGAGCATGGGTGAAGGCCATGCTGAGGCTGATCCAGGTCGTTTAGGTCTGTTCGTGCCAACACAGCTTGGACTCTAAAAAATACAGAACAAGGAGGAAAGCAAGAGTTGAACTGAGTGAGGTCATGACCTCGTGGAGTGAGGTTGTCTCACTGACTGTGCACACTCTCACTTTGCAGAAGCTGGTACAAAATCATTGAATTTAGGTTRCAAGAGACCTCTGAGATTGAGTCCAGCTCTTGCTCCAGCACTGCCAGGCCCGCCACCAACCCGTGTCCCCAGGTGCCACATCTCCATTGGTTAGGTGCCTCTCCTCCTTTGCTGGAAGAGCAGTGCTGTGCACGAGGGGTGTAACTGGTATGTTGAGCTCACATCACATCTGACTTTGCAGGAGCTTGCAGATTTCCCTGCAAATTAAACAGGCTGTTTTCCCTGATTCTACTTGGGTGGTTGCAGGGCCTTTCTTCAAAGCACCTGAAGGATGTCCTGTTTAATCATTTCAGTCCTCACTCACCACATTTCCAAAAACAACACCACCCCTCTTCAGTGTGCATAGCTACAGAAAAGTCAGCATGAATCTACAGGAACGCACTTTACTCTCATTAGCTCTTGTTACTCTTCCTTCTCTGCTTTTCCAGTATCAAGCCAGTGCTTGTAGAGAGCCAGGAAAAGGCTAGGTTGCTAGAAGTGGTTCCTGTGGATGTCAGGGACTGAGCAGGGCTTTCAGCCTGACAACAACTGCTGCAGGTGTGCGGCTCTGCAGTCTGACCTGATTCAGGGGTGGGTGCAGCAGTGCCAGGTYAGGGATTAGTCAGTCCCCTCCGAGCTGTTCAGCACCAGGCATGGACTCAGAGGGAGCAGTGCAGTGTGAGGGATCACAACTGCACTGAGCACTGAAAAGCTGTCATACAAACCAGTCCTTAGGTCCTTGCAAAAATGGTGTGTCGTGGGTCTCATGGGTCATGAAGTCAGAACATAAAAGTGTTCGAGAAAACAAAACCACCCAGCCCTTCACCTCCAGAGGAGGCACAGCTGAGCCAGAGGCTGACACTGTCATCTCAGAGGTGAAGGACAGCCTGGGCCTAGGCCCAAGTCTGGACTGTGGGTGACTAGCTTACAATGCTTTGCTTTGGAGGAGTTTATTAATTTCCCCTCCATTTACAAGGGCTATTCTGCCATAAGCACCCTGCCTCACCTCCTATTCCTCATCTTCTTCTGGAGTCCACGAAAATGACTGATGTGTCCATTTTGCAGCTCCAAGCACCAAAATTAGATTCCTGATTGTAGTCACTCTCCAGAGGAGCATTTCTTTCTCCAGTGACTACAGAGGGAGGCTGCATATACCAGCTGGCTAAATTAGTTCCTTAGAGTGGGTGACTATCCCTGTCCATACTTCTGTTCTTCACTGAGGAAATAAAGCTGACGGTACTGCTTCTCCTCTGTCAACTGTGTTCGAATCAGCAACACCCCGGGGCAGGGACTTGGGCACAGCTGGGATGGAGCCATGCCAGTGGGCAAAGGGATATTTTAAAAAGGGGTTTTTATCCCTCCTTTGTGCCTGTAAGCAAAGTGTCATCCTAGAAGTGTCCTGGGGCTTGATTGTGAAAAGAGACACCTGAAATTAACTGGCCACATAATCAGCTTTAAGCAGAGCTAGGTTAACTTTGATTAACCGCAAATAACACTTTAGATCATAAAAATAAAACATTAGCATCTTTTTATGCTCCTCTTAGCACTGCATGAAACAACATGTGACCACAGCCTTTTAAAGCTGCATGTTAACTTTTATTGCAAAGCTTTGCTCTGCCTCACTCCAGCAGCAGAGCTGACAGAGTGCTCCACAGCACTTTTTAGGAGACTGATTCTTTTAGTGGGTGTAAGACCTCTTCATTTTCCAAAGTTTCATTTATTATTCTTATTTGACTTGAGGAAAAGAATAACATTTCTCTACATCCAGACATTACCCACACATAACTGTGCAAGCAAAGAAAACATAACTTCATTCTTGTGGTTTGAAAATGCCTCCTTTTTCCTGTTTATTTTTTTTGTTTTGTTTTGTTTTTAACAAGGAGGCGTTTCTATTTTTTGGTTCTCCTTTGGGGATGTAAATCAATGAACACATCATTTGGTCTCTATATTAAAGAGGCAATTTTTTGCTCCTGGCTACATATGTGGTCATTTTCTTCTGAGATGTGTGTTTCTTTATAGTTATTAGTAACTTCAAGGGATTCTTCCAAATAAAATTCTGGGTGGCAGAATGATGGCTAAAGAAGACATTATTTTATCAGATATCTTTCCTTCAATGCACAGGCCTGAGCTTATACCACTTACATGAACAGATTCGTCCTACTGACCTCATCTAAAAAGACTCTTGTCTAAAATCTACGAAAGCAAAAAATAAAAAGTTCAAATTTTACAGCATTATGAACAAGAACATGAATAGAAAAACTTTTTTCAGATATTATCATTATCTTTGTTTTCAAAATTACTCTCCTCGTTGCTTTTGCTGGTTTGTTGCATCCATACAGTAGTTCTGAGAATAACACTCTCAGAACAAGATTTCTTCATGCCAAACACTCACAGGGTGGATTAAGAAGTCCTATGGAAGCCCGAGGTCTCAGCTTAATCCTTGCATTACAAAGGCAAATGCTTTTCCTAGTGGCTTGCTGCTGGTTTGTTGGGCTGGTTTTTAATTCAACAAAGGTATAATTTTACATTCAGCTCTGAAGTTTCATTAAAAATAGCTGTTGAAAAAGATCCTTAAAATCAGACAATGTTTTCTATGGAAATTTTATCCATACTAACTATAGGTCCTTAATGTTGACTTGATCTTTAAGTGATTTCTGCACTATACCGAGTTAGCTTAATTGGCTGGCAACATAATCACAACCCTCAATGAGGTTATCCAGGAAGGCTCATGCGAGATTTGTGCACATTTACACATATGACCCTTTAAAATAAAGCATTTGTGTGGCTGTAGGTGGTGGCTTCCTCTTTTGTAAGACAAAGGAGCTCTGTTGAAAACCCTCATTTAGTTGTCATTGCCCTAAAATCAGAAATACCGAAAGAGGAAAACTGACTTGTCTAAGAATTACTGTCTGTGACTGCTCCTAAAGTAGACAGAGCTATGAAAAAACAGAATACCGAGCTGTGGGGCTGACCTCAGATTTCTCCATGGGAATGGTTTTTTCCACTGCCTCCTTTAAAAGGTGGTTTCTCACTTGAGATAAGGGAAGCTCCATCAGCTGCTTCATAGAGCAAAACTGACACCCACTGGCCACCCCCAGTACTTGAAACACTTTGAGCTATCGAGCAGTCCTGGCTTCAGGGCAGAGCAGGACAAGTGAGAGGTAGATCAACCTCCCAGCTCATCTCAGCCCTTTCTTACAGTGCATGGCTTCGGCTTTGTCCGTGGTAGCCCCAAAACCCCACTCTCACAAAGTGGGTAGACACGTGGTGTTACACTCCCTTTGGCTCCTGAGCAAAGGTAAAAACTCAGTGGTAAAAACTCCTTTTACATGACAAATGTCAGGGCTCCCATCCCTTTCTGTTCGAAGCTGGACCAGCTTCACTGACCATTTTTCCTCTGAAATAGGAGCAGATGTTTCATTTGATCAGTCCCAGACTGGCTGTGCCCACGGTCCACCACACTTCCCTGCATCAGCTCTCTGCAAGCACCCATCCATGCGCTGGTGGCCACTCAGCCAGACTTGCTCAGCTGTGCTCCAGCACAGCTCTGTCTCTAATGCATCCCAAACTTCCCTGCAGAATCCTGTCCCCTCCAGTCACTGAGGTGTTATTATCAAGGCTCCCAAAGAGAATGTTTCCCACCAAGTGCTGTCACCTGTGTGTTGTGTGAGGAAGTGTCTCCTCCTGCCTTCCTGTCACAGCACAGGCCAGAATTGCACTGCCATTTAGACACCTATTTTTCAGTCACATCCCATGTTCATATCTGATTTTTCCACTTAGGCACTTCCAATGGGATTGCCTTTTAAGTAGCTCCTTCCTACCAAATATCTTTGTTTTAGATTATATTTATCTTCTCATGGAGAACTTCAATTTTCCCTGAGATTCAATCTAATTCTTATTTCCTCCTCATGTCATATATCATCATGTTCTACTCTGCTATAACTCCTTGCTCCTGTCTGGGCTTCAAAACTCTTCTCTGCTCTCTARTATGTTCCTGATTTCATATAGTACATAATATCCTACATGGAACATGTCACTGAGCTGAAGGATACATTATTATATTTTATGTAACCAGTGCAGCTTTTATGCCTGCATGATCAGCTCACACTTTAGCTATTTTAAACACCCCACTAGTACATTATCCAAAATKTAARGCATGGTATCTCGACTGCACTGTCYTGTTTCTTATCACAGCTTGCAGACAGTGCAGGGTAACTTACAGCATTAGACAGGGAAGAAGTTTTTCTAACACTGAGCAGCTTCATCCATGCACAATCTTCCTGCCAGGGCTGGAGTTGGATCAACCTCAGGGGAAAAAGGAAACTGGGGTAGACTGTGCTCTCTCTTTCTGAACACTTTCAGATCATCCCAAGCTACTCTGATTTTTTTTTTTATCTCTCACAGAAATTAATACTCTGACTTGATTTTATAGTTCTCCTTTTAGCTTTTAAATTCTCCAGGCAAGCTGAACAACCCCATCCATTGTCTTAGAGGAGCTACAAGTGAAATTACAAGTTTATTTGATGTCACATTATTGATGACACATTATTTGGTGGTGTTTCATGGTGGGTTAATGAATAAGTTGAAGGCAACAAGTGACAGCTACCTTTCTAAGGAAGGGGAACGGTGTTGCTCTGTATTCCCCTGATGCTATATTTCTCTACTTTAACTTCAACAAACTCCTGGCTTCAGGACAGGCTGCACAGAGGCTGGGAGTCCTTAGGGAGAGCACAAACATCCCCGGACAGTGCCATCAGGGGGAGCTGCCCAAAGACTTTAGGGACAATCATTGACACGTATCCACCRCTACTATAAGGGACAAAGATCCCACCCTGACTTCCCAAGTCCTGGGTCTGAAGCAAGAACCTTTCACAGAGGTCCCTGAGGGACAAGGAAGACAAAACTCCTCGGCCCAGGGCTCTGTGGTGTTCTTTGTGAGCATGCAGAGATGCCCTGCCTGCCCCAGCGCATGGGAGCAGTGAGGATGGAGTGGGAGGGACAGTCTCATCCATATTTATGAGCATGCAGAGATGCCCTGCCTGCCCCAGCATTTGGGAGCAGTGAGGATGGAGTGGGAGGGACAGTCCCATCCATATCTGTGAGCGGGCAGAGATGCCCTTCCTGCCCCAGCACATGGAAGCAGTGAGGAAGGAGTGGGAGGGACAGTCCCATCCATATTTGTGAGCGGGCAGAGATGCCCTGCCTGCCCCAGCGCATGGGAGCAGTGAGGATGGAGTGGGAGGGACAGTTCCATCCATATTTATGAGCATGCAGAGATGCCCTGCCTGCCCCAGCAGCTGGGAGCGGTGAGGAAGGAGTGGGAGGGACAGTCCCATCCATATCTGTGAGCGGGCAGAGATGCCCTGCCTGCCCCAGCATTTGGGAGCAGTGAGGGAGGAGTGGGAGGGACAGCCCCACCCGTATCTGTAAGCATGCAGAGATGCCCTGCCTGCCCCAGCATTTGGGAGCAGTGAGGATGGAGTGGGAGGGACAGCCCCATCCATATCTGTGAGCGGGCAGAGATGCGCTGCCTGCCCCAGCATTTGGGAGCAGTGAGGAAGGAGTGGGAGGGACAGCCCCATCCAAGCACAGACCCAGCAGGAAGGGTTCCAGGTTCCAGCTGAATTATTACAACCTGTCCCTCACAGTACAAATATTCTTTATTGCATCTCACTCCAGGTTCTGCTCTTGCCKGAATTACCATTTCTCCCAAACTACAACATGCAGCCTCATGGCCAGAGGTGGTTGAGGAGAGCACCAGCTTGAGGTGGTTCCTTGGAGAACAAGGAGCCCGTTCATCCCCTGATGTCACCATTGTCCAGGGGTGGCAGCCACTGGTGGGACAGAGGGGACACCKTGTAGCCTCACTGGGAGGAACTGAGCTCCTTGTGCCCCACCCAGAGAGGGGGTAACATTTAACACCAAATTGCAGCAGCAGATACAATGGTGATACAAACACAGATACTCTTGCCTTCTCCTTGCAGCAGGAACGCATTAAAATAATACCAAGCTGCCATAGAAATGGCTGATGGCAACACATCATTTATTGATTTTCCCTGCTTAAAGCTTAGCCGTGATTTCAGGCATGCAAAAATGCATAACATCAGAACAATTTGTTCTTTATGTTATACAGGGAAGGGGAAAAAAAATGTTCCGTAAGGAGTCCTGGGATTTTCAGGCTATGCCTTAAGGTAGTMATGGGGTTGTGAGAGTGCAGGTAAGTCCCCATCCTGATTCATGCCCACACAAGTAATGCACTTTCTCTGCYGATTTCTGTTTGAAAATGCTTTTCCTTATTCAGACTAGATTTGTCTCTATATAGTGGGACTCTAAGGGAGAGAATTGTTTATATTGATGAACCTTGTGCTGTTTAGCTTTCAAATTTCWCTTCTCAAAGCAATTTCTGAAAAAGAACACACCCCATCACCCTCCTGAGTATTTGCTTATCCAAAGTCCACAAAGAGGGATAATTTGGGAGCTGCACACGGGAGCCCTCAGCAAACTGACATCAACACATCTGAAGGTTTGGATGCTGAGAAGTCCCTCAGAGAGGGACAACATGGAGACCATCCAAAGTCACCTGTCCATGTATTTCACTGGGATCCCACCTGCATGGAAACAGTCCCCAGCCAGTCAGTGCTGCTGGATAAAGACTAGTCCCATATCCCATATCCCATATCCCATATCCCATATCCCATATCCCATATCCCATATTCCATGGGTTACTGTGTGTTTACATGCACTCACCTGCTGGCTGAGTGTTCAGCTCTGCTGTCTTCTCATACCTTTGCTGGGATAACTCAATATCTACAAAGAGATCCAGCCATCCAGTACAATCCAGATACTTTCTATAAGTGATACTGAATTCAGAGGGAAAATCCCAGGAGCCAGTTTTAACAGTGTTTTTAATGCAGCCTTTTTTACAGACTCACAAGCAGAATTTCTGTCATTTTACCAGGTTTTTCTCTGTTGTGAGACAAAGGCTTGTGTTTCACTTTGATAATTGAGTACTGCAGATGTGGCTAGTGTTTTTTGTCTTGTTCTTTCAGTGTTCCTTTCAGTGGCATTAAATACATAGACTTTCTCCTTTCAATTGCATGTTTAGGTCTCAATTCAACAGAGTATTTAAACCAATATCTTCATTTTAATTTAGCCCTTTTTTTCCATCCAGAAGTTGAGTGAGCTCCATAAGTGCCTCTTCCAGTTTAAATTAAACTTCTCATGCATATTAACAGTTACAGTACTTATATTTCTGCAAGAGTCTCCCTTGACCATCACAGAACAGAAGGGCTGAAAGGTCTTATAATCCACATATGCAAGAAGCAAGGACAGACCAGAAAGAGCAATATAAAGTGCAGAAAAGAGCTAGTTTCCAGTGGAATGAGAATTTTTTTGTCATTTCACAGCTATCAGCTGGAGACTTCAAGGGAAACTGTACTCATCTCCATTTTTTTTGCCCTTAATGCATATTTAAAATCCATTGCCAATTTCCAGTCTTGCAGTGACTCTTGTGTTTTGGATGGTTTAATATTGCCTTTAAAGGTTATTAGAAAAATAAATACACTGATCAAAGGGTTCTCTGGAGCTGCAGTTCCATCTTTTCGTAAATAATGGGAGCACAGAGCCGAGGCACAGCGAGCACGTGGCCRGGCTATTTATTGCTTTTCTCTGGGGCACCATTTATCTTACAACCACTCCAGTTTACTTTTGGAAACGTGTCTGAGTGTAACACTTGCACAGRCACATTTTGAAAGCTGGCTCTGATAATTTATGTACTTTGTGTTAGGCAGCTTCCAGATCCTGGGTTATTTTTAAAGCTTCTCTTTCCACAATGATGTTCCCCATTTTCAATAAAACAAAGCAGGGGGGACAAAAAAACCCACCTGCAACAGACCTAAAGGAAAACCTGTGTAGCTGTGGAATAAAATTTCAACCACATCACTCTCTAAATCACATTAGTCCTTTTGGCCCACAGCTTATGCCACTAAGATTWAAAAAAAGGGAAAAGTTAGGATTTAGTACAAACTACCATAAATTTGTCACAATCTGAGTCCAGAGTAGGAGAAACAGAAGAAAACCAAGCAGCTCTGCAAGTTTACTGTAGTGAAGGCATGCCCTTTCCAATATACCTTGACATATAGAAGAAATGTGCAATTTTGTAGAATCTTTTCCATCAAAACTCTGAATTGTTGGGGTTTTTTCCCTCCATTTATATTTCTGCCAGTCAAACTTGAAAAATGTTCACCTGAACTAGAGTGTGCTACTTTTGGAAACATTTCAGGATTCATGATCTTCAGTGTTCTCAATGAAAAAAAAACACCAAAAAACCAGGTTGGTGAATGGCAATTAAAGAACGGGCAATCTCTTTTTTAAATTCGAATTTTATATTATGAAATCACTAAAAATTTTCAGCTAGTTATAATCTTCATTCTTGCTGTTAATCCATAGTTGCAGGCATGGCAACAGAGGGAAGAGAAAAAAGCAGTACCCAGCTCAAGCTCTGTGAAAGGAGAACACGTGGAGATAACTAAGGAATAATATTATTTGCTCACTCTGATCAAGTTTCCAACAATCAGTGCTTTTTAAACCACAGTATTTACCAAGTGAAATCAAGGCTACACACAAACACCAGGGTGTTCCAGATCATTTTTTCTCTGTGGGTTTTACCCCCCCACRCTAACTCAAGTCCACATGGCTGAGCATGAACACTTCCAACAAGTGGCCCTTGCACACAAGGAATTATCACATTTCTGGCCATTTTTTTGTTTGCCTACCCATGCCTRTTTGTTTTAGGGTGCTGTAAGCCAATTTTGGCATGGCAAAGGCCACCTTATCATGTTTTGATAACAGGCCAGGTTATTCTTTTGTGCGATATCAGCTATTTCTCAGCAAGAGGATACACTTTAACATTTACAAATATACACTTGGGGAGGCTGGCTRCCCAAAATTAATGATGGATATTTTCAGGTGTGCTTTTTTAAAGGMCCAAGAGTAAATGAMAAAGYTTCCTGWGCAGTTGCATGTGTTTGCAGGGGATCTCTTGGAACCCTCCTAGGGCAAAACACACTCCACATTTTCCTGAAATTAGTGATGGATATTTTCAGATAGGCATTTTTGAAGACACAAAAGCAGATGACAAACTTGCCCATGCAGTTGCATGTGTYTGCAGGGGATCTCTTGGAATGCTCCTAGGGCAAAACACACTCCACATTTTCCCAAAATTAATGATGGATATTTTTAAGTGGGCCTTTTTGAAGGACCAAGAGCAGATGACAAAMTTGCCYRTGCAGTTGCATGTGTTTGCAGGGGATCTCTTGGAAKGCTCCTAGGGTTAAACACACTCCACATTTTCCCACTACCTGAGCTCCCAGTGCCCTCCAGATCCCCCTGTCTATGACATCCATCCTTCCCAAGCTCCTCACCATCCTCAAAACCCCCAGCAGGCTCCCAAGCTCCTCTCTCACAGCTGGGGAGGTGTGGGATGCCTGCCCTCCTCCCCAGCCTGCAAACTTTCCCCACTAAAGGTTACAGAGCCTGCAAGCGAGGGGTAATTCACACAGCAACCCCCAAAACTTTCCACCACACTTGAACTTTCTCTGTGGTAAAAGGCAGCAGAGGAGTTTGATGTTGATTATCAGTTTTTCCTCTTGTCATTGCAGAGTGATTGCAACTGCCATGGCAGAGCCCTGCACAGCTGCTCTTTGAAAGCACCGGGGGYGGCAGTTGGGCACCATTTGTGCTGCTCGTGGGGGCTCAGGAATGARCAGCCCCCTGCTTCCCTTACACAGTGAAACAATACTTCAGAAGTCACCACAGAACACACCAGAAAGGGTTTAAATTGTAGGGGGGGGGGAATAGAGATATCATAAAAAATAGAGGTAAAATAGAGATATCAGGGCAGCGTTTCAGCGCCTCGCTTTGGGCATGGTAAAGTTTAAACCCAGGGGAAAATCYCACTGATGGGAATGAAGCAAGAGATGCCCAGGGATCATTGGCCCAGTGATGAGGGTGGAGAAGCACTGCTCACTGAGGCTCTGGACTAGAGACACCAGAGCTACTTGGGTTCCCTTTTGTTCTCCTTTTGTCCACCCTAAAGCCTGTTTTTCTCTCTTTTTTTAATTCACACAGCATTCTGTTTCAGTAAATGTTTATGACCCTATTACAGGATACAGTTTTAGATTACTGTGATAAAAGGGAGTTGATAAAACTTCATTATCCGTGGTGGCAGAGAAAGAATAAAATCTTGCTCCTTCAAGTTTGTCCATAACGTTGGTTGTAATAACCTTGTTAAAAGCCAAAGTGTGCACACACACATACAAATAAAACCCTGAAAAACCAAATTCACTGTTACTGAATTCAGCATCAGAATATCACCACTGGAATGTGCCATATCAAGCATAACTTTACTAAAGCCACCATTTTTTGTCATTGCATTTATTATTTTGGGGCAACCCCTTTTTGTTCCCTGTGTTATTAGGGTGGGAAGTGTGTGGGGAGGAAAGTACAGGAACATCATCTCAGCAAGGACAAATTTATACCTGAGCTGGGGTGTGGAGCTCAGACATTCCTGTGGTCTTTTCCTTTAAAAAATAAATCKCTGGTACTTTAATCATTTATCAGAAGGAAGAGAACGTTTGTTTCAAAGGCACAGAATGAGGGCTTTAAAATTGAACTCTGCTCATTTTCAGCTTCTGAGAGAATGCAGAAGTATCAAGGATTTTAAGATCTGCAGGGATGGTTTAGTTCCTTTATGTTCCACAGGTTAAAAAAATAAATAAATCTCTTTTCCTCCCTCTTGCCAGGTGTGCAATAAGGGACATCCTGATAAAACTCAGTCCTCAGATTATAGTTTTATATAAAAAATAAACCAATGCAAAAATGCTGTATTAACAGCTCCTGGAAAAGACTCCCTTCTACCTCTCCCATGGCATTTTAAGAGTCTCCTTTTGTTTGGAAGATGAGTTTGGCTGGGCCATGCAGCACTGATGCTGAACCACCTACTGCTGCACCAAAGCACCCCATGGGATGTTCTGCACATCCCCACTGTCTGGGCAAGGCCATGGGGAAGGCTCTGAGATGCAGAGCCTGGAATTCCCATGGGATTCAGGCTGCAGCACCCCAAGGAAGAGTGCTGCAGATCAAAGGGGCACAGCCAAGGGCAGGCAGAGGGAGGAGGGAATTGTGCTGCCAGGGTTTGGGGAGGGTTCCTGCAGGAGAACTGGCTGGGTCACATCCTGCAGAACGTTTGCACAACACCTGTCTGGAGGAGCATATKGGGCATGAAAAACGGATCTCAGAGGGTTCTTTGATAGCAGAGGGCTGGGTGAGCTCCCCAGAGCTCAGGGCCWGCCAGCCTGGCTGCAGGGGCTGCCCAGGAACAGGAGGTGTTGGCTGCACCTCCTGCCCTGCTCCAGCTGCACCAACTCCCCGTCACCCTCTGCCAGCCTCTGTGCATTTCTTGCACTTCCTCCATTTCTCACTCTCTCCTCCCGAAAAATCTTTCTCTGCAAGGAAGAGCTGCCTCTATTTGAGCCMACTCCACTTGGCAGCTGTGGCTCCAGATGTGCTGGTGGGGAGCAGACCCCACCTGCAGGTGCTTCCCCTGTTCCCAGTGGGGAAAACTGAGAGTGCTGCTTGTTCTGACCCTGCTTACTCTGTGGGGTTTGTGGGGTCCCCAGGACGAGGTGAGAGATGAGAATTTGACTCCGAGTTCTCAAAAGGCTGCTTTATTATTTTATGATATTATATTATAAGAAAATTATATACTAAAATTATACTAAACTATAGAGAAAGGATACAGACAGAAGGCTAGAAAAGAATGAATAATAAAAACCTGTGACTGACCAGAGTCCTGACACAGCTGGACTGGGATTGATCATTCAATTAAAAGAATTCACATGCTGGGTAAACAATTCTCCAAATCACATTCCAAAGCAGCAGGACAGGGAGAAGCTGAAGCTTCCCAGCTTCCCAGGAGAAGAAACCCTGGAGAAGGGATTTTTCAGAAAACATCACGGTGACAGTTACTCCTTGGTCAAACGTGGCCAAAACGCTGCCAGGGCACCCAGGTAGGTGAGAGCTGGGGGAGAGAGGGAAAGGGAGATGCCACACAGCTGGGGTGTCCCCTGGGCCCTTCCTGTGAGCAGAGCAAGGAAGCCAAGCCACAACAGAGAGAGGCAGGTGTGCAGGAGAGGAGATGCTCAGGGCAGCAGGAGGGGCTGGGTGGGAAAAGATGGAAAAGGTGCAGTGAAGGAATTGGGTTTGTCTCCGAGGCAGGCAGGAGGAGCACAGAGCCACTTCCTTGCCCATGGCCCATGGGCTGTGTGCCTCACAGGGAGAGCCTCAGGCTCATCTCCTCTGCAGCCTGCCAGGGGAATGGGGGATCCCTGCCCAGCCTGACAGAGCTGTCCTAGATGGAATGCTGGTTTGATTGTGTTTGCAGCAGTGCTGCCAGCGCCAGGGCTGGTTCTCCCAGAACCCACCTGAAAATCCATCTTTAACTTATGGTCCTGGTGACTTTTCCAGTTTGGGCTCTTGGCACACACCACACTTGGCCTTCCAGCTGGAAGCACAAGGGCTTTAGGAAAAACTCTCATTCCAAACCCTCTTCCTGTAAGTAAAATACTTGATATTTGGGAAAACCAGGAACTTCCCAGCTGTCCCTTTTTTTTCTTTTTTAGAAATTAAAAGAGAAATTTTGAAACTTCCTGATCTTGAACTTCTTGTATTAACAAAGCCCTGTTGCGCACACAAGATCATGGACATAAAACCAGMGCAGGGCCAGGCTTTGGCTCTCCCAGCCACTCCACATGCCCACTGGGGCTCCTGGTGCTGGAGAAACASCAAGGCTGCATTTCACAAAGACTTTTGGTCCTGAAAAAGATCAGGAGGTGGAAAGAGGAGGCTGAGGGGAGAAGGGAGATGTTTAAAGAGTCCTTGGAAAGACCTGTTTTCTGAAAGGGGAAACAACCCCCAAAAGTCAGTTTTGCTTCTTTTTGGCTTTGTGCAACCGTGTCCTGCCCTGTAAGAAACTAACCTCAGGCACACTTGGTGCATCAAAATAAAATTTCAGTTCAATGTCTTGGATGGAAACTGCCTGACATGAAAGAGGCAGTTTCACACAGATGTCATAAGGATTTGGGGGTTCTGCCCACATGCAAGAGAGTGGAAAGCTGCTTTTAAGCYCTTGGAGAAGCCCCATTTGATGCATCAGTTTGTGGGATGGACTGTGTCTCCCGGGGTTGGAAGAAGGTTTTAGCTTAGCCTGCCTGGAGCCCTGGGGGTGGCTCAGTGAGCCTCTGCCAAGGCTCCTCAAAGGTAGAAGTGAAGTGGGCGCCTATTAGTCAGAAACCACCACAAAGGGCAGCAGCAGGAGGATGCTGGAGCCCTGGCTGTGCTATTTAACACCTGCCAGCTCGCAGAGCAACTGTATCCTATGAGGCTGTTTCCACTTGCRCTTGTGGTTAGCAAAACCAAACCCCAAACCTTCAGCAATCAACACTTGTACTCCAAGGTTTCTGCTGCTGAGGACTGTCCTTGCACGTCCCAGCCTCTCAGAGGGGAAATGAGGGCTGGAACACTCATGTGTGGGGTTTTTTTTTTTGAGGCCTTTCTTTCAGGAAAGACTGATGTGGCTCAGCGATGGGGAGAAAGGGATCAGGGAGATGAAAAGATGGCACAAGAAAAGGAGACTGCTGAGAATGCATGGCCTGTGCAGAGTAAAAAAATCTTTCTGGATACTCAAATTCCTTTGAAAATCCGAAGCCATGGGGATAAAGCAGTGAAGTGTCTTCCTTTTAGCTTCTTTTAAAATACCCTCCAGCCTGTGATCATTTAAAGAGGGGCTAAGGARGGGGATTAATCCACATTCCCCTAAAGCAGCTTCCTGCCTGAAGGCCTGTCTGCTCCCTCCTGTTTTGGCTCCCAGAGCCCGGCTCAGACACAAGGCAAGAACTGAGCTCTGTCCTTCAGCCTGCCCTTGCTGCAGCRGGGCTGCCTGGAAACACACTCCCAGTTTACAAGGATGCCATTTCACTGTGCTCCTCTGTGGATTCTGCTGCCCTGAGGATGGCACAGGGCTGCTGTGCCAGGAGAAAGCTGCTTGGGAAGGGGAAAAAAAATCTCCAGACCTTGGCTTGTTGCTCTGGTTGCTGCCAGGCCAGGGGGCAGGGAGGGGARGGAAACAGGGAACAACTTTTTTGGAGGGAGGGGGTCTCCTCTGCATCCTGACCCAGGGAATAGAGGACATGACAGAGCTGCTTCTGCATATCCAGGCCACTTCTGGCCCCTYTCCCTGTCCCTCCCCCACAGCAATATGGACCACATAAGGTCCTTAAAAGGCTTTAGAAACAGAAATATTTTTAAACCAAGAATCCCACGGGTAGTCCTCTTTAACAAGAGAAACTAGAGGAATCTTGGGAGAAGCAGCAAATATTTATGTATGAGCTGCAATTATTAAATTCCCTTTCATGGTTGACCTCCTTTATTTCTTTTTTCTCCTTTGAAAGGGTTAAATGGCTTAGAAGCAAACCGGCTTTGGCTCAGTGTTTGAGGCTGCTCTAGAGCAGGCATTCCCAGTAATCCTGCTGTGCAAACCCAGCCCATGACAGAGCTGCTCCCCACCAGCCTTCTCAAACCTCCTGAGCAGGAAGCCCTGGCTCTGCTGTGCAGTTAAATCAGCACAATAAAATGGGGGCAGAGAGCTGAGCTAACCCATCTGTGTCAGCCTCAGAGCAGCCAGGCCAGTCAGGAATTCAGCCTTCCTTGGGCATTAGCAGGGAGCAGAGGTGGGGAGGGAGAGAAAGAGTAACAACACGGGGCTGGAGGAGAGAAAAAAATACCTGTACAGAGCAGTCCCAGCAGGGGAGTCTGTGCTGCCCCCTCCAAAAGCAGGAGGGCTCAGGTGAGATATCTGCATGCTGGAAAAGAGGTGGGATGCATTAGTTGAGCAAAAATCCAAATACAAGCTGACAGACAGGGGCTTTCAAGGACTGCTGTGCTGCAAGTGATGCAAGGGTCTAACTTAAGTCCCTGGTGCAATTCTCTGCTGCCTGAATTAAACCAATGTCCCTCTGTGGCTGCTGTGGGACTGGTCAATGGCTGCACGCTGGTGTCACAGGTCAATGTGCATTGACCTGCATGGCTGATATCTWCAATTTATCAGCATATATTTACATATATATGTAATGTATATTTACATAAATAYATATATATCTGTAATTTAAATTTGCACACATACAAATATATATGTATAAATATATATGTGTGTRTRTATATATATGTATCTATATATATATGTCTATCTATCTATGTCTATATCTATATCTGTATCTATATCATCTATATCTATATCTATATCTATATCTATTTATATATATCAGGGATGTAAATTCACATAAAGCCTTCCAGCTGGAATGAGCCACTAGGGGAAAATACCAAAACACTATAAAAGCAGTGATGAGCAAATTCAGGTGCTTTTTAGACCTGTTTTGRCTCCTGAGAGCAATTGGTGGTCCCCAAGCTATTTTGATGGCCGTATCTGATCTTCAACAATTTCCCCTTGCTGACCAAACAGGCTGGGGCTTGCATTCATATCCCTGTGGGTGCCTATTAAATAATATTTTGAAATGATTCTGGATTTATCAAAGAATCTTAGAACTGGTTGGTTTGGAAGGGGCCTTAAAGCTCCTCTCGTTCCACCCCCTGCTATGGGCAGGGGCAGTGTCCAGCAGACCAGGTTGTCCCAAGTCCCATCCACTGTGACTTTGAGCGTTTTTCCCATGGGGTCTCAGCTGTCCCACAGCCACAGGAGGTGACCCCAGTGCAGTGCTGGGAATGTTTTCCCAGAAGGTTTCCCTGCTCTGCTTTCGCTGTCCCGGCAGCGAGCGGGTGCCGGACCTCGCCATGACAGAGGGAGGGAGAAATCAGCCCTGTCCYATTCCTGCCCGACTGCCACGGGGAGTTCGACTGCATTCCTGCCTTTCAGTTGTCAGGAGAGTGTGGAAAGAAGATATTTATCACATTAGCCCTGCATGATCAAGGAGCGGGCTGGCTGTTTAGGGATGCTTTATTAATGAATGCTAGAGGACATCCACCCCTCCGAAGGTACAAGTGGCTCGTTACTGAAAAATGCAGGGAGATAAACAGCCAAGTCCTCTGTCTTCTCTGGCTGTTCAGTAGGTGTGTTACACTTGACATGGGTTATTTATGAGTCTCAGATAGTGCCCAAGGCTAAGCCTACCACTGCCATTAAAAAATAAAAGCAAACGTAGCCAACAGTAGCGTTCTGCTGCAGGTTTAATAACGAGGATGTCTTTCTCATGACTTAAAAGGCGCAATCCAGAGTGTATCAAAGTCGAGGATAATTTTTCTATTGACTTCAAAGGGTTTGGGATCAGGCTTAACAACGCAGCTGGTACCTCACCCCCCTCCCTCCCAGCCTCCTCCCCCAGCACCTGCTCTGGCTGGAGGCACACTGATACCTTAGAGCCAGCACTGCTGACCTGCTCCATTTGGAGCACTCCCCAAAAACACCCTGTCCTTCCCTGGTGCCCCTGGGGAATGCTGCCTGGGGCAGTGGAGAGCCAGGGGAGTCTTCTTCCCTGGCTGACTCTTTCTTAGCAGTGCACYGACAGCTTTCTCCAAGCTTAGAGCTTTCCCATGCCCAGGCACTGGAAACTCCTCTCATTCCAAAGTGTGAACACAGAATAGAATGKCCTGGGCTGGAAGGGACCTTAAGGCCCATCCAGTTCCACCCCCTGCCATGGGCAGGACACCTTCCACTATCCCAGGCTGCTCCAAGCCCTGTCTAACTTGGCCTTGAACATTTCCAGCCACAGCTTCTCAGGGCAAGTTGTACCAGGTTTCACCACCCTCACAGGGAAGAATTTTTCCTACCATCCAATGTAAACCTACTCTCTGTCAGTTTGAAGCCATTGCCCCTTGTCCTGTCAGGCCCTCCAGGCCTGTGTAAATAATCTCTCTCAGTCTTTCCTGCAGGCTTCCTTCAGGCACTGGAAGGCTAAAATTAGATCATCTGGAAGTTTCTCTTTCCTAGGCTAAACAATCCCAATTCTCCCAGCCTTCCCTCGCAGCAGAGCTGCTCCATCTCTCTGATCATCTTGGTGCTTCCTCYGGACTGGTTTCAACAGGGCCATGTTCTCCCTGAGCTGGGGCAGCTCTGCAGGTGGGCTCTCACCTGAGGGGGCAGAGGGACAGAATCCCTTTCCCCTGCTGCCCAGGCTGGGGGATGAGCCCAGGACACGTTTGGTGTCTGGCTGTGAGTGCACATGTCCAGCTCATGTCCGGCCTCTCACCCTCCACMCCCCAAGGCTGCTCTTGATCCATCCACCAGGAAGCTGTGCTGCCATGAGGGAAACCCTTCCCCAGGGCYCCACCTGCCTGCCCTTCTGCCTCTCCCCCAAATCCTCACACACCTGGTAATATCAACACACTAATAGCAGGGGGAAAACCCAAAAAGCCTCATCAGCGAATCACACCTTGTGTTAAACAACGAGCCATATTTACATCCATGGCATTCCCCGTGGGTTTCAATCCTGCTACAAATGAACAAAGGGCAAGCTTGCCATGAGAAAGCACACAATGGCCCTACAGCCATCCTATACCATGCCATGGCAGCATCTTCCCCTCCAGCAGGAGCAGAGCAGGCAGGGGAGGCAAGTGAAGGATGGTTTCCACAYCTTGCTAGCATGGTGCTCGCTCCCTCTTGTGCCAAAGGCCTGGATTTTTACAGCCAACAGATTTTATTTTCATTTGCATAGCAAACCACAACAGGGAGGCCCTGGGAACCTCAGGGCTCTGTGAGCTGGGTCGTTAAGGCTGCTAATTAAAAGCAAAGGAGCTGATGGCTCTGAGTGTGTGGCCAAGCAGGATGAGGAATGCTGCTGCAATGGGAATCCTGGCACAGGATGAGCCTCTGCACAGGCTGCAAAACTCACCAGGAACACCAGGGAATGCATGGCTGGGGTGCAGCCTTAGGAAACAGAGCTAAGGGAGCTCCAGTTCTCCACGAGGTGCTGGCATTTTAACCCTCCTAACACGAGGCAAGGCATCAGGGCACTGGTGTGGCCCACAAGGGGTGCTGCAGAGCTGTAGCCAAACTGTAGGGCCTGAGGTGTCCATGGCAAAGCTGCAGCAGGGGAGAAGAGCAGGTCAGAGTGCAGGGGGCACCTGATGGCTTCACCACAAAGCTGCTTTAGAAATGAAACTACTGAAAGAGCTTCTCCCTCCTTCTCCACCCGTGCTCACTGCTTGCTGCCAACACATGGCAAGTGTTCTGTAAAGTGCTGCTCACTTGCTCTGTGGTTGCTCACAACAGTTTGATTTGGATAAGACAATTAAAATAGTCTTCTGGAGATGAACAGCCTTTATCCCATGCTACCTCTTTTTCTTGTTTTKCTCTTAATTCTTCTTATTTTTCTCCCTCCAGAACAGCAG
The DNA here is from genome assembly GCA_014549065.1 of Cardinalis cardinalis. Lineage (NCBI taxonomy): Eukaryota > Metazoa > Chordata > Aves > Passeriformes > Cardinalidae > Cardinalis > Cardinalis cardinalis. The sequence goes on along the minus strand of JACDOX010000087.1, from coordinate 105,437 downwards.
TATCCTCCCAAGGCCCAAGCCCCCAGGACACCCTAAGAACCAATGCATTTTCCAGGAGGCAGTGGCTGCTCCTCAGCTACCCTCCTGTTACACACACGACACCAAAACACATCTATCCATGACTTCTACCAATTCCAGACCCTGTGGACACATCACCCCCTTGTGAACACCTTCATGCAGAAAGAACAAATTTGCCCTCAAGCGAGTGGTTTTGGCAGCACCACAGTCAGGTGAACCATGCTGGATTTATCCCACTGTGCTGGATTCATTCCACCATGCCAGGTACCAGCCCAGGTATGGGTTAAACCAAGCCTTCCCTCCTTAAAACAGGGGAGAGCTTTGCTCCTAAGAACGAAAATCCTGCAGCACACACAGACACTTATTTTAATGACTACACTTTGTTGTAATGTTACCAGATATTTTAAAGAGCGTATCACTCCAGCAGAAGCCACTGCCATCTGTGCTTCCCCAATTAGGAATGCAAGCAAATATGTATTTTACAGTAACATCAATAAAATATAATGTGCAAGTGATGTATCTTTGGTTTTGTTTTTTTGTAAAGACACAAATTAGGGAACCAGTCAGTCTTGAAACTGCAGAATTCCCTTGCAGGAAGAATGAGGTTTCTAACCAAAAGAACAATCCAAGCCAGGCCTCTGTCTCATGGATTTTAGTTTTCAAAGCAGAATAAATGGGCTTTAATATCTTCTTTTTTAAGTGTATCATCAGTAYGAGAAGACGGCCTACACTGTTATTTAAAAAGAAACCCTGCTTGCCAGGCTATTCATTAGTGAGCATCCCAGAAGAGATGCCTGAAACCTGCCTCCTGTCAGAAGACAGGTGTTGAGCCTTTTCCAAAATCTCCTCTCTTTTTTTCCCCCACTGCTGGCTCAGATCAGTCACCCACAAGCTGAGCCACTGTAAGTCASTGATTAAGGGAGGAAAACACTTATTTCCCCGTTTCTTGCAGCTAGGACATCTGGGGGCTCTGCAAATATTTTTGCTTGTTCGCAGAAATCCCTTTCCSTGGCAGGGCCGGACCACTGCCGATCCCATCAAAAGAGAACCTTTCAGAGGGCAGGAGGGGAAAGCGCCAGGGGAGAGAAAACAGCATTGCAAAGGAATAGAGAGGGCGGGGGTGGCCCGTGCGGGGCTGGAGCAGGGGATGCCCGCGGGGGGATGCCGGGCTCCATGGCGAGGGGATGCCGAGCCCTGCGGGGGGATGCCGGGCCCTGCGGGGGGATGCCGGGCCCTGCGGGGGACGCCGGGTCCCACGGGGGGATGCCGGGCTCCATGGTGGGGGGATGCCGGGTCCCACGGCGGGATGCCGAGCCCTGCGGGGGGATGCCGGGCGGTGCTTGCCGGGCTGGAAGCCGCAGGGCGAGGGCTCTCAGCAGCCTGGGGAGGTGTTTGAAGTCGGAGGGAGCCGTTAGAAACCTCCAGCGCTCWGCACTGCGGTCACTCGCCTCCGTCTGCCCTCCTTCTTCTTCTTCCTTTTTTTCTTTCTTCTTCCCCCCCCACCCCATCCAACTGTGTCTTAAACAGCCCTCAGAGGGGAGGCGAGGGGAGGGGGGGACCAACCCAAACAAAGTAAAACAGCAACATATTGTCTGTGGCTGCCAGCGAGGCATCCCCTCCCTAGCTCGTACTTAATGCGATAATGAATCTTCCCGCAGGAGCTTTTATGGTTTAAGGCTTACTGAATAATAATGTAACACAGAATACACACAAAGCCACATTTTTCTCTCTCCTCCTCTTTTTTTTTTTTGCCTTCAAAATACACATCTGATCAAAAGCCAGGCTGCAATTAAAACATAGCATACTTTGGGTTTGGGTTTTGGGTTTTTTTCCATGCCACTAGATGATATTTCAGCAGCAAATAAAAGCTAAGAGAGTGTAAGTATTTTCTCCATAAGGGTAATTATAAAGGTTATACTTTATAAGTCTTTGTGCTTTAGCACTTTGACCTTTTAAATGCATTTAAGTTCAATTACTACGCAAATAGCTAAAAATCGTGTGTGTCACACGGCAAGTTTTACCTGCTTGACAACAAAGAGCGCAGGACCTGCTCAAAGTTTCCCATCCTGGCATTCCCTGACCCTGTGTGCAGCTGGGCTGCACTCACCTGAGCATCTCCCTCACCAGGCTTAGCCATGGRTAACTCATCTGGTGAGGAGCTCAGAGCATCCCTGTGAGGCTGGGCAGGCCAGAAACAAGGCACTCTTTATTGGCAGGGAAAGCCATCCAGCTGCTGCCTTTGTCCAGGAATTTCAGCCWCTTCACGGCAGTGAGAAGAGCAGAGTGACGTCCTGCTGTGGCCTCTGCTCCTCTCTCTGCTGTAACTTGCTCTCTGTGCATGAGTTCCTATACTCAGGAGTCCCTGGCACAGCTGGAGGCTGCACACCACCTAAAGGAGCTGAGACAGGGTAATAAACCCAGCTGATCCACGTGTGAAGAAGCGTGRGCATCTACAAGGTCCTCTCGTCTCACCAGGGGGTGGCTGGTGTCAGTCATGGCCTTTGAGGAAAAAAAAGGTTTGTGGGACCAGAGTCTTAATTCTGTTTTCTGTCTCTGGCTGTGCAAACCCAAGGACAAGACATTGTGCTCCTTGCTGATGTACAGAGTCTCCTTCAGTCCCTTGGTGAAGAGGGAYGTTCTCAGCAGGAGCTTCTCTATTTCCATCAGCTGGAAAATTTTCAAGTGTGAAACAATCTTCACTCTCCATAGACCCTCACATACAGGAATAGTTATGGTCTTCCTTGTGGGAGAGAGATGCACTATCTCACTTGAAGCCCTGACAGGAGTCACTCACTCACAATTAAAATTAATTACAGAGCTGAGAGATGTCCCTGCACCTTGCTAATAGAGAAATCATTCATTTTGATGGTCATCTTAATTTCTGTATTTCTGTCTTAACCACAGCGTGTAAGACTGGAAGAGCATGTGTTTCACTTCAGTTAATGACTCTGGCACACACACAGATCCATGTGCCACACAATTAATTACTCGGAGCTCTGTGAGCTACACAGGACCTCCACCAGAGCCATTTGGCTCTTGATTTTCCTGTGCCCATTTGATTTTCCTGAGCCCTTTCCAGGGGGCAGGCACTGGATTTTTGGGGCTCTGGCAGCCACAAGAAGGTGATGTCTGGCTGGTGGGGAGGTCAGCTGAGGAAAGTGCCTKCTTTTGCCTCCTCAGCTACCTCAGATCTCTCATCAGCCAAAGATGAAATACCAGGCAAGAGGGAGCTTGGGCCTGGCCAAGTGCAGCTGCTCTTATCTCCTTGGGTAGGAGAAGAAATTCTTGGCAGCTGGAATTAAATCTTAAGTGCCTCCAGAAAAAAGTTTTGCATGGGAGGCAGCCCAGAGGAGCTGCMGTTCTAGAGAAATGCCTTTGCTGCTGCAGCTCCTGCCCTCCAGAAATAAGGAAAACARCATTTGCATGGCTGCCTTTGGCTGTTTCTGTTGTGTGCAGCCTGTCAGATCTCCTGGGCAGAGCTCCCTCCTCTCTGGGCTTGCTTGAGGCACAGGGCAAGCAGGAGGTGCCACCTGCAGCAACAGAGGCCAAGGAGAGGCATCAAGGAAAAACTGCTGAACAGCAGGGGGACACAGGCATGGGAATAATCCTTTTGAGGCCCTCGAAGTTGTGATGTCTTTGTTGTGTCTATTGAGACTGAACAAACTTCCCTCAAGTAACCTGGGCAGCATCTGCAAGCCTCAGGACAGATCAAGGCACCTTCAGGAGCCAATTCTGGCCAAGCTTCCAGGGATTCCCAAGGGCCTTTTACCTCACTGGCCCTTGGACACTCCCCTACGTAGCCAACAGCCAATCCAAGACTTTATGACCCATCCAGGAATTTATTTTACACACTGATGGAATCTGAACTGAAATCAAGCCCTAGGTGCTAACAAGGATGAGGACATTACAATATCCATGTGGAAATTCATGGATCCCACTGAGACCACACTGAGCTGCTGCATTATGTTTATTTTGAATTTAGAGGCTTGTGCTTAGCGACAGGTTGCCAGTGTCCATCTGTAGCTTGTTTTTTGTTTTCATCCGTGCTGCACATTTGTGTGACAAGACGTGGGCATGTTCAGCATGGAACAAACCTGCTTGTTTTTCACCTCCAGTCTACCCACAGGGAAGGCTTGGCAGATCCTGAGCCAGCAGCACTTTCCTAAAGGCACCTGGAGAAGCTCAGCATCCCCATCCACTGCCCCAGGCATGTGGGGCCAGGCAAGACCAAGCCCTGCCCCGTGCAGGCAGCCTCCTCTGGCCAGGAGTAAAAAATCCACWGATTCCTGATGCTCTAGCAGAGTTAGGGTGGCTTTTTCCAAATATTTCAGCTACAAGAGGCATTAGCCCAGTACAGGGCTAACCTCACTGGAGCAGTAAAGCTTTTGCTCTGTTAAATAACAGCTGGATCCATTGACTCTGCTACCTTCCCTGCAGGCCTGGAGCTGGGCATGTATTAATTAGCTTGGTCAGTTAATTAAGCATGCAAATATTTTTTTTTTCTCCCTGCTGAGGCCTTTCCTMGCATTTAGAAGGAACATTTAAATGTGGTAATGGCCCATCCCTGAGTGCCCCCCAGCCCTTTAAACTTCAGGCTGCCACAAGCTGCCCRCAGCAGACAGGATGGGGAGACCAGGCTGGCTTGAAAGCAGATTTAAGGATTATCACAGCCCTCTAAGCAAACTGAGAAGTACACATGCATGCAGCTAACCAACTAGTATGTTTGAGTGACAAATGAACCTCCTTCAGTTAAAAGGAAAAAAAAAAAGGTAGAATATTTTTAAAGCAATTTCTTTAAGAAAAGAGGGGAAGAGATGGATGTTATGCATTTGCAATGACAAGGAAGGAGTGAGCTCTGCCTGSTCTCATAAAAAGAGGCAAAACAATGCTGGTATCCCCCTGCAGCCACTGGAAGCAAGCTGGTGCATGCACGGTGCATCTTGCAGAAACCTGAGTTTTGGTTTTCCTTTTCCTGCTCCCTCCTGTGCAGAGAGGAGCTCCTGATTCCCAGGGGGAAGAAGCCCCAGGTGGGATATCACAGATGAATCCAGGGCTCTTCCATCCCTAAGGCAGGGCAGAGGCTCCACCATTCCTCAGCCAAAGCTGTGCCTGAGGTGCCCTGCAGGTGCCAAGTGCCACACAAGGCCCGTGCTGCTGTCAGATGGCAATGTAGGAGAGCCACAAGCTGTGCCAAGGCTCTGCCTGGGCTGGGAAAGGAAAAAAAAAAGGCAAGAAAATAAAATAATCACCCACACAGAGCAGCCTTTCCTTGCAGGCTTGCTGGCAGTGAAAATTTTGTTGGTGTGCCCTGAAACAGCACCTGAGTATCCCAAAATGGCAGAGAGGAGCCAAGCAGGAGGCTGCTGTGCCAGCTGCTGGCCTCGGGGGCATGGGCTTCCTTTCTGCCACCTGCACTTGTCAGGAAAACCTTAAAAGCAACAATCTCCCTGGACACAGAAGCTAACACTTTGGAGGCTATTCTCTTACTAAACTGAAATTCTCACAGTAATTCAGCTAAGGGGGAAAAAAAACCTCAGTGGCAGCAATTTGTATGCAAGACATGGGCAAAGGCCTTTTGGGCAGCACACCTGGAGGGGGCTGCAGCCTGTGCTCCCCAGGAAGGTGTGAGGGAGGAGAGCAGGGAAGCAGCTGGCCCTCAGGATGGGTTTGGAGGGATGGGAACAAATGTTGGAGCCAGCTTGCCCCACTAGGGAATTGGTGTTTTCAGGGGATGTCAGAGAATCCCGGAATGGTTTGGGTTGGAAGGGAYCCTAAAGCTCATCCAGCTCCACCCCCTGCCATGGGCAGGGACACCTTCCACTATCCCAGTTAGCCCTGTCCAGCCTGGCCTTGGACACTTCCAGGGACAGGGCAGCARCAGCTTCTCCAGGCAACCCAAAGTCTTCTGGGAAACCAAAAAGTGACCAAGAAGAGGTGAAAAAAGAAGCTGCAGATGATGATTTTTACAGCTACTCCTGTTGTKGGAGCTAGACACAGGCTCTGCTGGGACAGCTGGCAYAGCCCATATCCAGCCTCAGCTCTCTCCTGGCTCTCACATAACCTGGAGCAATTCCCTTCCTGCCCATGGAGCCCTGTCCTAGGGAGAAAGAGGCTCCAAGTAGATACAGCACATGGGGGAACAGGGCCAGGGGGATATAATCTCAGCAATGGTGTTTTCCATAATAATAGCAGTGCCTGGATGTCACCCACCTGAGTTCTGACACAAGCTCTGACAGCTGGGCCAGCAGTCCAATTTATTTGTTGACATCCTSATAGGCCCTACCTCATCCCAGAGAGCTGCTTCCTTTGATGGACACAGCGGGAGGCTGGAGCCATTTCAGAGGCTCCAAGTGAACTCCTCAGAAGGTCATCACCCCAGCAGAAAGCTGGGAAAGGYTTAGGATCTTTAGTGACCTTATTAACACAAGCCAGGCTTTCCTAGCAGGGCTGGGACTGCTCTGAGAYTGGGCTCTGCAAGCATTCTGCTATAGAACAGGGGGCAAGTCTGGGGAATTGTAACTGTGGTGTTATCTCTTTAGGAACAAACGAGACAAGAGGAAAAGCCAAACTATCACAGAAAAGGAATATTATTGTACTTCTTTGCACACTATTGACTCCTAGAGGATGAAGTTAGGACTCAGGTCACATTGTAAAGACAGAYCCCACATGCTGTGGAGAGCAGTCCCCAGTTACACTCAGTGCCAGGCTTGCAACACCAGCACAAGAGACCAGACCTCMAAATTCCCYAAAGGATAAATACCACAGCACMCACCAAACACCTCCACAGCCAAGAMCTCAAMCTTTTCACWCAGTCCACACCAAAGTGSGCTGCAGCAGACTTTTATACCAAAGCCACTGCTCTCTTGACAAACCCCACCCTTCAGTTGCAGCTGATGAAAGCTGTTAATGCAACCACCTCCAGCTGCAGCCAAATCCCAAAGCCTCTCCAACACCAGGCATTTTGTCAGCAGCCCAGGTGCTTTCTGAGGGTTTTTTTGGAGGAAAATGTGTACCTCTCATGGTTATGGAAAACTCTRGTTCAGCAACACTCAGCAGGCTGAAAGACCCAGAGGGAAAACAAACAAATCAATAAGAAGTTCCAGTCCAGGGTGATTTTTCTTTAAAACCACTGTCTTTGTTTCTGCAGGATTTGGCTCATAAATTTTGAAYACAGGGCAAAAGCCTGTGTACTGGGAGTTTTGGAATCCAAACAAGGGCAAGACATTGGCAGCAGCCCTCAACCTCAGGTGCTCCTCTAGTTCCACATCCCTTCTTGTCCGTCTCAAATTCATTTCAGCTACAGCTATGCTGTGAGGCTGCAGTCTCCACTCCTCCATAGGAGCAGGAATTAGCCAGCAGGGCTCAGATATTCCTGGCCTTGTATAGAGGACACTTTTTGGGGGTTTGTGCTGTTTTTCAGGTCTTACTAATGAGGAGTGAGCTAGAAACTTTGTCGGGTGCTTTTGTGATTGTTTTGTCCCCAGTGGGTTCACTGTATTATCACTGCTTGTGTTAGGGACTTCAGCCTCCATCTGGAAAAAATTCCTTGTTTTCTAAATGTGCCATTGGAGTTGGAAAACTCCTGTCTTGTGAGTAAAAGCTCATGGCAGCAAGGAGGTAGAAAAAGGTGGGAGCTGAGCACCTTTAGCTGGAAACRGCAAGAATCAGAGCCCTAAACACTGACAAGAACAGAGTTGGAGATGATGATGGACTGTCAGGTCTTCTTGTTTTTAACTTATTACTGCTTGGTCAGTTATCATCTGGCTTTGTTGGTTATGGTTTTAGTGCCTGGGCTGGGTTGTACACTTTGGTTTGCTGTTCTTGATAAAGGATGGGACAAAACCTGCTACCTGTTTTCCTGAATTAATACTTACAAGGTGGGTTGGTTTTTTTGGTAGTGGTTTGTTTTGTTTTGCCTCAGGATGGTAAATGGAACTGAGTTTTAAGAGTTTCAAACATTATTAACCTTTATTCACAAATGATATGAGCTTAGAGAAAATTGCTGCAGGCATCAAGTTTCCATTCCTGCATTCTCAAAGGTTTTGCTGCTAAGTTTACAGTACAAGGACAAAGGAACTTCTAAAAGGCTTTCAGCATCCCTGAMAACTCACATTTAAGTGTAGTGACTTAGCTATTTGAAGAAGGAAGACACCCCAACAATAATGCTTGCAAAGTCTGCAATCCTGCTCATGGGAGAWGCTCATGCAAGTATGCATCTCATACTTTTTCAGACCTAGGAAATAAAAATAAATAAAACTCACACAGACTTGTCGCAGGCATATTTTTGTGAAAATCCTTTTCTTTAGGATTTTTCCTTCTGAGAAGCTGAGGCCTCAGAAGCAAGATGTAAACAAGGATTATCTACTGCTGTGGAATGCAACAGGTGGATCTGTGATTGGGCTGTCTTGGATGTTTACAATTAATGGCCAGTCAAGACTGAGCTATCTCGGACAGAGTCTGAGAGAGCTGCCTTTTGTTATCATTCTTTTATTTCTATTCTTAGCTTAGCCTTCTGAGGAAACCTTTTCTTTCTGTTTCTTTTTAGTATAGTTATAATGTAATATATATATAAATATCATAAAATAATAAATCAAGCCTTCTGAACATGGAGTCAACATTCTCGTCTCTTGCCTCATCCAAGAAGCCCTGTGACCACTGTCACACAGACTGTGCTCAGGCTTTGGCAAACAGCAGAGGTTGTGTGTTAGCAGTGTCCCTTCATGCTGCTGAGCTGCAGTGGTGGGGACCCCAGGGTCCTTCCCCAAGGCTGGGGCACACATCAGGCAACCACAGTGATTTGATTTCATTTTATGKGAAGAGCAGGCTTGCTGAGCTCTGAAAGCTGAGGGTGTTGTGCCCCAGGCAGGCCCAGCTTGCTGAAATGGGTTTGGTTCATTCCCAGGAGGGTGACCACCACCCTGTTAGAATCCTGACAGCACCTGCATCCCAGCACCTTTCAGTTCTACTTCACCAACCAGAATATCCAGCAGTTKGATTGCTACCACAGCTAACTTTTATTTGAGAAGTCTGGCCAAGCTGAGGAGATGGGAACTGGTCTCTGGGTTAGCATTGATACAATGGCCTAGAAAAAAAAATCCTCTCCCTCCTTCCACCCAAATTGTTCCACTTGTCAAGACACTCACCYCTCTTGTCCCATGCCCAACCCACTATTCTCAAGTCACACTTCAAAGGTAGCTCTTTCTGAGCCCACTCCCAACATTACACTTTACTTTGAAGTACCTGGGCCTCACCTTCATCACCAGTGAGATGGTTACAAATGGGGCCTGGGGGGAGAAAACCCCTTCTTTGCTAATCCTGCCTCCAGAGGTGCTACCCTCTCCTCATTTTCCTGCCACACCTTGTTAAATACCTGCAGGAAATTGCCTGCTTCCCTAGGGCTCTGCTCCCCAGTGCCTCACACAAATGCAGAATGAGGATTAAGCACCATTATTGGTCTAACCTGGCTGYGTTTTCCATGTGCCTGCTCTGGTAAAACAGCTGCAGGTGCTGTGGGGCAGCAAACCCAAGGTGCAGCTCTCACTTTTCATAGTTTCCATCAACAAAAAGCAGCATTCTCTTAAGAAGGTAACCCTGGCTGAAGCCCAGAGGAAAACCCCAGGGCAACAGCCACTAAGGCTCATTGCTGACCTCCATTCTCACTTTTGTGGTGATGCTGGAAGACAGAGCAGTGTTTTACAGGCAGTAATTTTGCAAACACACCTTCCTTTGCCTACAGAAGTAGCAGCACATCTTCCCTCACCCACCAGCATGATCCAATGGCTGCTGTAATTAAAATGAAGCCAGACTGAACCAATTTGACACTCAAGCAGCTCAGATTTAAAATACTCTCTTGAAAAAACTGCACTTTGCTGTTGAGAGGCAGCACATATGTTTRTGTATGGATAATGAGCCTTGCTGGCAAGGACAATTAAGTCTCCTGGAAGCATCTGTGGTCATTCTCCACCTGCATTTCAGAGGGAGGCTCTCTGTAAAATATTCACCATTCTCTAAGGCAATTGTACCCTCCCTTGTACTTGGCTCTGGTGGCTGCTGTGCTGATTCTATAGAAGTCTATGCCTTGCCATTTTCCTGGTGTGCCTTTGCATCTCAAAGGAGGATGGCAGTCATCACCCAAAGCTAAGTGTATTTTATTTTTATTTTCCTTTTACATCATATTTCTGCCTTGAACCTAGYCTAGTGTTTAGTAATAAAGGAAGCACAACCTACAAGACTAGATTGCCAAGTACAATTACAATTTATCCAGTAGCAATTCCATTCAGACAGGTTTTTCCAGCCTTCCCACATGTCCCAGCTGCCAGTAAAACAGCTCATGGGGTTTTACAGGTGTGAAAATCCTGCAGGAGCCTGAGAGGAGTTTTTTCTATGTCCAGTGAGGCAGGATGGGGCCAGCCCTGCTTGGTGACAAAAGGTCCAAACCAGATCAAGTGACATCACSTCCCTTCACTGCCAAAAATGACCCCATTTCTGGGTATTTGTGAGAATTTTTTCAGCCCCCTAGGTGGGAAGCTCTTTTCCTTGCCTCTGCAAAAGAGTGCTATTGCATTTGTTTCCAGCAGCTGGCTTTCAGGCTGCCCCAGTGGACTTGGGAGAGGCCAGGGTGAGGATTGTGCTGTGCCAGCAACCCTACAGCCACACGCAGCATGCCGAGAGAAAAAAATGTAGCTCTGCAGGGAGATTGGGAGATTCCCAGCAACTCTGTTGCATTTAGCCCACCAGGATACATTAGTTGCTTTGGATTAATTACATTTTAAATGAAACCTACTCCTGCTGCCCCATGGGGCCGGAGCAGCGTGAGTGTGTCCTGGGCTTTGCTCAGGCTGGAGCCATTTCTGACACCTTTCCTGACCCAGGGAGTTTGCCAAGCTCCTTGCCTTTCCGGGAATTCCCACTTGCTCTGGCACTGGGGATGCCATAGGGCTATAAATAAACAGCTCATGTTGCAAAGGGGATGCACAGGTCAGAAGTTCTGTGCTGGGCTGTGCTCTGGCAGGRTGGTGATGCCCAGCTATCGACCTGTACCCACACCTTAGCTAATCCTTTAAAGGACAACTCAACAGAGAAGTAACAAAGGAGCCCTGTGCCTATTGCTTCTTAAAATTCATATATATACACAAATGCTTTTGGGACAAAGAACAATACAGCATGGAACCCCCTTCTGAAAGGGTCTCTTCTCCACTCACAGCAATACACTTTTGGTGTTAAATATAGGTTTGTGGGGGTCTTAACACAGTTTGGTTTTTAAAAGTTCTTTTCAAGAAGCACACTTAGAAACAATTTCCTAGCTGTGGACCCATCCATCTACTTACACTCATCTCCACACCTCTTTCCCCCTGTTATGTTTTTTTCACCTCTAAGACATGTGAAATTCTCAAGAGAAGAGTAATAGTCCTGAATGAGAGGCTTGGGAAGAGCAGACAGAGCGTGTTATTAAAGGACTAACTCTGCAGCACTTCACTTACAGAGCAGGGCTCTTTGGGACATTAATACCAAGCAGCGCAGCTCTCCCCCTTAACAGGTTTGGGGTTTTTTTTTTCCCTAAAAGGATTCTGCTATTTTTTCACTTCATGAAAGTTGACTCTACCCCAAACTCAGGTGAAAGCAGAAGGCAGCACTGAAGCATCATTAAAAGTGACAGAAGGTTCCAGGTCAAGTTGGCTATTGCAGATAAAGCTGCTATCATCTCCCGTTAGTGACTGGGACTGAAAGCCAAGGGTTTTCATTACACACCACCTGAGAAGTACTTTATAAATCACAATAACTCCTGACATGCAATAACATCCACTCTTATTAATATAAACTGCAGGGATTTTTTTYAAAGTCTGCTGGCAGTAAAACCACCTCTTCTATAAAATGTTGGCATTCACACATGCCCTGCAGCTTCTCGCAGCACCTTTAAGCACTAAAGATGTTCATTACCTCATACACTGAAAAAAAAATAGTGGGATTATATTGTTGCTTCAAAATAGCTCCCTTCAACTCTCCTTAAGCTGGAAGGTGCCAGCTGTGGGCACCCCCCAAACCCCAAGGGAGTCCTTGCCCCAGAGCAGCCAGCCATGGTCTGTTCTGCTGGTTTTAGTGCCCTGGCATGCAGGTAGGGCTGAATGCTCKAGCCAGGGCACAGGAACAGTGCTTCCCTCTTTGCCTTTAGACACAGAGATGTTTTATTTTGTTACTGTGTTAGAAAGTACAGCATCTCCCTCAAAACAGCTTTTCCAGRCAGGCCGTAGCCTCCCCCAACTCAGGGGTTGCAGGTGGGACCTCCTGTGCTGCAGGAACCTCCTGGGAACCATCCAGTCCCATTTTAYTCCCCAAAGTGCTTCTAGCCAAGATGACAAGGTGTCAGCTCAGGTCCCCATTGCTGAGGGGGGGCAGAGGGTGGCCTGTGGCCACCARGATCCCACAGACTCCTGTCCCCCACCTTGCTGTCTCATGCAGTCCTTCCTCCTGCTTCTTCCCACCCACATGGAAATTATTTATGCTCAGCACCCACAAAACAAAGCTCTCCACCCTACTGAGGCTCTACAAATGTTCTCTTAATAAAAACAAGCATCAGCACAGAAGCCATTTTACCTCCTGTGCAGAGGGAACCTGTGAGCTCCTGCAAGGAGACAGTCAGAACCAACCAGGAGGATACAGCTGGGATACYGAGAGCACCGTGACCCCACTCATCCAACAAACAAACAACTCTTTATGGTACATGTGTACAGTAAACACATTGAGAGAGGCAGATGGTGTTAGAATATAAACACGAGGAAAGAGAAGAGTCTGGCTAGATACCACTTTTCTAGCTTGAAAAAGGGGAGCTTTTTTCCAAGGCTCCCCTCTTTCTTATTCGAGGGAACACAAAATTGTTGAAACAGGGAGAAAATGCTCCYTGTTCCTCCCCTAAATTAACCAACACAAGAGGAAGCAGGAAAGAGATTTGAGCCGAAATTGAGCAACAGAAGGGGATTAGCTCAAGCTTTCCAGCATACTGGAGAGCCCCATCACCTTTACCAGCCTGTCTGAGGAGTTTCTCTTGTTGAACTCTTCCATCAGAAAAATTCTGACTAGCCCAGCTACTGCTCTCCTCCCCAGTCACAGCAAAGCCACCACCCCTAACCAAACACACCTTGGATTTTAGTTAAAATGCTCATGGGGTGTTGATCTTACAGAGTTTTGTGCCAATGCTCCCCAGCTGGGCCTCGTGCATACCAGTACAGAATATAGATAAGGATGGGAGAGGAAAGACAAGCCCAAAGCCTCTTTTATTTTCAAGTGACTTTTGATGAGATATGTCAGAAATAGCAGGATCTTTTCCAATGTCTGTCCTACTTTGCAACAATAGCTGCTTGTTGTGCACAGTGAGTCGAGGAGATGCCAGGAGGAATGGTTGTAATACCACTTTATAAGCAAATTAATTGCTTCTAATTAGACTCCTCCACTAAGTAGGAATAGCTCATCTTGCAATAAACTTTTACAACCTTTTCTCACACACACCTGAAAGCCACTTTGCTGCTTTGCTGTGCATGGAAGGGGTGGGTGCTGCTTATTCTCCCTAACAGATGCACAGCCATACACAATTTCTCTGCTTCTAATAATTCCCAGTGCCTCTCAGTATTGCAGTTGGTTTGCAGCTCCAAGGTTTATTCCTCCCCCCATTGGTGGCTCCTGTAAGGTGCAATACAAGGGATTCCTGGATGTCACTTACTGTTATTACAGACACAGCGTTCAAGCACTGTAGCAGAAATGCAAACACCTTTATAAGTTTCATTTGTAATCTTCAGGGCTTTTTTTTGGCAGTTTATGCTTTCTTGCTGCAGGGAATAAAACATGTTTTCTATCTGATGAAAAAAAAAAAGGGGAAGATTTTAGTACTAATTGGATGAAAGGAACACTGTAAAACTTAATAGAGAAAATCAATCCAGAACGGGGAGGGAATTAATGCACCRAAGTCCTGTGGGTGTCCTAAAGAAAGCAAATGTTTACCTGCTCTGAGAATATGTACTTTGAAGGTGCCTTGGCCCAGCAACAAAATTGAGAGCAGTGCAATAGACCCTTCTATAAATATTTGCGCTTCGGCTCACTCGTTCTCTGGGGCTGTAACATCGTGGCCGGGGTTATATTTCCTCGGTTTATTGATGCGTGTGCCCGGCCCCAGCTGGAGCCGGGATTCCCGGGCGCTGGGAGGCGCGGGCGGTTCGGGGCTGCCGACAGTAGATGTCAGCATTGCCTTGTGCCTCCCCGCTGCTCCGGGCACGCTCACAGAGACAAAAATATTCAACTAATAGGCAACGGCATTTGTTTCAGCTATTCTGCGTATTTCTAGGCTTTTTTTTTTTTTTTTAAATCATGTTACCTAATGATTTAGGATGGATAAAAGTGACAGTGGTCTTTTCCCATCAGTTTAATGCTCGGCCAGATACGCTTTGAAGGTTTCTCTTCAACGATTTTTCACACCATATTGTCAGGAGCCAGGACATCCCTCTGGCTGTCCTGAGCAGCCAAGACCCCTGCCAGGRGKCTCAGAGACCCTGGCACAGAGCCCAAAATGCCTGTGGTTTTGATTCTGACCCTTGGAGCAAGTTACTAACCTTAGATGAAGATCTGCAAGCCATGACAAATTAAGTAGAATGATAGTGAATTTATCACAAGGTGAAAAAGTAGATTTGGGGCTTTTAGAATGGGGATTCAGGGGGGAAAGATGGAGGGATCTGGGCATGTCCAGCCTTTCTTCTTCTTCTTCTTCTTGTTGGCCTCCATCTTCTGCTGTGATGTTGGCACTTTTGGATTGGTTTAGAGTAGAAGCTCACTGTCTAACATAGGTGATAGGTATTGGAAAGTAATTGTAAACATTGTACATGTAGTTTTTAGTATAAAGACATAATACCGCCCCAGGGGCAGGCAGAGTGCCTCTGACTGTCCTGCCGGACAGACCTCAGCAGGACAGGAGAAAGAATTTTATAGATAAGATACAATAAACAACCTTGAGACCGAGAACTGAAGAGCCCTGACTCCTTCTTCAGGCTCCAGGCTGGGAAAAGAGACTTTCCAACTTTTCTTGAGGTCACTCTGACAAGCTAAAGAGCTCAACACCATWTGACTGTGAGAAAGAACATATAAGAAGCTAATGATTCTTTGTTTGACCTCTCAGGAGCTGTGAAGGGTGAGTTGCCTCTTTCCTCCCTGGTCCCCATCAGCCACGGCCGTACCTCTAACACTGTTCATCCTTTTTCCCAGCCTGGGATGCCTTTCCTAGAAACTCCCGTGCCTTGCAGGAGGCTGCTGATGCCTATTCTTAAATCTCTGCAAAAGAGCGGACAAAATCCCCTCCAGCCGCGCCCTCAGCTTTRTTCCCTGAGGGCACTCAGTGCAGGGACAGGGGCAGGGACAGGGACAGGGACAGAGGCTTTCTCCTCCTGCCAGGCGCAGATAATTCTTTGCTTCGCATTAGGGTGGCAGCATTGGCCGCGCTATGGGGACTGGCGGCGGCCAGGAGCTGTGCATCCCATGGGAGCCGAGCTATRAGGGCTGGGCAAGCAGGGGACTGCTCGGGGACAGCTTGGGGACACCTGAAATCAGAACTACTCCCGGACAGCTCTGGSATAGGCGATGGCCTGAGGTGGCCCCAGGCAGCTCACATGTATTCAGCTGGTATTCACTGAGCTGAATCTGAGCGTGGTGCTTGCCACGGTGAGGACACAYGTGAGCAGCCAGCCCTGTTGTCACCGCTGTCCTCTCCTGCCTCCAGTGGTTTGGAAAGGGGAGAGAGGGAGTTTGGTGACAGCAAGTTCCTGCTGGAGTGTGGGGCAATGATGCTGATGGAAGGAGCTTCATCCAGAGAGCATTTAAGTGAGAGCAAAAGAAAGCAGTCCTCCACCTCTGCTGTGTCCCCCCACAACCCCTCCTGGGCTTCCCCAGGCCTGGAGAGAGAACTGGAAAGCTGGGCAGAAGAAGAGTGGTGGTAAAATGGAGGAGAACCAGAGACAGGATTCAGTGSTGCATTCATTTATGTTGGAGGCTTTAAAATGATGATGGAGTGCAAATGCTGGTCAAGATGAGAAAGGATCATTTATCTTGGAAGATTTCACCCATCYCAACTTCCACCACAGCCCCTCTCACAGCAAATGTTTTCAGGAAGGCATCTCTCTCTGCTTRGGGGATTTCTGGACTTTGGGTGTCTAAAAGCTTAATGGCTTTTTGAGAGATTGACAACACATCCAAAATCTTCCAGTCTTGCTCCACCAGAGTTCTTGGGATTCTAGAGTGGCATTGAGCTATTCTGCCAGAGCCACACTCTGCCACATCTGAAAGTTTCATTTTAATTTGCACACCCTGGAGCAGCACCATGTTATGAGCATATCATTTGAAGATTTTCATCATCACCTTAAAAAGTACTTTTTTTAAAAAGCTACCACTTATGGAGTAGCTGCCAATTTTTTGGGGACTGCAGACTCACAGAAGCCTTTGGATGTGAGAGCCTTGATACAGTGCATGCGGGGTGAAATCCACAGATCAGAACTTTCCATTATAATTGCACACAATTGTTTGGACTGATCACAGCATCCTTCATTTCTGTGGTAATTGCACTGGCCTTGAGTGCCATGTACTGACATTCCAGTATCTTCCTGGTACTCAGTAACTGCTTCTGATCAATGCTGATGTGAATGAATTAAAGTTAATAATATTTCCTCCTATTAGGGCAACGGTTGCTGGGCTCTAATTCAATCCTGCCAGACTGGACAGGTGCTTTTRCTTTGGACGTGAAAAGAGACATGATTTAAGGCCCTGGTGAACAGGCTGAAAGSAGGGAGAAGAGGGAGGTAGGGCTTGTATGCTGGAGAAATACTTTACAAAAGTATTATATTTAAAAACAGATACGTTTTTTAATGTCTGTTTTATTATATTTRTTAACATGATAAATGGTAAAGAAGGGATTTTAAGATTAAAAGCTTTACTTGGTTTTGTGTTTCCACACCAGAAGGAAGAAAAATGCTAATTTTAATTTATTTCTGTGTTATGTAATGGCTCATGTCAGGCTAGGTAGCTCCATAATGAAAAAAATATCTGTATAGTGCATGAAGTCAGCATCAAAGTGCTCCAAAACTCCTGTATGTGTGTTTATACCACTCTAGAAGCCTGAGTTCAGYGTTGTCTTGAACTTTGTCTCATTGCAAAGCAGACACAAAATCTAATTTGTCTTTGCTCTAGATGGTTGAAGTTAAAGCAAAGGTACCAGTGAAAATGACAGTATCAGACAGCTGGCTGTGGCTCCTGTTCCTTGCTGGTACTTCYCTTCTGCTTAGGTCCCCTTGCAAACTGACAAAAGATATATCCTTGCAAATCATTTTGTAGCCTGCACATGTGTTTAATTAGTCTCCAGCCCACATGAGGAACTGCAAGGAGAAAGATAATTATGCAGGCTTCATGCTGTTTTGAGCTCTTGTGCTTTGCATTTTCTTTTCCAGCATTCAATTAAAAGTTAAGCACTTTTTGAAGCTATCCAAGTAGACAGCTATTGATTCTTCATTCTATAAAAAAARCCCTTCTTATAGTTTGTCAATTTGTGAACTTGCTGGCTGAGAGAGAAACTGGGTAGCACCACACATCCTTGGGGAAACACCACAATGAATGCAAGGGGTGTGCTCACACTTAAGGCCAAAACACCTGATCATTTACAAGTGCTTTTGAGTTTAAAAGTTTTCAAATATTAAAAAAGAATAATTTTAATTGCTCACTAAGAGGACCTTCTGGGATGCCTGAAGAAGTTTTGAAATGACCTGACTTTTGTAAGAGGATCACTATCTCTCCTTTGGCTGTGGACAACATGCATGTGCTCTTGGTGCCACAGGGTTTATCAGTGCCACAGGGGACAAGTTGATGTGGCAACACCTGAGAAGATGGAAAGGGAAAGAATTGTAAATGTTTGATTTTTCAGTATTAACAGGTTGCCTCAACAACACTTGTTCTGTGGAAAWTTACTCTGCTTTGTCAGGAGGAAAATGTTTTCATGGGGTTCTAACACAAAGACCACTGACACCCATAGGATCTTTTCCTTGATTTTAACAGATCTGGAATCTGCCCTCTAATAAAGGATCAGACAATGCACTGTTAGAGGAATTGACATGGCTGGAATATAAATTCCCTGTGCAGAAGTAGGGATCTTAATGTGGTAATGGCTAAGGAGTAAAGAGGATGGATCAGACAAAGATTATAAATATCCCCATTAAGGGCTCTAATTATCCCTGATAATTACAAAAAAGCAGGGAACTTCTATGGGCAAAGCTGGCAGTGCTCACACAGGCTTTCAGCACTGATAATGGCACGTGGCTTAATGGTGACCAAATCAAATGGTCCYTTCTGTAAGGTTCAGATAGACACCTCCTGTCCTACCAAACTTTCATACCTGATCCACTGCACTTTGCAGCAGAAGGATATGAGTCTTGGAACTGAAACCAACTGAGCCTGCTCCAAGTTGTGCATTGTCTTTGCTCCTGGACAACTCCTGGGCACAGAAGTCTCCATAACAGTTTCCCTGCTTCCCTGACCATAATAAAGAATGTATAAAGTGGTGACTACRGTCAGGGAAGCAGGGAGGCTGCTATGGAGACTGCTGTGCCTTCAGGAGGCTCCTCTCAGCCCCCTGTGATGGGTATGAGCTGCTTATAACATCAGCATTTTAGAGCTACAATAGCACAGCTCACTCAGTCCTAATTAGCTGTGACCAGYGAAAGCATCAAGCTGACACAGTGCTGTGAGAGAAACATCACTGAATCCATGCCTGGGAGGAAGGCACTGTCCAAATASTGTAGCTGGAGATGTGTCTCTCTCTAATTAGCAGATTTATGGTCTGGTGGGTGCATGATGAATTGAGACAGTATGGTTAACTGTGGTGAACAAAGCTGCATCCTAACAACCAGTGCCTCTATAAAATTACATTGGCAATGAAATGCCATCATGCTTAGTAACCCCAAGGTGGACTAAAACTGCAGAACTGAGGTCTACATTTACATACATGTGCAAGAATAAGCACTCAGAAAAGTCCATCCATGAACCTGGAACCAGAGCTGGAATTCCAGCTCCCAGTGTCAGTGCACTCTGGATTTTCAGTGTGGCTTTTGATCTGTGTGTCTGGGTACAGTTATCAAACCCAGAAAAGGGGACCCATTTCATCAATGCTGAGAATCATTGCTACTTGTTAATATTAATTTACAKTAATGGGAGTGATAATCAAAAGCTAATTAAGTATTGTGTTCTGTGTAATGATGGGACAGGCAAAGTGTTTAATGGTCACAAGACTTTTCATATACAGACTGAACTCCTCACTTGGGYTTACTGGGAATAGCTCCACTTGGCTGGAGGGCACTCACCTTCATCTCACAGGTGAATGAGAGTATGGACAGGGCTGCAGCTGGAGATGCCAGCAGATTTTGTCCAGTTCAGGTGCCATCCTGCTCTGAGTCCTATTTCCTTCAGGGAGTCTTGTGATGGATTCTGGAAATCGAAGCAAGTGAGATGTCAAGTCTGAAAATGTCCAGTTACACAGCTTAGAGTCAAACAGAAAACCAGTCCTCTGTTGTGCCTCTTGCCATGAAGGCAAAATCTATAGGTCTCTTCGGTCTGTGACATAATTTAGTGTGTGAAGTTTAGAGGTTATTCCTGCATTCCTCCTGTGATTAAAGTTGCTGTTCTTCAAGCACAGTTTGGGACGAATCATAATGTTTTTGAATTGGACTAGCTGATACAGTTAGGAAAAAAATGGATTGGTGTTTGCTCCTCCACATCTTCCTTCAGATATTGGGATTTGAGCTGGATGTCCCAATCACACAGATCTCATCAGCCAYTCTCAGCATGAAAATACAGGCTGGGGGAATGGGTTATGTTTTAACACTTTCATGAGAGTTGTTATTTAGCACAAATTATCCCMCGTAATCTAATTACCAAAATTTCTGCTGTTTTGTTTGCACAAAGGTAACCCATGGGATAGTATACAGATGAAGAAATAGGTTCTCTGCACCATCTTAATAATTTTACAATTGAGATTCATGCACCAATGAGGCAAAAACAGACTTAGCCATGGATTTACGAAGTATGGCAAATATAATTTTRAAAAGGAAGGCTCAAGGAAACATTKCTGATGCAACTTTACCTCCTTTAGCCTTAGATTTGCTGGGCAGTATCATAGTGTAGCTATTGCTATTTTTATATGCTTTGTGGAAACCCGTGTTCCCTGAGGCTAGTGAGTAGAAAATAACAAGTAGCTTCCAAAAGACAGATCATTTTACGTTTGATGATGAGAGCCTGTGAACGATGAACTTTATGGGTTCAGATTATTAGATTCAGTCTAGCTCCATTTTAAGTTGATGGGAAAACCTCACATGATTTCACTGAGGGTTGGGCCAACAGATTGCTGTTTGCCTTTAGCAGTAAATAAAATCATGGGGGSATGTCTGCGTGTGCACACACTGATTTTTAAATTGCTCCTTCTGTAGGCAACATGTCTCGCCAGGTTCAGTGGGTTCTTGTTAGAGACAGAGCCTGGGGTTGGGAAAATGGACTATGAAGGTGATTATCTCTTTCTGAATTATTCATTGGAGAATCTTCTGCTTGTAAATGAGATAAATGTATCTGACACATGACCTGACAACATGCCAGTCTGACTAATTGCTGGCTCACTGTGAAATCACCCGGCATGGGCTAAGGAGGGTGAAGACTTGGCAAGATGCTCTGCCTTGCCAGCTGAAGTGCCAAAGAAAGGCTGGCCAGGCTCAGAAGTGCTCCAGCTGATGGCCCACCAGGGGTCTGACATCGTGTGAAGTCTCCCAGGACAGCTGAAGACACACAGGTACTTTGCATTGTGCCATACAGGCATGCTCCCTCCTGAACAGGAGAGATGGAGAAGAAWTTGGGGTCTGGACACATAGGTACTCCTTCAAAAATCCTGGCTTACTCAGAACCCCAGCTTCATGTGTAAAGATGCTTTTGTCCACAAAGTTGGCTTGGTTTTTTGTTATTGGTGTTTTTTTTTTTTTTTTTTTTTTTTTTTTTTTTTTTTTTTTCAAGCAAGAGATCTTGCCTTCTGCAAGGGTGGGAATTGCAACTGTAGCCACTTGTCACATGTTCAGACATAACTGATCTGTAGTCCCTAGCTTGTAAAGGTTTAATGTTGGCTGTGCTTTAAAAAAACTTGGTGAAAAATGTGAAGTGAAAATTGCACATCTCTGAYGGAAATGTCAAAAGGGATATGGATGGGTTACTCCACATACTTTGCTTCTCTTTTAAATGCTTTGTTTAAGATTTCTCACTGCCAAAAGAATGGACTATAAGGAGCCACACTTTGATGTGGGGTTTGAACTGGGGAAGGGCAGTACCTAGGGAACCACACCTTACCTAGCTGGCATTGAACAGAACCATTTCTAGAGTCATCAACCCTACAAAGCCCAGCAAGGCGAGCTGAGGCTCTTGTGTGAAGCAAAAGATGGTCATGCTGGCCTGTGAAGATACTCACATTATGTCCCAGTAAAGTTTGAATGTGTGTTCAGAAGATTAAAGGTGAATTTTTGTGAGGAAATTCTGAATTTTCTCTTCTGAACTCAGCCGTATATTTTGAAGGGTCAGAAATGCCTTTACAGGGAGGTGTTTGTTTTAAAGCGGGGTTAAGTTAAATAGATAAATTTTGTATTCCTTAAATAGCTATATCATCTTAATTTCCAGTGGAGTAAGCTGCTGTTAAAAGTAAGGGTACATTTCTCTCTGTGCCTGACCAGTGGAGAGGAACCAGCAGCCATCAGACTGCCCTGTAAATGCCTGTTTTGGACAGCTCACAGCCTCAGGAGGGGAGGATAGAAATCAACACAGAGCAAGGAGATGCCTGCTCTGATCAAAGCAGCACTGGAAAGAGTTTATCTGAAAGGACATCCTGCTTGGGGGCTGGGATCCAGGAGGAGGACTGGACACCAGTGGGGGCCCAGATGCAGCAAGTCTCTCTTGGACACAGGCACTGCAATTGCCATTTCCAGAAAGGGGACAAGTTGGCAGAGCCAGCTGTAAGGATTCGGAGTCAGTGAAAGCCTCTTGGGTTCAGGCTCCTGTGTCCCTGCAGGGCCTCTTTAGATTTTCACCTTATGTTAAATATTTGGCTCTAAGTTACTGGGAACATGTCTGAAGTATAATTATGAGAAGAATTTATATTAAGGTAAGCTTTCAGTGTGTTAGCTAGTCCATTTCAAACCCCTTTGGGCATCTTCAAATGCAACATAGGGTGCCCAAGATTTAGGTTTAGTTTGAGAAACTGAATTACCAACATTTGCTCATTCTGTTCTGTACAAAACTGAGCAAATGGCTTGACAGCAAAAGTTATGGCTGTGCTATAAGTAGTATGAAGGTAAAAGGAAAGAACTTAAACATAGCATTTCCARGTTTCAATTTTGTGGCACTTCAATATTTAAACAAAATATTAAAAGCCCCACAAAGCAATGCTTTGACATTTAGGTACAGGGTGCCAATATTGTACTACTGCTTTCATCAGAGGCATGTGAAAATGAAAGCCATGAAATGCTTCATTCACATCACAAATGACAATCAGTATTTGGACACAGAAGAGTTTTGGKTTTTCTAAAAAAACTATTCAAAATGGTGCATTTTTATAGAATTGTTGCCCAGAGTTCTATATTTCTGTTAATACTAACAAAGCAAAGAGATGGGCATTAAGCCAGTGCAGTTCCCATTGTGTATTAATCTAGAGAAACCAGTATACACTGCCACCCTCAGCTCAGCTAAGACAGATTAGAGGTGGACACTTTGAAATTACTTATATTTTCATATTCTATTATGTGAAAAAAAGACACTGCAACAGAACCAAAGAAAATGCTTGAGAAACTTAAAATTCCATGCTTGGTCTCCATCAAGACAACAAGCTTTAAGCAGGTGAGGAAAGTCTTGGCTAAAAGCTCTGCTAGCAAATGTTGCTTTTGGCTACAAATCCCCTGCTACTCTTTGCCCATTTTGCATCAAATTCTGCGACCTCTTGGACCAATTTTTTGGGTATAATTTCCTGGGGTTTTTTTCAACAAGAATAAACCATTTATTCTAGGTCTATATCTAAAAACAGGTTGAAGAAATAGCACAGGATGGTGAAAGTTGCTAAAAACAGAAATGTAAATGGCTGGTCAGAATAGGGAAAGCTAGAGCAAAAAAAAGGGAGGAGTGAGCCCAAGCAAGGAGAGCATCAAAGAGCAGGCAAGTGTTTTTGGGGCAACAAGAAGGAAGAAAGTGAAGGAGACTGCACTCCATCTTACTAAAGATAAAAKACAGGATGGGGTGCAGGGAGAAAATGTTGTTGAAGCACCCAATCATTTTGAATAATTTATGGTTTTGGTAGGTAAATTCCTTTACATAAGTTTTTAATTTGATTTTGACAAAGAAAACTTYATCATGTCTGGTTTTAATGTGAGCATGTACATACATGACCTCCAAAAACTAAAAAAAAAAAAGAGCAAGAAACCACCTAAAATGATTCTGGCATCTGCTAATTATTAGCATGAGACTTAAGACTTCCAATGGGAAGATGCATCACCYGGGTAACAAGCAGTGAAGCCCTTGGAAGCATGGTCAACTAAGAAAATGAAACAGGTTTTGCAAGCTTTTGAATTGCTTGTCCTTTAACTCCTGTTTTCTGATGTCATGTGYCTCAATTCTTGCCTCTCTTGCTAAGTACAGACTAGGAAAAAATACAGCACTTTGTTTTCTCAGGTCCTTTGTGCTAAGAGTGGTGGTTTTCCCTTTTACTACAGCCACATGGAGTTAATTTTTCCTTAGCTTGTAGTAGGAGTGTATTAGCTGCTTTGTGGTCACAGTTGCCTTGAAGAGCACATTAACTAAACTTAATTTCAAAGGAGAGAAGAACATATTAAGTGAAAAGCCTCTAATTATCAGGAACCAATGATCATTAGCCCCTATAAGCTGCATAAATACTTGTGTTCACAAAACTGGAGTTTAGAGAGAACACTGCTCACTCCACCCGCTGGTAAAATAAAAAGTTACTATGTGGCACCTCTCCTGTCTTTTAGCACTATTTATTCTCTCTATGATGCAGAAATGCTCCCAAATTTAGAACAAGCAGAGCCAACGTAATGCTCCTGCTAATTTTCAAGGGCAGCACCAGCCAGAGGTGTGGAGGCAGTAGTTCTTGGCAAGAGCAGCACCAGTGTGGATGGAATGATCCTTCTATTATACATTGCAGTGTACAGACTGGACTGAAATTTCAGGACTGTATACATTACCACTACCAGATCTGCAGTGGGACACCTGCACTCTTCCGGGCCCTGCCCTGGGCTCATGTTGTACTGAMGTCTTTGCTGTATTATTGACAAATTGCTTGACTGTTGACTCCCAAATTTTTCTCTAAGTGCAGTCAAAACTCTTCATACTTCTGTTTTCACTTATATTCTTGGGTTTGGAGCAGATTATTGTCTCTTTCTTTCCTGTGAAAGAGCTGTGTGACATTAAAGCCAGAAATCAGACTGAATTTTAGAAATTTACTAAAGAAAGCAATGTTTTGCATTTGGTGATTAAGTAGTGTAACGAGTATTCCACCTAATGTTCATTGTGCTTCAATGAAATGTTTAGAATGACCATCAGCAGAACTGCTAATGTGTTGGAAAACAGACRTTTTTGTTTTCATATGATCTCCACTCAAACCCTTTTTTAAGAGATTTCGTGTATCCTACATCTAATTTATAGAAATATCTGAAAATTAAGCAAAGCCTTATATATTTAATGTTCTACTTACAGATTAGAGATAAAATATATTTAGTCACTTCATCTTAACACTGAATGCTAAGCCTCTAGCATTTAAGTGTTACTTTTCCTCATTAAAAAAAATCTAACCAAACAGAAAAAAACCCAACCAAACAAAAAACTAACACCCATCACCCCCATTTCCTTAAAAAAAAAAAAAATCATCTGAATTCGGTTTTTTAGGTTTAAATTATTTGTGAATCATATGAGCACCAACACAGAAGCAAGAAAAAAAAGCAGGAGTGCCCAGCAGGAGGTAGAGTACAAAATTGATTGATTTAAGCAGTCATGGGATCATTTTTATTAGAAATCCTACTCTGTTTTTTGGAGCCCCCTATTCTGTTACATTTAAAGCTCAGCAAGGTTACTGTGGCTTTGCAAATGTGACCTTTATAGAAATGACCTGGCATTACAGGTAATATTACACTGTAGTTACACTGCTTTTGGCAATCCTGACATTTTTAGATGAAATTTCTGTTAAAGTAGCAGTCTCTCTCTTTTTGAGACTGTGTTTGTACTAATCAATTCCTTCAATCTCCTTCCTTTATTGGAAGTACCTTTGGCATACAATATTACAGCAGGAAAAGAAAGTCCTGCTTTTCYAAAGTTGGGAAAGTGGTTGTGCTTCCACAGCATTGCCAGTGTGCTGATGCTTCTCAAGAGCAGACATTTCGCTGGATATAATATTTGTGTCCTTTGGAAACTTGCGTGTCCCTTCCTTCCTGTAGAAACTTTTATGGGAACTCTGTAAAATAAACACACACAAAACATAGGGATATGTAATTTCCCACTGCCTCTTACCTACCTGCAATACTCTGTGCCTGTAATGCCTGCAGCTGACAAAACTTTCCTTGTAAGCTTTTTTCTCATCTCAGAGTCTGTGTTACAAGTATCCTTGATGTGATTCTTGGGATAAGCCTTAGCCAAATTCTGCATGTTACTCTGTTGTTGTACAAGCAGCTGCCAGATGGCAATACAGAGAAAATACACTTACCGTCAGTCACCTCTCTGGAAGCCAGATGGCACGGCAGAAGTTGGAACAAGATGTTTGCCAACTCRTTCTGGCTCCCAGCTGTGGTCCCGTGCTCCACCATGACCGTGTGGACAATGGCCCCCTGACTGTCATCGTGATGGTGCTGTTAGAGCCACGCTTTGTGCTCGTTCAGAAAGCTGAATTGCTGACATTGCCTCGTCCTTTCTCCCCGAAAGCTGCACTGAAGAACAATTAGAAATGGGTGTGTGAAAGTCAGTGGGGCAGATAATTCTTTGTTGGCTGCTTGTCTGCTGTGATGAAGTGCATATACTGAAACTTTTGGATGTGTTCCTGCAGGGGAGGGAAAGTCACTGAAAGTAGCTCACGTGGTTGTTCTGGTTTTTTAACTCAACTTGTCAAAATTGTAGCTGGTTTGATTGTTGAATTCAGCAGGAGGGGATATTTTGCTCTGAACGCAAGGAGAGTCCCTCAGTCTTTCAGTTGGTGGTATAAAGGTAAGAGTACCTGGCCCTTAGGGATTGGGAGCACAGGCAAAGCTTCTGGAGCATTCCAGTTTGTCCAGTTTTAAATAATCTCCTTTAAATCCTCTACCTTGATTGATCTGGAAGATCTGTCAGGCAGATCTGGTGGAGGTACACACCTCACTCTGTAAGAAAAGCAAACAGCCTGCCTAATGAAAAGCTCAGATGATGCTTCCATGTCTCTCTCACAAGAAGTTATGTGTAGCATGTATTGTATAGATGGCTGTGCCCTGATGGGTCCTGSYTGCTCTTGATGGGCTGCAGCTGTGATGTCCTTCAGTGGGCTGCAGCTGTAGCTAGTCAAGATAACTGAGATAAAAAGGGGGTGGGGTGGCTARTCAGGAAGAGCCTAGAAAGAGCCCTGACTAAGAAAGAATGATCTGCTGAAGAAGATGAAGCAGCCAGTGCCSTGAGGAGCYGCCCCCAAGAGAGCACYGACAAGGTATGAGACTTGMCCTTGTCGTCCTTTAGACTCCCTGTAATACAACAGTTATGGGATACAGTAACAGCACTGGTTGCTGCCATTTGGGAGATGATAATCATTTATAACCCAGACTGTTATGAGGCTATAAACCGGGGTGAATTGGGTGCTTGGAATTCAGCTTAGCAATAATCAAATACAAAGTATTTATGGCAGGTGGCTCTGAACGAGGTAGAGAGAAACTAGTTGGCTCCTTCTGCCTTTTGAAGGAAAATGTCAGTACGATGAGGCCATTTATATAGTCACAGTGGGGTGACATAAAGAGTTTGGAAGTTGCCACCAAACACTGTTTCCAAACAAAGCTTTAAATCTTTGGGAAATAACAATCTTTGACCAACTGACTTTTATTTAAAAGTAATCAAATGAACTCTATGGGTCCTTTGCAATACTGGCAAACATCCATGTATAACGGAATTGGTTATTTTTTAGCTTCAAGTTTTTTTCATAGCAAGTGCACTGACTATATCTGACTCCTGAAAATGGAAGCCATAGGATGTTCTGAACTAGCTGGTGTCTGAAGGGAGAATACAACTTTAGAAAAGAACACTGTGGGTCTTAAAATCCTTCTGGATACTTGAAAATCAGTTGCATTTGCTAAAAAAATTGCTCTTTGCTTTTAGTTATGACTTATCTTTAGCGAATTCTCTGTATTACTGGGTATTATGAATCCCAAAATGGTTTAGGTTGGAAGAGACCTTTAAGCTCATCCAATCCCACCCCTTCCCTGGGCAGGGATGCCTTTCACTATTGCAGGTTGTTCCAAGCCCTGTCCAACCTGGCCTTGGACACTCCTAGGGATGGGGCAGCCACAGCTTCTCTGGACAACCTGCACCAGGGCCTCACCCCCTCAGAGGGCAGAATTTACTCCTAATATCTAACCTAGATCTACTTTCTTGATATGATTCTATTTTTGCACAGCCTTTCTTACCAAATCCATTACCCATTGACATTGATCTTTAATGATTCCTTCAACAAACCAAGAAGACTGAGATCCTTTTGTCTGCCACTATTAATTGTTTTCTAATAACAATCTTCCCTGAAGCACCTTTCTGKGCCCTTTTTAGGCTTTCATCACTCTTCAGTTATGGATATACAACTTGCATATTTCAGTGAGACAGAGATGTCCCATGAATAATTTGTAGGGAGAAGTTAGGCCTGCAGAGAGAGAGAACTCAGAGAAGGGTATTGCTTGGTATTTTGTTTGTTCAACTCTTCCTGTGAAGGCTAAGAGCAAACCTTGCTGAGAGAATTGAGTGGCATTAAYTTAGATTAATTAGCTGTGCTAGCCTGTATGACATAAACTTACACTTTGTGATTTGTGGTGGAATTGGAAATTTCCCTAAGGGAACGATGCCTTCAGCTGTAGCCAGCCCAACTTTTTAATCTGCAGTTTAGGACTACTGACTGGTGAATGTTGTGCTTTGTGATGCCACTTCTACTTATTCTTTTTTTGAGATGCTCTGCTGGAGTTCAGGATGCCTCTGGTGGGTTGTATATGATGAAAGAACATTGTGCTGGTGACATCAGTTTAATCTGAAGCGGTAGAAAACCCCAACCATTTCAAAGATCAAGAAAGRTATATCAGCATTTGCCCTCTACCTCTTGAAACCAGCTGAGCTCAAGCTCTGACATGTACGAAACTCAGCAACAGTGTTTGAGAGAATTTGAGGGAACACAACAGTTCTTGTCATCTTTGCAGTGTTGTGACAATCTTGTGCCAAAACACTGTTCTTTTATTACAATTTGGAGACTTGGATAATGCCAAAGTACTTGTCATTTCTCAAGAATGTGTCTGCCATGGGAGAAGAATGGCAATCCTGTGTGACAATCTCTGCATAGTGCCAAAACAATAGTTTCACAGGCAGCAGGTTCTCTTACAGGCTTGTATCTTTTCAGGCTAAAATTTTAACTGAATTATATAATTCAGTTTCCTCCACTTACATCTGCTCTGACCTTCAGGCTGTATGTCAATGTATCAATGCTTACCTGTTTGTTTGTTTGTTTTCATTAACCCTACGAGGAAAACTGGTGCCTCTCAATCCATACTTTGGGCACTTATTTCCATTACTTTACATTAATTCAGGCACTGATTCTGAGTTCCTGTTCCATGTAAAGCCCCTTAACTCAACGGACATTTAGGACTGATACCTCTAAGCTTAYTTTAAAATAAGAAAAAGCAGCAGAAAAATTTCTGTTGAGCCCTGCAACTTTATTTCAAACTCCCAGGAGCCRTGATGTGTGCTCTCCAGAAATAAATGTTGCTCTCCCAAACTTTTTCCTGGGAAAACTCCTGCTTTTAATCGTGAATATAGAATCACAGGAGAGTCTGGGTCCTGAAGGGACTTAAGCAATCGGTCCCACAGGACTTAGCTCAGCTTCCAGCAATAAAAATGTTCAATCTGCAGAATAAATTAGTCCTCTCTTAGGAGTTTGAAGCGGTTTTCCCCCTCATTTTCTGCTGTTTTTCCTTCCACTTGAGGAAGGTTGGTGTGTGTCTGCCGGAGGGGCCGCCCTGAGGGGACGCCCTGATTGGGTCCTGAAGGGATTTAAGCAGTCGGTCCCACAGGACTTAGCTTCCAGCTATAAAAATGTTCCATCTGCAGAAGAAATTAGTCCTCTCTTAGGAGTTTGAAACGGTTTCCCCCCTCATTTTCTGCCGTTTTTCCTTCCACTCGAGGAAGGTCGGTGCGTGTCTGCCGGAGGGGCCGCCCTGAGGGGAAGCCTCRGGAGACTTCTCGCCCTCACAGCCCGCTCCTCACAGCGCCGCTCCCRCACGGGCGAGGAGCTTCGCCTGGAGTTACCAGCGCTGAATTACATTAAACTGAATTGAATTAAACGAAATTCGTTTAAATTCAATTAAACCCGTGTCTCTTCCCGCCGCGGCGCGGGCGCCTCTCCTCGCGAGAGGTCGCCCCCGGCAACGCCGCAGCCATGGCGGAGGAGGCGAAGGTCTCCGAGGCGGCCTACAGCCTGCAGAGTATCCTTCTTCCTCCCCAGCTTTTCCCCCTCCATCCTCATCCTCCTGCTCCTTTGCGGGTGCCGCTTCCCCGCCTCAGGGCTCCGTCKCCTCAGCGCTCCTCCCGCCTCAGCCGGGCCGGCCCCTGCACCTGCTGGGGAGGGGGGATTGGGTGGGGCGAGGGCAGCGTTTGAGAGAACGGGGAGAAAGTCAAAAGTCCTCCTGGCTTGTTGGTTCTTTTTGCGGGTTGTTGTGCTTGGAGGCTGAAAAGCGGCTGAAGCCTGTCYAGAGAAGGGCAGCGGAGCTGGGGAAGGGGCTGGAGCGCCGGGAGCGGCTGAGGGAGCTGGGAAAGCGGCTCAGGGGGGCCCTTGTGGGGCACAGCTCCCTGACAGGAGGGGACAGCCGGGGGGTCGGGCTCTGCTCCCTGGGAACAGGGATGGGACAAGGGGCAAAACGGCCTCAGTCCATGCCAGGGGATGTTTAGTACCAGGAAAAATTTCTTCCTTTAGCGGGCTGCCCAGGGCAGCAGTGGCCACAGCATCCCTGCAAGGGTTAAACAGCCCTGGGTGGATATGGGACTTGAGACRTGGTTTAGCGGTGAACGTGGTGCTGTGTTAACAGTTTGGTCTCAGAGGTCGTATTCAACTTAAGCAATTCTATGAATATGTGGGGTTTTGGCCCTGCAGAGGCAGTGGGGGCTTGCCCTCACTGTAAGGTGGTGTTTGCTTTCCTGGCTGAAGGTCAGGGTTCCTGAATGSCCCTTGGAAAAGTGGGGGAATTGAATCCTCCAGTGCCTGAGCGGGAGTTACAATCCTGGTGTTAGGAAAATTAATCTACAAACRTCAGAGGTTTATGTCTAAAAAGGAGACAGAGGAGTCCTTTCTGGCTTTATTCAAATAAAGGGAGAGGCCATGGGGCATTCCCCTGGGATCTCTGGAGTTTTTGGAGGATGCAGCCTTCTTTTTATCTTAATTTCTCGGCCGCATTTCCCTTCTCTCTTTCTCCATTGGCTGAGGTACTTGAGAGTTACAGACTCCGTGATGCGCCTGATACCGAAGATTTCTCAAGGATTTCTCTCTAATGTATAACCCTCCCTTTTAATTTTTAATTCTTACGGAATTTAGGGGTTTTTCTTCCCCATAGTTTCTTTCATCTTTCAACGTCTAATTTCATTTATCAGCAAACCTAAAGTTTATTTGTAAAAGCAAATATCTTTTCCCATTCATCAATCAGTGGAATCCTTCCCATTGTTTCTTTTATCTCCCAGCAGACCCACAGCTTTTTTGTAAAGACAAATCCACTATTCCTCTCACTGGCATGAAGGGCTCTTGTCAAATCTCCTGTGTTAGCTATTGAGCACGAAATGCAAAATCCCTGTGGGGGGAGGACAAGGTTTGTTATTAAGACTCCCAGTCCCAATGTGCTGCTGGAAAAGGTGCTCCTTTAATTTCCCACTGCAGAAGAACTGCTGAGATATTCATGATTTGTGGTTTGTACTGAGTATGAGTACTGAGGTTGTGATACATAACCTAGACATAATTTTGCTGTGGCTTTTAGAGCAAAAAGCCCCACCCAGTTCTTTCTACATTTTAGCAAATTTTTTTTGAAGCTTATGACTTTTAAATGTGTAATTTTTTGGTCACATGACCCAAATTCTGCTATTGTCACTAGGCCAGATGAACTGCACCTGTTCTCTTTCCTAGCTGKGAGCTGCAAATCAAGAAGCTCTAATGGTTTTAGAGGCTAAACAATCATACTTTAGACCCTACCATACCTTAGTTTTTCCTGCCTTGTTAGAATTAAGTTGTAAGCCAATATAAAGCCAATTCTAAAAAGTGGAAGAGTGTCTTTTTGCAGCTTGTGCCTCAATTTCTACCTTACTGAATCTGCACAGCTGTTTTCACCATTGTGTGCTTAAAAAGCACTGCCTCAGCAGATTTAACACTGTGGAGAAATATAGTCATTTTTAAAATTAATTTCTCTGTTTTATAGTGCACYTAGCTATGATTTTTTGGAAGAAAAAAAAAAAGGAGAACCCCATGATTTTTAAAGTAATATTTTAGTCTGGGCAAATTGTTTGCAATGACACATTACTTTAGACCATAGTGGATCACAAGGACGGTCAGGTCAATAGAAAATTGAGGAAAAAAAATCCCCAGTTTTTGAAAGTTTATTACTTATCAGGGGGTTATGGTGTTCAGCTGTTACCCTTTCAGATGGATACAATTTATCTGGGTTTTSCTGGTGCTGTGAGGCTGTGGTCTAGAATGCAGATGATACTTTTACCTATGTTTTGTGCTTTTACATGTATAGTGTACTGTGAAAACTGGCAAAAGGCCTGTTTTTAGGAGAATAATTCAGATTTAGGAGAATAATTTCAGATTACCTGTGCAAAGCTGGAAAATCGTGTTGGTTTTTTTTCTTGTTTTCTGTGTTTGAAGTACTGAATTGCCAGCTTTTCTTTTCTTTGGAAGTTAATTTCTGGTTTATTTACATGGGTCACTTGTAGGCTAACTGATTTCCTAGGGAAGCTGTCAACAGCATCTGCTGAAAACATTTCATTATTCTTTCATGGGMTGTGAGGCTAGTGGATGAAAAGATGTTTATTTGGCTTTTATTTTAGACTATTTGTAGTTATATTTAATCAAAAGTTTGACTCTAAAGCGTTTCAAGGAACTGTAGATAATTTCCAAATGCATTTTTGAGTTTTGAAAGTTCCTCATCTTTTTCTTGTTACAGTCTTGTGATTATTAAGRCATTTGCATCAGCTCTTTTAAGTGGCCCTGTGGTGTTCAGGGTTTGACCTCAGGTGTTGCTGTTTGAACTCACACATCTGAATTTGCTARAAAATGGTATTTTCTGAGGGCATGAAGCTATTTCTGCCTAGGAGGTTGTGGAAGTTGTAGTGCAAAAAGACCCCTCTTAGAACTGGTGATTGGCTGAGAGCACAACTGAGTTGCTGTTTTATTTTGGAATAGTGCTTGGCTTCTGAGATCTGATGAGTCAATGTTGAATGGTGTTCAAACCTGCTGTAAAAACTTAAACCTAAATTCTGTCTCTGTGCACAGAAGTGGGCCTGCTCACCCTGAGGCTGAGGGAAACCTTGGAAGTTGAAAGTCTTGTGTTGAGAAGAACAAGGGTGGGGATGGTTATAGCAGATTTATAGATGGTTATTTTATGATTTTTTTTTAAGTTGGAACTSTTCACATGCACCAGCTGTTCTAGACTTAACTACACCTGCAGAGATTACCATAACAGATGACTCCAAAGATGATTATCAGTATGAAGAGGTAACTTACTAAATTGATAATCTTCTGATATATTTTGGCAGGGTGTTCATATTTCATTCTTTTTACTTCATCAGTCACATAGACRTCCTKTGAGAAATTACACAAAYCTCCTTTTATAAAGTGATGAAAGARGGCATATYTATTTTTGAAGAGAAGATTCTGTGTTAGTTGAATTGTTGTGTGTTACATTTATTTGAACAATAAATACTTTTTTAAAGGGATAAGAATTTCTATTYAGATAAAACATGTCTTTAGATACTTCAGCTTATTTATAAAAAATATTTCAGTAATAGGATTTCTATTTACATATGGCAGAATGGTGTTTTAATGAGGAGGGGATTATTTTCAGCAGTTGTAATGGGAGTGGGAACAGTTTTATTGTTAAAGAAAGGTGTATAAAATGTGTTGATACCAAACTTTACATAATTTCATTTAGGTTTCAGCAGATGATGACTTGAGTCTTCCCGAAGATGATGAGGATCTGTCCCAAGCTTTGCAGACTATTGAAGAGCAGGCTGAAGATGCCAAACTTATGGTAAAAGCTTCCTAAGCAATCTAAGAGTCTCTAATTCAGTTGACATTTGTGGCTTGAAATTTACACACAGTTAGTTTATAGTAATCACGAAATTTACACACAGTTAGTTTATAGTAATCACGAAATTTACACACAGTTAGTTTATAGTAATTGTGAAATATTTGTGTGGGAAAGATTGTCTCTAATTTTCTTACAACCTTACAGGAGTAAACATATGCCATAGTGAAAAAGACGACTTACATTTCCTGGGTTTCATCTTTAATTTGTGTTCATTTTGTGGTCTGTAAACAACCTGACATTTCAAGTACATGTAACCAAGCCTTTAGCTACATTATTTAAAATTTATTAATATTATTGCAATACATCAGTATTTTAAAGTTAGTTATTTTAAAATACTGATGTATTATTGTAATACATCAGTATTTTAAAGATCTTTATCTGAGCAGATTAAATGAGAATATGATCCCTGGCACAGGAGAGAAACAAAAGGTTGTACTTGAGTACTTTGCTAAAAGASATTGTTCATATATTGAAAATAAAGAATGGACTGTTACATTATGTTGAATCAAAATATTAATGAAATTATCAATCATTCCACACCATTAGTTTTGACATTCCTTACATTTACAGTTTGATTTCAAAGCAGTCGTGTAATAGTKCAGAGTTACACAATGGGATTGTTGTATTGCATTTTTCAAAATAAGATCTACCTGAATTTACTTGTTTTTAACAATCTCGTAGAAAAGTGGTTTTCCCTGCTGTGTTTCCAACATCACCACTATCTTGCAGCCTCATCAGAAGGGTACAGTCATAGTCTTTGTTTTGCAAAAGTAAATGATTCGTAGCAAAAAGATGAAATTAAGTGAATGATACCTAAACTCAAAATGGAGGGAAAATGTGTGTTTTCTTTTGCACCCGTGCTTATCAACTGATCAGTTTTGTACTTTAGCTTAARCTCTGAGTGGAAACTGACAATAACAGAGTTTTATGTGTATTAAAACTGAATATGCTTGAAAATTAAGGGAAAGATTGCAGAACTGTTTGAGATGGCAAATGCTTAATGCTAAGGAAGTAGTGGAAATTCTTCATGTCCCTTAGAGATAGCTGAGGATATGATTGTTTTACTGTGTGAGTTATGTTCAAATAGGAAGTGAAAGAAGAGAGAACATTTTTAACCTATTGATCTTTTGACAGTGCTGTATTTAAATAATCTTTTACCTCTTCATTGATTTGTTGAAGTTGGAGTGGTAGGAACAGTATGCTAATGTCTATCCCAGTTAATCAAACTGAAGAAACTGTTACTTTTCCTTAAAACCAGCAGATAACTTGTGCTTAAACTTAAATTCTCTTTGATTTTAAGCTTATGCTAAGAGTTGTCTACCTTCTTCCTGCTTGATTTTTTTATTTGGAGGCTTCATTTTTTCCATAATTCTGAAACTGAAGTAATGTTTTCAGCCTTTGGAGAGAAATACATGATAGAGAAATGTTCTAATACACTTGCTAGTTCCCTGACAGCTTTCATAATGATTTACTGTACATTTTGTGAGGCTCACTGACTCGATGGTTTGATATTAATTCCCTGGAAAAGCCAAGTGCTTCTGGTGACCTAAGTTAGAAGCACTGTTTGCTGTGAATTAATATTGACTCAACATCCCAACTCTGAGCTAGGAAGCAAAGTAGAAGGCTGTCTTCTTCACATGGTAAGTAATTGGCMTATTTTTTAATAACTTGTAATCTTGGCTAAAATAAATTATGTCATAACCATAACCTGGCTGATAGTTTTAAGTGATTGTGTGTATTTACTGCTTAACTTGCTTTTTACTTGTGTATGWAATCCCATATTAAAGTTCAGTGCTAGGCGCACATGTCAGTGATCATCCAAAAATATTAAAAATTGGATGTTTTCCAATTGCAGACACTAAAACTATCCAATTTCTAAGTTGAGTAACATAATTTATCCTTCAGCACATCTCCACTTAATTTGTTTGAGACATTTTTAAGTAATATGAATTATTTTTCAACACGAGCAAAAAATATTCTGCATATAAAAGAAAATATCCAGCTGATAGGGACTGGAAGAAAAGKATGCAAAACTTCTGGAAGGCCACACAGAAATTAAAGCTGGCTGAAAAACCTTCTTCAGTAGTTACGGCTTTTAGACTTTCCTTCCAAGTTTTTTGTCCTCTTAATATCTACRATGATAATGAGAAGTAACATTGACMTTCATTAATGTTGCAATTTATGTATGCTTGATTTTCAGTTTGTTTGAACATGTTAAAATCCTTGAATTCCCTTTTTATGTTCTTCTTAAATTTAGTAAGTTTTTTGAGAACATCTTATCTTGTTTTCTAGAGAAATTATTAATTTATTTGGTGTTCATATTTCTTCAGTGGACAGAAATTCTTAGATGTGCTGTGGAAGTTCTTAAGGTTAAGCTCTTAGAAATTAATTTATTTTACTGGTCATAATTACAATTACAAYCTTTGCACTCACAATTTTTAAAATATTTTAATTAACACAAAGAAATAMTTAACAAAGCAAATATTTAATTTATTTTGACTCCATGGTCAGGCTCTTTAAATAAGATGGTTTTGTCCATACAACTGCTATAGGATGTCTGTTTGCATTAAGCGAATTGATTCTCTTTTCCTCATTTCCAAACAAGCAAATATATACAGTAAAATTCTCGTTATGCTCTTCTGTTGGTAGTCAGCCAACAGATTACCATGAAACTGAAGCAAGTGGTTGGCCTGAAATCACTCCCAAAGTCTGGGAAAGAGCTGGGAAATCAGTTCTGGTTTCCTGAGGTCCCATTGTGATTCTGTGCCTGTTAGACTGAATTAATTTCTCCCTGTATTGTTCCCTGCTTGAGCTTTGCTTCCTGAAATGGTGCTCTGTGCTGGGATCTCACTAATAAATTCTCTTCTGCATGGATGAAATGAATTCCTATCAAATTTCCATTTATTAAGGGAATCAAGCTGTGTCACTTCTTCCAAAGCCTGGCTTTATAGATGTGTTTGGAAAACTACAAGCAACAATATTACACATTTGCCTCACTTGGAGTAAAGAAAGAAGCAAGCCAAGGGATCCAGCTGCGTGTCTGCCCATGTACTCTTTGGTTCTTACCATCATTAGAAAATAGACCCACCTGATGTACTGGAGCTCTAGTAATGAAAATATGCTAAATGTTACATTGCACTTGGCATATTGTACTAGTCATAAGGCAKTGTTACATGGCCTCCATCAGACATGTACAATCTTTTCTGGTTATATTAGGTAGGTTGATTGGATTGAAGACAACATTTTCTGTTTTATACAAAATAGCCAAGAGATTTTTCCAATGTTTTTATTTTATTAAGAGAAATGCCTTTATCTCCAGGTAATTTATGCACTCGGGGTGAGAGAGCTGCCACTAAGGGCATGAATAAGCCATAAATGAATGGAGTTATCAGAAATCCCTGGCCTTACAGATTMTTTTCTAAATGGTGGAGGAAATGATTTGCAGTCATGGCCTTTAGCATCTCTTGATAAATCTCYCAGTGGGGTTTTCTCAGTTTTGTGGTGTTTTTTATAATCTCTCACCAAGATGCCTGTGCAGTGCAGTAGCTTGTCATGCATTGTGGAGCAGCTCCATTTTGGCACTGTGCCCATGTGGAGTTCCCAAAAGCCAAGACYCTCATATTTAGGTATGTCAAGTTGCTGCAATCCATTTGATATCTGAGTGAAATAAGGCCACCCCTTTGGCTGCTGAGTTGTGGCAGTCTCTCTCATCTCATTGTCTTTAAATGCTTTTTGTGGGGGAGTAGTCTCAGACTGGGTTGTATTTTCYTTTTTTTTCCATACCTCCTTGCATGTTGAATTCTCCTAGGCTGTGTGCTGYGTAGGGTTGGGTGAAGGGAACAGATTTGCATCACATCAGAAAGCTGTGAAAGGTTTTTTATTCTATTTTTCTCTGTAGCAGGACTGCTCTGCTCTGTGTTGGTTGTGCTTTTGGCCATGTGCTTGCCCCACAAGCTGACCCTCTCTGCAGAGCTGTCTGTCTGTCTGAGTGGCACTGGGGAGCTGCCCATGAAACCCTGGTGCACCTTCTGCTAACACTTGTAGCAGTGCTGTCTGGCAGCTTCCTGCAGTGCTTGCTGAGAGGAAAATCCCCTAATCTTTGTGATTATTCCTAAGGGATCAGGGGATGGAGATGAGGTTCTGTCTGTCCCTCCATTGCATGCACCATTACAAAAAGCACACAAGCCGTTCTGCTGGCACCTTGGACAGCTACGTTCTTCATTAGATAAGGACTGGCTTTTACTCTGGTCAGTGGCAAAAGATCATCCATCAGTCTTAATACTTTCAAGGCTCTGCCAGATGATGTCAGGTTTGGAGTACCTGCTTAAATAAGGTGGGGTTTGAGTTATTTCTTCATAACCTTTCACAAACCATGCCATTAGAAGGATCACTGATTACAGTTCTGATCTGTAAAGACAAGGAGAACATTCAGTTGTACTCCAGTAAATCTGTGACTTTAGATGACTTCAGAAAGTATGATCAGGACACTTTTCTTTTAAGTTTAACAGTTATCAAAATTTAATTTCAGGAATTTCTGTCRGTTCTGAATTCTGAGAAATTGATATCAGACGTACCTCAAGCAATGGATGACTTCTTCTGCAATTTCCTGGTCAGATTGGGAATGTCTAGAACCCTTGACTGCTTCCAGACTGAATGGTAAAATAATTTAAGTGTCCATGTTGCTTTAGGAATTAGATGGTCAGGATTCAAATATTTTTGGTATTGGAGGACATTTTTCCAGAAAACTCTCCTGAGTACAAGGCATTCTTAAATATGTAGTGTTTTAACAAACAAATGTATTCCTGSTGAGAATGAAGAACGCTGGTTTAAGTAGAATAATCATAGTATTTCTTAATTGGTAATTTTTGGTACATCAATTAACAAATTTGAATGTTTTTTATTTTTTCAGGTTTAATATAAACAGTAATCAGAAGAATAATAAACTCTCAAGCTGTTGCTATTTTCTTGTTCCAAGCTTTTGTAGATTGCAGGGATTTTGTCCATACTTTATACACAAGTTTAAAGATGCAACTTTGTTTAAATACACCACTCTCTTCATATATCCTGCAGGATGTATAATTTTTTTACTGTTGATTAAAAATTACATGTTAGGAATGCTGCAAAGCTTTGGAAGAGAGCTGAATTACTTTGGAGCAGAAGATTAAATGAAGTTACAGACTTGCTTTGAACCAGCAGGTTATGTTGGAGAAATTCTGGAAACACCTCTCTTTGATTAACCTTATTCTCAGTTTCTAACATGAGAAGTTCAGA
Source organism: Cardinalis cardinalis (assembly GCA_014549065.1). Lineage (NCBI taxonomy): Eukaryota > Metazoa > Chordata > Aves > Passeriformes > Cardinalidae > Cardinalis > Cardinalis cardinalis. The sequence goes on along the minus strand of JACDOX010000087.1, from coordinate 66,513 downwards.
GGGTTGTTTTTTAGTAAAGTCTCTTGAAATTATGTAATTTGAAAACTTGAAAAAAGTTAGAAACCTCTTATTTTTTCATACAAAAGCATTGAAGCTTTTAAATTTTCTTAGAAATATTCTCAGGTGTGGAATCTGTGCTCTGGAATTTGCAAGGCTCTGGTCATACTCATCAATCAGGCGTTGCCTTTGGAATTAATAATGATCTGCTTTTTGATAGCATAAGGATGGACTTAAATGATTCCTTGGAGAAGGAACATGATACCCCTGTTTTCTTTCTCGACAAAAGAACTGATATGAGTAGCTGATAGTAAGTTTGAAGTCTAATAGTTTTTATACTAAAAGATAATTAATACTAGGCAGATATAAATAGTGACCTTTTTATGAAGCTTACGCTTTCTTTGAAGCACTTAGAGTCTGAATTTATATCAATGGCAAAATTCAAATAGCTTTTTAACAGAAAGGACCTGTTAAATCCTGCACTATCTTGCAAATTCTTAGCTGTACATTTATTTTTTTCTCTATAAGTAATACTTTTAATTTCAGTAGCTTTACAAATGAGCTCAGCATGTCAGTTTCTAATCTTACTGTATAGAGACTTGCTGCATTAATACCTTATTTSAAAATGTTTCATGTTGGTTTGAAATGGATAATTTACAATATTAATGAAAGTGAGAGCAGATTAGTGTACTYGGGTTCCTCATTATGTATTGGGACGACACTCTTGCTCTCATGCTGTGGTGATCAAGTACTAATGGAATTTCAAATGAGAAATTAATTAACGTAGAGAAAATTTATCAAAAGGCTGCTTTTGAAATGATTGTCTGTCTGAGATCTAAAGGTCACTTAAATTGGACCAAATTGTCTGTGGTTTTTTTGGAGTTTGGGAAAACAGCATTACTCTACCCAGCCATATAAAATGCCATGATTTGATTATGGTTTATTTTATGCCAAAATTCTTATTTTTCAATGAAGTAATGAGTTATTTTATAACTGTTGTAGTGATTTTGTTTTAAATTATGTAGGCTGTTTTGCACATAAACTTTTTGTTCCCATTATATTTAAGGAACTTTACAGTTAAATTATTTTTTGAATATCTAATTTTCCATTACATTTTCCATTCATTTGTTATATAAGACTTAATAGGACTTGTGTTGTTTATTGAAGCTACTGGATTGACAGCTTTTAAGTATGAAGTGCAGAGGCTGATCAGCTGTGAATTCCTGCATCTGCCACTCTCTCCCTCCTACTCCTGACAGCCCAGGTCATCCTGAGCTATCAGTTTATTGCAGAGCCTCTGTGCAGCTTGATTCCTTTGAAATCCAGTTTCTAGGAATTATAATGTAAAGTATACTGTAATAATGTGTTATTTTCAGTCAGTCTGCACTGAGCTTTGATGAMAAAATCACAGTTAACCATCTGTTCCTCAGGTTTCCAGAGTCTTGGTTAATTTTTAATAGTGATTTAAGAATTATAACTCAGTAGCTCTGAAAAGCTTAGTAAAATACCTGTGTGTGCATGGAACTAATTTAATTTCCATGTGCAGTGAAAGAAGTGAGAAGAGCAGCTGTTTGGCAGTCAGCTYAGTATGGAGGAGGTCTGTGAGATTTACAGGACCAGGCTGATGAAAGATAATGAGATTTCTCAGTGTTATTTGGTGGGTGGTTTTCCATTTCTGCTACATGCACAAAAACATTCACTTTCAGTCCTGTTCTTACAGTGAATTTATTGGTATTAATTGTGTTTCATGTAAATTGTCTGTCAGGATTTTTAGCTCTGCTGGACTTGAGGTGCATCAATTATCCATGTTTGATGAGTCTTTGTGCTTGGTAGTTTTCATGAAGTGTAGTTGGGGCATTCAGTGGAGAAATACTTCCAGCAAGTGAAGGAGTACAGCTCTAGGTAGAGTTGTGAATTTCTGCCATGAGGCTGCCCATATCTGCARTATTTCTGATAGGAATTGTACCTGTGCATCAGTCACTGTTTGAAGGAAAGAAAAAAAAACCCCAAGCTTCTTTCTTAATGTTAAAGCTTCTYCCTACATTAATTTACTTAAGAAAATAAAGTGATGATAGAATGAATTTTACTGTGGACATATTCAGATGAATTTTTCAAAAACTTTTCATCTATTGRTGGTGAATGTGACAGCTTAATTCAGAGGGATGAGCATTCCAAGAAGTAACCTCAGAATGCAAATATGTAGCTGACTGTAGGAAGTCATTTGGACRGAGATCCTAACATTCACCTTAATTTTTTTGGAGGATGTTAAGTAAAGGTTGCTTTTTTTTCTAAATGGTTTCTGTTTCATCAGCATGATTATTGATGAATGATACTGGTGATTATTGTCTTCAGATTTCAGATCTGCTGCTTACATCCAGGTGTAGGAGACAGTGTTTAGGAWGATTTTTATTTCTATTTACTTCTGTTCTTTTCATACTTCCTTATTACTTGGAAACAAAAAAAATGCACAGATTCAGGATATTTTTCACCTGAAAAGGCAAATAATGTTCATGTTGCTCCTTCTAGTGGTCTCCCACCCAGAACATCTTCCCAGCAGGGAAGGTGCTCGTGGGGTTATGGTGTTTATCTGCTTTAAGTTAGTTACAACTCCATGCAGCAYCTGGTGAGCTGATGGCATGGCTGAGGTCTCACTCTCTTGTCTGTTCTGTATTCTTAGGTTTTACTGACATATCACCAAAAGATGGATAGTCCCAAAATAGGMTCCTGAAGGAGTAGATGTTATTGCTGGAGCTGTAGAAATTCCTTGTGTGCTACCCASCATTCCAGCCTGCTTCAGATACTTCGAATTCTTAAATCCAAGTCAGTCTGTGCAAGTATTGAACTAAAGCAACCTTCAGCCTTCTACATCACGGAATCAAGTGTTCTCAGGGGCTGGTAAGATAGGTAAATATTGGTAAATATAATTAAATAAGGAGAGGGAAAATAAACAGGAAGGAATGAAGACATTTCCCTAGGTGAGCTCTGTATTCCATGTTGAAGATGGCTCAGAATCATTCATTCTTATTATCTGCAGCTTGAATCCTCAAAAAAAAAGTCTCCCAAAACAACAAACCTTGATGTATTTGAGCATGTGAGATAAAAAGGRGTTTGAGTATATACAAATGCTATTTGAACAAGAATATTTGTTTCTGCCTTTTATTTAAGCCATTTAGAAGATAGGAAGAAAAGAATTGTTTAATGTGAAGTACTGTGTAATGTGTCCTGACTGTTATGAACAATACACATTTTAGAATGAAAAGCAGCAGAATTTAACAGTGTGGTGGGATAGTGAATTCACTGCTGTGAATTCTTAATGATCATGATCATTRTGAAGTAAAAGTATCTGAAGCAGGCTGGAATGCTGGGTAGCACACAAGGAATTTCTACAGCTCCAGCAATAACATCTACTCCTTCAGGATCCTATTTTGGGACTATCCATCTTTCGGTGATATGTCAGTAAAACCTAAGARTACAGAACAGACAAGAGAGTGAGACCTCAGCCATGCCATCAGCTCASCAGRKGCTGCATGGAGTTGTAACTAACTTAAAGCAGATAAACACCATAACCCCAYGAGCACCTTCCCTGCTGGGAAGATGTTCTGGGTGGGAGACCACTAGAAGGAGCAACATGAACATTATTTGCCTTTTCAGGTGAAAAATATCTTGAATCTGTGCATTTTTTTTTGTTTCCAAGTAATAAGGAAGTATGAAAAGAACAGAAGTAAATAGAAATAAAAATCATCCTAAACACTRTCTCCTACACCTGGATGTAAGCAGCAGATCTGAAATCTGAAGACAGTAATCACCAATATCATTCATCAATGATCATGTTGAAACAAAAAGCATTTCTGAATGCTTTAAGATGGTAAATATTGCTGTGATTCTGGTTTAGGTAAATGGTAGCAGGAAAARGGAAACATGAGTGAAGTGAGGAAATGGAAACATGCAATAAAATAAATAAAAGAAATCTGTTTCTTTTCTACCAGGTATGAGCTGATAGAGAGAGGTGAGTTAAGAGCTGATGAGGCTGGGCTGGTTCCAGACGTGTACACTCGCAACGAGCAACTCGAGACTGAGAATCTGAGCCTGAAGAAAGATCTGGAAAACTACAGACAAACTGTCAAGTATGTTATTTGATTTGATTGCAACTTTTTCATATGGTAGTAGATGGCCAGGTAAAGTAAACCCAAGTACTTAGTGAAAAATAGTTAGTTCCTGTTTGTTATGCTGGCTACACTGATTTTTGCATGTAGGTGACATTTATAATTAAAGTTCAAGTTTTTCTGAGTTCTGKTAGAAACATAAATCTTAATTTCTTTTATTTGTATTTACTAGGCCAAAAATMATTTTCAGTATCCAGTAATCGTAACAAATTACTACAGAGAAACATGAGGGCCTAATAGGTAGAACTAAAAAATAAATTGTTRTGTGCATTTTGTATTACAGTACTATAAATTACAGCTACCACAAACCTTCAGCATAGGGAAAAAAATCACTATACATTTATTCTTCATTTTTTTAATTACAAAAAATCTATCACTCTGGGCCTAGTGGTAATGGTGTGTCAGTGTAAATTACCATCATTGATTATACTGGTGTGTACATTGTAGTAGTTTATTCTACAAGTCTGCAGTACTTCAGTCAAGAGAATTAAAATACTTAGCCCATAAAATGGAGAGATGTAGTAATGAGCCCTATGGCACATGGCCTTTTCTGGGGAATGGTGTGTTTGCACTTGTGTGTGTTCATTGAAGATGTGCTCTGAGGCTTAATGATGCACTCACTTCAGATTTGGCAGTGTGTGGTTTCAAAAAATGGAACTGTAAAGTTTAATTCCATCTCTTTGATTTTCCTCAGGATCGCTCAAGTTGCTAATTTTCATTTAGGTTGTTCCTTTCTATGAAAAATACCAAAATTATTCAGATGTTAAATAATCATTGCTGCTGATAATGGTAATTAAATTATTTTCTGATTGTAATGATTTATTACATTTTAAATTAATGAATTAATTGGCCACAGTCAAGTAGTTTAATAAACAGTGGCAACAATCAAGTCAGATCTGTGTAGTCTAAATATAATAATGCATGAGGAGACAGACCATAGAGAAAACATTTCCTTTTTTAATCTGCAGCTTCTTTGGATGATGGGTACTCAAAGATTGTGTCTCATATGGGTGGGGAGAGTAAGAAGCAGTCATGCAGAGTTAAAGAAGGAAGGGCAAAACGTGGCCCTCACGAAACTTATCCTTGACAGTAGTAAATTCAATGAGCTTTTTTTTCTCTTTTTTTCCCCAGCTTTTTTCTCTCTTCCTCCCTGTCTTCACCCCTCCTGTGTAGCAGAATGTGCTGTAACAACATAACCTGAGTGGATTATGACATGATAAGAGTTTTCCTGGGTTTGTTGTATTGCTGCATGATTATTTAACAATATAAAGCTCAAACTCATTTCACCACGGTCTGAATGAACTGGTTTTTTTTCCCACTAGAATATCTTGTTACTCCATAGGGTGCCAGAAAAGTTTTTACAGCAGCTGTCTGGTTAACAGGCTTAAAGATGACATGATAATGTGCAAGCAGGAGAGGGAAAGGAGTGCTGGTATATTGGGTTGCTACAGGCTCCCTGTTAGATAAAATCCCAACATCAAGTTCAGTCCACAAACTGAAACTGGGCCCTGGTTTTTCCCATTCTGGTGTTTGTTGGAACCTAAAGTAACAACACTGTGGTGGCAAACAAATGAGTCACATCACTAGTTTGGTGTTGCAGAGAGGGCTCTGAGATTCAGGGCAGTTCTGTGAGACACAGATTCTGTGTGAGCACAGCTGTTCACTGGTGTTTCCTGTTACTCCCTGCAGGTATTCTGCACGTGCCTTGTGAAAACACTGCTGCAACCAGATCCCCCCKTTGTCCACTTGCAGGGAGAGCTTTATTTCCAGAGTCTGTCAGCTGTTACTGAGTGCAGTATAGGCAGGTTGTCCTGGATTGTCATTTCCAAACCAAGACACAGGTGTAAAACGTGCTCTATGCTGACAGTACCCTGTCACTACTTCACTTTCCAGCCTTTTCATTTCAAGTATCTCAGATACTAATGGTAGAAGTTCAGCCTTTGTGACRTTCATTTCATATTGTTTTGAATAATCGATGAATTTAATCAGTACTACTTCTGAAATAATTGAAATGTGTGAAATTGAGCATTTTTGCTGTACTGGGCTTCAGTGTTCTTTTATGCCTTTTGGATAAACCCTGGTCATAATACTCTACACTAAATCCATTTAGTGTAGTGACTGCTAACAGCATTTTTTCTTGTTCATACATTCAGTAACTTGAGTCACTGCCTTTGCTGTGGTAAAGTAAATATTCCAGCAGGAGCCAAAACTACCTGGAGAACAACGTGGATTTTCAGGTTTTCAGAGAGAATGACTCAGAAAGCAGAAGGCCTGAGAGCACAGGAGAAATGCTGATTTGACTGGTTAGAAACCAAGGATTTGTGATCAAGCAAAGTCCTGTATTTTACTCTGTGGATTACTCAGAAAGCACTGATTGAGAGCTGCAGTGCTGTGAAATGTATTTGAGGAAAGCTTTTAATTACATTTGGTATTTTTGAGCTTGGTACTCTTGATGGCCATCTTGCASAAAAGAGATGTTATTTGGGACTTAGGCAGTATGGGGGCCCAGGATAAATGACTGTAAACCAATTACCTCCTGCTTTAATGTTGTTTAGCAATTGGTGGAAGACATTTAGTGTCTAGAAGCTAACTGTAATTGTATTTTGGGTATTTTAATACAGTATTTACATGATTGCTTGCAAGCAGGGGGGGCAAATTGAGTAGATTGCAGGCTGKTAGTTAGATTTCACTGTGGTGTTTCATTATTTAAAGAGAAAATTACAGTTAGCTTCATTTCCTCTGTATGGTGAGCATGTATTTTTTATAGCTTGTGCAATGTGTGAAGGCATCTTGATCTCTCTGAATACATTAAAAGAAATAAATATCAGCATAATCCTTTTACTCCAAAACTAGTATAGCTATTACCTTAAGGTTTAGATACACTTCTAATCTTTATTTAAAAATTACTTCTAAAAATGACCATTGTGTGGTGACAGAAAGCAAAACTAAATTTACATTGGTTTACCATGTGACATTAGTTAAAGAGTRCCTGAAATGTGCTCCCTTTCTTTTATCTTGAAGGTTGCCCCAGTTGATTGCTAAGGGGTGTTGTTATCTGCTGAATGTTTCCCTAATGGAAGCATGGGCTTTCCTCCCAATATTCAGGAAAAAATTGCAAATAACACTGAAAATTGTTAACTGTTAAAAATGAGACTAGTTAATTCTAATTCATCAAGTGGTGTCTGGTCMCTTAATATTCTGGTAACATTTTTCTGAACTGAAAATAGATTGCAATTTCATAGCCATGTTAAATTCTGCCTATCTGATGACATAAAATCTTTTGAATACCAGATATTTTTGTGTTTCTTTATGGCCASACCCTGTCTGTTACCTGTTTATTTAAACATGTGCAGTCAGAAAAATGTTGTGTCAGGATAAGGTTGTGTTGGTCATGGGGACTGTGAACTTTGATATTTAAAAGCTCTTTAAAAATTTAGGAATTTCTTATGTAGATGGAATCAAAGTTGTATCAAGCTTTTGCCTGAGGTATGTGGTTGAGTTCACAGTATCACTTAGGAAGTGTAAACATTTGCAGGTACCTTTCTTTCCTGTTTATAAGCATGCACACAAATACACACCCAGCTTACAGCCAAAGTAATGGTCAAAATATAAAGTAATCCTGGAAGTCRTATTTATTATTTTGGTTAGTGACATTAGCAACAAAATTCTCAGTTCAGCTCCTGTTTCTGTACCAAAATCTAACTATTCCTGCACACATTTTTCCACTTACACCATGAAAAAAAAAAAACCTGGACATGCTTTCTGTGTTGTGCACCATATTTAAATGGGGTGGTGTTCTCAGGGGTCTTAGAATGAGAGAAGAGACGAGAATGTTGACTCCATGTTTCAGAAGGCTGATTTATTATTTTATTATATATATTATATTAAAACTACACTAAAAGAATAGAAGAAAGGATTTCATCAGAAGGCTAGCTAAGAATAGAAAAGAATGATAACAAAGGCTTGTGACTGACTGAGACAGTCCAGACAGCTAGACTGTGTTTGGGCATTAATTAGAAACAACCACATGAGACCAATCACAGATGCACCTGTTGCATTCCACAGCAGCAGATAATCTTTGTTTACATTTTGTTTCTGAGGCCTCTCAGCTTCTCAGGAGAAAAAATCCTAAGGAAAGGATTTTTCATAAAACATGTCTGTGACATTTAAATGCAGCTGTTTAATTACATGGTGCATTTAAATATGATGCATAACATATGCAATATGGTGCATCTTTGCTGCTAAGTGCCATATAGGCTAGATAGAGTGAAAGCCTGAAAGTATATGTTTCCTAAGACTGTCTTTATTTCAATTAAAATTTTAGGGCTACAACTTGCAGCATCTTGGGCAATGTAGTCCTACCTAAATTCAGTGGAATCAGGGCTCGTAACTTGCCTCTGAAAATCYCTACTTGAATTTGTTGCACCCTGCCCTCTTTTGCTATTTTAACAGAAGTACTTGCTTCAGAGAAGTTTAAATGGAGAGACCTGCAGACTTTGACATTTATCTTCCCTAAAAGAAATGGATATTGGCTTTTCTATGGCTGTAGCAGCATCTTTTATGCTCAGAACAAGCCRTCTGCTGAGCTCTGAAGGGGTAGGGTTTGCATTCAWGGTCTTTATGGCAAGTCAGATTTTGAGCACGGTGTCGTGAGGGAGTTGTTTCCCAGAACTATCCTGAGACCACTGATTCATTTACCTCTCAAATGTTGGTAAAAGCCTGAGCAGAACCATCAATGTGGGCTGGAGTTSCTGTGTTTGCAGCTCGTGGTGTGTGTGCACACAGCAGGATGTGTGTGCCTTCCAGTGCCAGGGCAGCTTTCACCCAGAGCTGCTGCAGTGAATTCACTGGAAAGGAAGGAAGGAGGAAATATGGTCACTTAACTTGGCAAGTTSAAGGGAAGATATGCTGAAAACAGARAGAATGTACACGTCARAGGAGAAGAGGAAGAAGAGACTTTGTRTTTCAGCACACAGTTGTATTGATCTGTGAAATAGGTTTTAAAAGTATTTCTAACATCTGAGCATTGCAGTTTCTTTGCAGCCAGAGGTTTTGAAAGACTTTCATGTGTCAAATTTGGCTATGCTGTAACTTGTTATTTTCTTTATTACTTTATAGTTTAAAAAATATAGCAATACTTCCCTATCCAGGTGATTATAAATGTCCTGGAGGTTACAGACCGGGGTGTCTGTGGTGTTCACTTTGTGTTCTGGGCTGGCTGTGTGAGACAAAGGCCCAAAGCTTATTCAATCCTTGCAGTCAGTCCTCTAGAGGCAGAGTGGAGAAATATGGAAATATCAAAGAGGAATCCTGCAAATATCAGGAAAAAGATCCAGTAAATTTATGGGTACTCAGGGTAACTATGGGCTCTCCTTCAGCCTGTGCTACAATCACCAATTAACACAGAAATGTACATGTGTCACTGTGATAGTTTGTATGGGTAACACACAGAGTGCTTGCATATACAGCAAATATCAATTGTTTGTATTAGTAAGACATTTATATTTTAAATTGTTAAATACAATGCACTGGCAGTTACRAATCTTTGCCCTGGACCTCTCATTTTGGCATACTCAAGTTTTCGTTTTGTTTTTACCTAATTCTTCAGCTCTGCTTGCAGAGGAAATGAGCTTTATTTCTGCAAGAAGCAAATATCTAATTTCAGTGCAAGTTAATTTCAAGCTTCCTTTGCAATTAAACAATTCATCTACTAATCTTTCCTGCCAAACCTATATCAGTAAAGGCAGGGTAAAAATGTACTGAATATATGCAGAATATTTTCTTTTGAAGTTTATGGAGCCGAGCATCTCAGGGTGTCCCATGGCTGTGTGTAGAATGTGCTTAGAGARTAACAGGTTATCAGTATATTTACAATTAATTTTAAAACAAAGTCCTTTTGCTGCCTGCTCTCACATCCAGGGAACACCTGGGGACAGGTTACAAACATGATTGGAGGCAGCCTRAAACATTTTTGACCTAACTTTTTCCAGAAGGCTCTCCAAATTAATCTGCAAGGCAACAATACAAATGTGATGTAAATATTTTTAAAAAGCAGTATTTTGAGTCTATTATCAGTATTATCAATACACTTTTTCATAGAATTTTAAAAAAGATGATTGTTTTTTGTATCTYCATGAGACTCCTTGTGCTGAACATAAAGTTGACCTCAACTCTGGGATTTATAATGCCAGAATCCTTATGGATTCTGTGTGAAGGATCTGAGGGAAATGAAAGAGTACCTATGGATTTGAGTCCCAGCTGGCAGCAAAAGGACCTCAAAAATACATATTCTTCAGCACAAATTGTACTACCAAGATCTGAAAATTAATTCCATATGTAGTYAGCATACCTTGATGCAATTCAGAGGAGCAGACTAACACTGCTGCCCTGCATTTTCTGTTTTTACACACAGTAAAGTAGAAGAGGCTCTCCTAAAAATGGAGAAGGAACGAGACTTCCATCGAATGCATCATAAGCGAGTGCTCCAGGAGAAAAACAGGCTGGTTTGTGACTTGAAAAGGTACAAAATCATTTTAGTTGCTGTACATGTAGCWTTAAATATAAGGTTTTGAATTGTTGCCTGATAATGAGATAACACTGAGGAATCTGAGGTGAGTCTAGCTGCATTTTGCTATGTTCTGGTAAACAGCAGCTCCATGGGACCATTGTGCAACACAGAGCAAAGAATTTGCAAYGATTTATTTTTGGTGGATTTTCTCTGATGCAATGTGCATTAATTAAYACATAGTATTTCTAATAGCTAGAAATAAAAATTAGTTGGGTTTTTTTGTGTCATAAATAGGTGATGATTTCTGTTCAGARCTTTTGCCCATTTTAGGAGTAACTGGTATTCACACCAACCTCAGAACCTTTGCATTCCTGATTCTCATAGTTGGCATTTTCTGTCATCTTGAACTTTGAGTAAGAAACTTGTTATGTTGCTTTGGTTGCAAATAAGCCCAAACTAATCATTGCTACTGAGTTATAGTGATTAAATTTCTAAACAGGAGCYGAATTAGAGTCCTTTCTTTGCACGTGTTTTAAAATAACACTGGGGAGAGGCTTACATCTGCAGCTCCAGTCAGTTCCCTGCGTTTTACTGGTATTGTTATCCATCAGTGCCTGTAATAGCAGCTCTGTTTTCTACACCCCCACCCTTRGACTGCATGCATGCTGATGCAAGGGAGCACTCTGCACCGATTTCTCCTCTGTGACTCAGCATTTTGCAGGATGCAGTGGTTCTGGAGCTGGTGGTGTCACATATTTTTGTCTAAATCTTAGTTTGTCTGAAGAATTAAAGTGCAGAAATATTCACAGTGTAATGTGTAGTGAAGAAAGAATCAGAATTGTATTATGACTGGGTTGTCCAGATGAGGATTTTATTTGGTAGTCAGATAACAGCTGTGGTTCTCTTCCAGTGAAATACAATCCATCTGTAAGAAAACAAATTATCCAAAATTCATGTGCAGTGTGTGTATAAAGATTAACAAAAGGACAAAATTGGATAGGTTGTTTTAAGATGTGACCAAACAAGCTGTGTATCCTCTTATTCATTCATCTAACTTTTTTTTCTCTCCTTTGTTGTGGTATTGCAGTTGGTTAGTTACATACTAAACAGCTTTGCTGTCTCCTCTGTGTTGACCTTTTGGTAATTTTACTCATTTGTTTGGGGAGGGGAAAAGTTATGCAGATATAAATCTCTGATTTAACTCATCTGTGAGGAATAATTTTTCCTCCTCTTGCTCACAGGCTGAAGGCACATTATGCATCCTATGAACCAATGCTGAAGCAGATGTCAGAAAAATACCAGAATTCACTGACACAGAAAATGTTAACCAGTTTGGAGAGAGACAAAGCAATGGGGCAGGTAAAAATGCAGCGAATAACACTTGCACAGCCGTAAGGATCTTCTGGKTTTTACTTTGGTAAATACCCAGGATATTTCTGGTAAAGCTTATGCAATATTCTCAAGCAGAGTATTTTGTGAGTTTCATGATTTGGTGAAATATTAGCAGTGAAAGTATGTGAAACATGGTGCCACAGAGTTATGGATGTCTGTGTGTGCTTGCTCAGTGGAGCTCTACATGAGCCAGCAGTGTGCAGCAGATGTGATATTCCTGTGATATTCCACACACATTCCCATGCTTCCATCTATGCCTTTGGTAGTTGCTTATTTTAACTTCCTTTATTATTGTTAATTATTTTATTATTTTCCTAAATATACCCAGGAGTGACCTGCTAGTTTGGAAAAAAATACATGAAGAGATCACAGACAGTTCTTCTGTCTTGAGTGGAATATTGAAATATTATTTTTTCTTCTCCAATCTTACCTGATGTATACAAGATATTCTGCCCCTTTGACAGGAAGCAGTATGAGTACAGGTAGGAGGGATGAGAGAAAATTACAGTGCATGTGTTTAAGGAAGGAAGTAGGGAAAAAAGAAGAAAAAACCCTACCCAAATTACATTTTATATAGTTATATTTTATACAATTGTATTCCTGCAATTGTTTGAGCAGTAGCATCAATTATATGTGTGTAAAATGAAAAAAATTTACCATGCTCACAGCTTCTTCTGATAGTCTTCATCTCTCATTTCCTCCTTTCCTCTGCCTCCAGTTTTTCTCTGGTCACCTCAGGGCTTGCTTATAAAACAGTGAGGATGAGATGTTTGAAATTTCAATAAGGAAAAGAAAATGGCCTATAGAAAAAGGAAGTTTATGCCCATATGGAGTTCTGCTGAATCAGGAGTACAAAACATGGAACAGTTCCAATGCTATGAAATTTTGGGGGCATATATATACATATATGTATATATACACACACACGTAAATACACACACACATATATATATATATACACATGTATACATACATACATATATATATTTATATTTACATTTCTATTTAATTTTATACTAATATCTATATTTATACTTATATTTATACTTATATTTATAGTATAGGACCTCAGCAGTTAGGAACTGTATTCATTCCAGAGCAATGAGTTTTTTGTAATGCATATCACCGTATTTTGTGACATTTTGTTTTGGTGAAGGTGTAAGTCCTATTGTGGCATTAAATTTGAGCTCAGTGCRGTGACAGCAGTTCTAAAAGTTGCTGGTGTAGTCAGAACCCTGGTATTCTGTATGTCTGCATTGTTTTAATAGAGTTGTAAAAGTGTTTTGACAGATTCTGGATGGCTTATGTTCTATTGCATTGTTGCTCTGAGTCTCTCCAAATCTTGAATTAGGAGTCATGTTCATAACTTAGAGACAACAATCAAGATTTACAAGTTATTGATGGAATTAATGAAGTACACCAACATGAATTCTGTGTGTTGTGAACAGACACTTCAAAAGTAATGTTTTCATATTGCTTCCTCTTGTTCTTATCTCTTTTTAAAATTAGGTTACAGGTTTGCAGGCTGCGTTAGCCAGTTTAGAGTCTGGATATGCTAAGCAGATCTCTGACACAAAAGGTAAAATATTCCCATCACCAGGCTCAGACTGGTTATGTTTGGTTGGTTTTTTGTTGATGTGATGCATTTCAAAATATGGTGTAACAGTAAATCAAAAATACTTGCACTACGTTTTATCAGCTGACCTGATGTTTGAGCAGCAGTTTTATCATTTGAATATTTTATTCTGAAGTGCATTCACTAAGGAGAGTGAGACTGCTGAAGGCAMTATGGAATATATGAGTAACTTGGAAGGACTTTGTCCTAGAAATCGATTTTGTGACTGATTTTGTTACTGTATCTGCTGATATTCCCTTTTTTGTGTCTGTGCATGTGTTCTTTCCCAGCTCACCCTTCAGAAAGCATACACTGTGGTCTGGAAACATTTTGCAAATCCTGATATTATGAAATACAGACTCTCATTMCTGCTGGAATAGTATCTGTATGATACTACACTACTTCCCTGTGTAATTTTTACATTATTTTTTTAACTCCATCAGGAAAACCCTAGCACCTCTGCTTTCCTAAGTAAATCAAGCTCATGCTATCACATTCTCTGAAAGCATCAATCCCACTAATAGTTTTGAACCTATTTTTCAATTACAGCTACATTGGATAGTAAGATAAGTTTCAAAGAAACCAGGTTGCTAAAATTCTCCTGAAAATAAGTGGGATGGTGCCAAAGGGAAGTGGTGAGCTCTGTCCTTTGACAACAGTGTTCATATGTGAAGGGRATGTGGCACCTGCCTTAGTCATGAGCAGAATTCCCATCACAGAGAGCTGTTTACTTGAAATTAGAGARCCCTACAAATACTATACAAGTTCCAGCTGAAGAATATGTTCCAAATATGGCAACTTCAATATCTGTTTGTTTTGTGGTTTTGGGGTTTTTTTGTTGTTTCTCCCCCCCACCATGAGTTAAAGCCTAAACCTCCTTTGGCACTTGTGATACACCCCAGGTGAAAAGCCATTGAGTCACCCCAGCCTTTGACAGTCAAGCTTCATTAGTTTCCAYGTTCATGGAATTACTGCCATTGTGTCAAGTTCCTCTAGAAAGGCTGAGAAAAAGAACAGTAGGYACATAAATTTATTTTGGGTTTTTTTGTGTTAGTAGTTGAGTGAAGAGTCTAGGAAGCATTGCCTTCATTTCCTATTAATATATACTCTGGTTTTATAGTCAGAGCATATCCTTTATAGGATAAATAAAGGATCTATCCTTTATAGAGGATTTATAGTGTGGGATCTTCCCTRTGCTCATGTTTTACACTGTGGATAGATCTCCTTTTCATACTAAACATAATTTCATTTGTTGTTGGATTCTAAAAAGCACTCTCTGGCTGTTCAGTCTTGTTTATTCTCCAGAAATCTTGAGAGCACTTTGTAATACCAAGAAGTGACAAGCAAGGGAGCCATTTGATAAATAATTATATAAAAAATCCCTTGTCAGTCTGAACACAAATTAAGTTCATCAGCCACCCACATGCTTCTACAAGTCTTAATTTGCTTCATACCTTGAGTATCATAAATTAATCACTATTTCAATTTGTTTTGTTTCWGTGCCTTGTCCTCTAATACTACATAATTTTATTGCCATCTGTAGGTCATACTCATGTCTCAGTGGGTAATATTGTCTCTTTAAAATACTTTCTGCTGCCTCTTGAAAACTGATCATATTCTTATTTGTGAGAGAGTATAACCCTGARAAATGTGGATTTCTCATGGATACTGGAGAAATGTTTGCTTAATTTTTCTCAAAATTCAGATTGCTGTTGGAGTTAGAAATCTGGGCTGTAAGGAGAATTCCAGCTGCACTTTTCAGTCTTCTGGGCTGACTTCTGTGCATTGGGATGCTTGAGTTAGAGGACAATGCACCCCCAGAGTGGCAGGTGATCCTTGGCCAGGCTGAGCTGCCCCTCCTGGCAGGTGCTGTCTGCTTTCACTGCAGTGCAGAGCCTGAGGGAAGGAGGAGGGCTCTGCCCAGCAGCAGGGGATTGCCCTTCACTGCTSCTCAGGCTGTGTTTATCCCACAGCCTGACTTGGCTGGGGAACACCTGGAATGCTGGCTTGRCTAGAGGGCACTGAGAGTGTCTTTGAATTAGTTTTGGATTTGCTGAACTGTGAGGTTCTGCACATCTGCTCCAAGAAAGCAGGAGAGGAATGTTTTACAAGGGCAYGTAGTGGCAGGACAAGGGGGAATGGGTTCATGCTGAGAGATAATAGGTTTAAATGAGATATTAGGAAGAAATTCTTCCCTGTGAGGGTGGTGAGGCACAGGGTGCCCRGAGAAGCTGTGGCTRTCCTTTCCCTGGAGGTGTCCAAGGTCAGGCTGGAARGGACTTGGGGAAAGCTGGGATGGTGGAAGGTGTCCCAGCCCATGGCAGAGGGGTGGAACTGGATGACCTTTAAGGCACCTTGCAACCCAAACCCTTCAGTGCTTGTAGATTTGGTTTTAGTTTGGGGCTGCTTTTTTTCCTCTCTGAGTCATATAGTGCAGAATAAAGAACAAAGGGGAACCTCTTAGTATTCACAGTAAGTTTGCATTGTAAATTTGTATCTGGCAGCTAGGTAGAAAAWATTAACAGTACTTAATTTTAGGGCRACTATTCTTGACTTTATTACTCAGGCATTTGATGTGGGAGCTTTCATCCTTCTGCATTTCAAGCAATTGAAGATAGCATCCACAATACAGAACATGTAATTTATTTACTAGCAGTTTTTGCTGTCTCACTGTCAGGCTGCTGTTCAGCTTTGTACAGAAATCCTTCAAGAGAAGAACATCTAATAATATTTAAGATGCCTAAAGAAACCTAATTTTTGCCTTGCTTGTTTCCAGTTGATATGAAGGACATGTAATAGCTGGAGAGGAACTAGTTAGCAATTATTTTTAGGACTTTGTCATCCCATGGGCTGGTTCTCTCTCTCTGATGCCCTCTTAGAAACCAGCTCAGAAAAAAAAATTGTACTTTGAGTTCAGATTACTTTTTAAAAGGTAATGGATTTGCATTAAAAACTGGTTGTGTTTTAAATCTAGTCCTTCCTGATATGGTTGCAAGCTCATACATAGAGGAACCTAATTATCAAAGTGAGAGAGCTRGTATTTTATTTAGGGTATTGGTGTATACTTACAGTGCTTGCACTCTTCCTTACAGATCAAAACACAGTGTTAAGTGATGTTCTAAAAAAAAAAAACCCTTTTGCTTGCAGGAGTTTAGCAGTGTTGACTGTGCCTTGCTTATAAACCTAAGTGAACACTGCTATGGCAGCTGGTTCTAAACATGTTCTAAAACTGCTCCTTGCTCAGTACTCTTCTTGTATTTTCTAAAAACAACACTGCTTATTTATTACCCAATTATATTTAGAAGTTGAACTCAATGAGTTTCTTTACTCATGGCTGAATTAGCTCATTGCTAAGACTGTTAACTGTGCTTTTCCTTTCCTTGATCTGATGCAATTGCAGTTAGAAGGTCATGCAAAAAGAAATTTAAAATTAGCCTAGTTGTGCCCATTGCATGTGCAATGCAATTAGAATAGAAAATCTTTGAACCTGAGCTGTTGGCATCCAAGTGCAACAGTTCTTTGGGACTCATTCTTTCTTTTTTTCTTAGTTACTGACTTTTAAAGCTCCAGAACTGTCAGAGCAGTGTTGCTTTATAGATATGTGTATTTCAAAAGGACCAACAAACCAAATACTCTGTAAGCAGCATGCTAGTGGATAGCAGTTACTAAGTGAGTGGAAGGTGTTAGATATACAAACCAATTTTGCCTTTTACTTTTCCTCAGAGAAAGTTGTTATTCAGGAAATCTGTGACAGAAGCTTCAACTTTTAAAACACTGAGAATACAAAAATACTAAAGGTTTTTTAATCTAGGCATAGTTCTTTCCACCAGTTCCAGTTGTACTCAGGTTGGATATACAGGAAGGTTTTGTTTTGCTTGCTCTGCTTTTTTTGTCTCAAGAGTGGAGGGAGTGTTTGGGTTTTTTTTTCTCTGCTTTAAACYATCAAATTTGCATTTTGGTGTAATGATCTTAATGAAACCATTTTACAAGAGCAATCATTTACAAATGTGTAATGTGGAGTACATTTATTTCAATCTGGATTTTAGCTGTATAATGTGTTCTTTCAATCAGAGATTTTTTTTTCAAAGAACTGGAGGGATATAAGCCCAAATCCTGTTGGAAATCTGTATTACATCCTTTTCCATGTACACATGTACATCCAACAGAGCACTGCAACAAGGTACAGGGATCCTTATGGGCTGTGTTTGGATTTGTGTGAGCTGCCAATGCAAAGGCTGTCAGAGAGCAGTGTCCTTTCTGTCAGGTCATGGCAGATGCCTTGGGCTGTACTCTTCACCCTATCCCTTCCAACCTTTGATGCTTAAAGCTGTGTTACCTGCTCAGGATTTCTTTGCTGAGTTACCTATTCATCAGGAATTCCTTGTTTAAAAGGTGRGCTGGAAGAAAGTGCAGGGAAACAAAAGGAATTGTGTGCTGTAAATCAGAATATTGCATTGGTGGTGGATAGGATGCAGTGAGCTGATGTTTCCTGTGGCTCTGAGGGATGTGAAAGAATGCATCCATTTCCCTGTGCTTCTCTGTGTACTGCAAGATTATTGTATTTTTGGGACCAAGTCTAGGCTACCCTTTAGATAAGATGAAATKATTTGTGGAGCAGAGATACACATAGCCCTGGAATACTTTATATGAATGGCACAGTAACCTGAATATCTGCTTATTTCAAGTGGTGTTTCTTTGAGAATTTCACCTTTCTTGCTAATATAAAGCAAGGAAATAGCTTCCAGAAGAGTAAATAAAAAGCATTCTGATGATATTTTCCTTGGTTTTATTTTATAGAAGGCTGTGAATGTACAAAGAAGAAAGAGTTTGAAGGTCCCACCCAGAAAGCTCTTCGGGAAGCCAGGCAGAAAAAATTCCTGGTTGTTGCAAGCTCTTCTGGTGATCCAGATGAAGAGGTAGAGAAGAAGATTGGCAGGAGAGATCTAAAGGTACTGTGTTCTTTCCAGCTGTATCAGTTCTCTTTATACAGGTGAAAGACACCTGCCCAATGTGATTAAAAGAAGTCCTGCTTAGCTGAAGTAAATAGGACAGGTAGGTAACAAGTTTAGGGTTTTTTTTAATACAAGTTTCTATCACAATTAGATTTTCAGGGAATTACAGGAACTCTGATTAATTGAAGCTAGCAGTCTACATTTTGAGAATCCAGTCGTAGCAGAGGAGGAGCACTGGCTGTAATTGCTTCTTGCTCTGTTGTGTTTCTTCTGTAACCTGAGAAATCCTGATGTGTTCCATAATGCTTGCAAACTTTTCCAGCATTTCATTCTGTTCCAGCTGGGACTAAAGGGGACAATATCTGCAAGACTAAGGACAAAAAACTGGTAATTTCCTAATATTTAGAGCTTCTAAACCTGAGTATGCCAGATGTGAGTTGCAGCTTCAGTTTGGAAGTTGTGCAAAATCCAAATTAATTCCTGATTGAATAATTTTTTTATTAYGGAAAAGAATGTTTACTTTATTCCTATTGTTTTATTTATTGAGGTTGCATTTTGGGACCACATAACAATGCTTTTTATTTTTCCAAATTRGGGTAAACATTGTAATATCTAAAATTTCAGAAGCTCCCAAAACTACAAGCTCCCACAACTACAGTTAAGAGTTTAAACTGTGTTTTCTGAGAAGGAAAAAAGCTTTAGTTGATGATGATATAGTCAGAAATAACTTCAATCTTCCCCYGTCTCCACACAAATATGTCCATGGTAATTAATTTTTGCAGGTTTCTGTCCGGCTTTGAAAGAGSATTTCATCAGTTTCACTTTGGCAGTGCACCTCTTCACAAACAAACATATCATTTTAGTTCTGTTTCCATTCTTTTTCTGCTCCTGAGCCCTCAAATAAAAAATCTATATCTGTCTGTACCTCTTCTGTTGCTTACTGAAACATTTTTCACAATGTATAACAAATATTTCTCCATACTGTCCCCACACCTGTTAATATCTGAGGCATGTGCCACTCAGTCCATGTCCACATTCCCTGTTTTTCATGAAGTGGTGGAAAATTTCCATGCTAGACTCTCAGAGGTACCTCCTCTCTTCATTCTGACTTGTGAACAGATACAGCTTCATAATCCAAGAAAAAATCATTTGTGTGTTTCTGTTTCTACTGAAGTCATCAGGATTTTTATGGAAAACTTGAGCTGAGTTATGCTTCACCCCCAGAATAAAAACTCTGCACAGGTAGTGTGTCTGTCTGACTCCTGTTCTTTGAAATTCATGAGCACAGTTAGTTGACTGGTTCTGGCAAGCATCTGTGTTTTTACAGATCTTATGTTTCCCAAAGGAGTCCCACCAGAGGCCCTGATGTCTTTATTTAATCAATGGATTAGAAAACTGGGCTAGTTCCAGAATTAAGGCATCAGAAAATATGGACATGTTTGAATTTCCATGGCTAAGCAATAGTCTAAAACTTTAGGTGTGAGATTAGCATCTCTTCCAAATGGAACAGTAGTTCTTTTTCATCTCACATTTCCTGGATCTATTATTTCTAAATATTTCCTTTCCCCTAATAAAGGATTCCCACTTGGATAGTGCATGTGAATTGCTGCTTAGGATGTAAGAAATAAATGACAGAAGGAATGATGAATGTCTAGAGTGCAAAGAGGTGAGTTAAAATTGTGTTYAAAACAGAAGAGACAGAACTCTGTCCTGTAGTGCACATTTATTGAACTACAGTTCTAATCCAATGTATTGAATTAAAATAATGTATTCTTATTCAAGTGTTTAGGTGTCTAAAGTATTTGTTCCCATCAAAAGGATGGATATAAAGGAGAGCCTTCTCTTCCTTAGGTGAAATTCTGTGATAGTTGGAATCAAGCTTGTGTGGTGTCTCATCTCCTCTGACCTATATAAAAAAATCTTYAAAGTTCTGCTGTGTGTTATGTAACTTAGATTATTTCTTAAAATGACTCAAGGTGAATGAACATGAAAAGTGTTCCATAAGTCATTTAAATGTTTTGTTGGGAAGGGTGRAATTGATTTATACTTATTGGGATGATGATTCATTTAAATTCACTTTATACCACAAAGGAACTCGGAGTCAGAGCATGAATTTGGTTAGTTCCATGGAGTTTGGTGGGGAATATACAGAAGAAATAAATGCAATTGAAATCCTGCATTTGCATATGCATTTACAACWAAATAGAGAAAAAGAGAACAGAAGATGTGGAAATCTAGGTAAAATTCACTGTCTAGTATTGTCAAGCCTGCTTCAGTAAATGTAAGTGAACTTTTAAAACTTASAAAAGTTTAGAGTGAGCATGTCATCCAATTTATAAGTTCAGGCACTTGGATTATATCCCATTCAGTAAAAAGCCACTATATTGTCATGAGATTGTATCCTTGAGACAAAATTATAAATGTTTGTATTACCTGTACTGTTACATAGCAGTGAACTATGGTGATGGAAATGATTTAACATCTCTTCTGTGTCTGGTAGCTAAACAGTGATCTAACAAATGCTGTGCTTTTAAGTAGATGCAAATATGAGTCATAGCTGAGCTAGAACATTTACTTCAAGGACAGACATATATTGTGTTACCACAATATCCTGTAAAAGCTGGCATGTCATTTAAAACACAGAGTCCCTTTGATGTGAAGTTTATCACTGAAACAGTAAGTGGAAAAGCAACAGGATTTTTTCCTAGGAGAATGCATTATCCTGATTTTACAGTCTTTGTTATGAGACTGAATTAAATTGTAGTAACAGACAATTAGTCTAAACTGTTTACATATCTGGTCCTTAATAAGCCAGTATCAATAGTAGAAGTAGTTGTAGATTAAGAACGTGCATAGAGTACTACTTTAAACATTTAAATTAATTAAAATGCACTCACAGGTCATTAAAATTGTAGAGAACCTTTGATAATGTGAATTTCATTATGCTCTTGAAAACTTTSCTATTTTTATTCTCTCAGGTTCCTTTCAGAGTACATTCTATGTTTGATTGCTTTTAAAAGTAATCTTAGCAGGACAATTGCAGCTTCTTTATGTTCACTAAATTATATTTCTACATGTATTACAACCCAKTTTAATTTTCTCAAGTTTTACCTTCTGTAAAACTTTATCTAAAGGTGTGTTGAACATTTCTGGACTTGAGGAATTATCTGTTTCTGTAGAACAGATTTTGCAATTATGGCCATTGTGTATATTAAAAATACAGAAGTAAAATCCAGGGATCATACAGATATGGCTTTTGCAATTAATGAGACTTTGGGTTAAAATATCAAATGGGTACATGTATTACATTGAAGYTTCTCCACAGTTCTATGGAAAAAAGAGTATAAAATTTACAAGAACTGCTGTTCCTGTGCTCTCAAGTAGAAGGGGAGATAAAACCAAGTGATTACTTAATCAGATTATTGAGTCTGAATATAAATTAGCACAGGTGTATTGGGGACAGAATTGGAAAGATGGTCCTRAAGTAGTTAGGAAGGGTCATAAATGAAACAGACAGTCACTTTGTGTTTGTAATAATGTGCCTAAGAAAGCACTGGTTTGGTATTCAGAAGAGAGGAGGTGACTGACAGATAATAGTGGGAATGCTTATTTCTACAGCCCTTCCCTGGGATAATAAAACTGCAGACATGGAGCTGAGAAAATTGATACAAGTTCCCCAAATATAAGACKGCAGCCTAGAGAAAGGAAAAGAAAATATAATGTCTGTGTCTCAAATCAGATAAAATTAGAAGCTAAGAAATCATAGACTAGACACTATAACTTACTTTCCTAAGGAAGCTGGAAGTGTATAACTGAAATTTTACTCAATATCTGCAAGAAAGCAGGGAAAGAATTATCTGGGAAACTGGGTTTGCAAGGAAAAATTGTTTAAATCCAGTCTATATTGCATCCATGGAAGGATAAGAGGTACCATGGATAACATACAAGAGCACTTAGGTTTTAAAAAGGCTTTGGATGCTGTCTCACAGATTAATTCCTGTGAACAACTGTGGAAATTTGGCCTGACAATTTTTTTTCCTAATTAATGGAAAATAGATTAGGAACATGCAGATATACTGAAGAGGCTTTTTTGYAGGGATATATTGTCCTTAATGGTCTGGAAAATGGAACCGAAAATAAGCTGACAGAATTTGCAGACCAAGTGGCCTGGGTTTGGTGGGGCTGGAACAGCGAGTGCAGCTGAGGACAGGAGTGGAATTCCAAAGCTGACCTCTTGGAGAACTGATCCAAAGAAATAACAGGCAGTGTAAGAAGAGGTACAAAACTCTGCTTTTAAAAAATGATCCCATGTACAAATAGAGATCAAGAAGATTAGAAAGACTTGATCATTGGCTTTTCATTAGAGTAGGCTCTAGGGTATGTTGTGTAAAACAGGCTTAACATGAGTTGAAAACCACATAGTATTGTGAAATAGCTGAACACTGGGCTGCAGTGTAAACCAGGAATATGGCCTGGAGCATGTGGAATGTTCCTCCTGCTAATTTCACATGGCATGTGGCTTTGGCTGCAGTTTTCTGTGCAATCTGATCACAACTCTTCAGGATACAAGTAGAGCATCTATACCAGAGCAGTAAGAATGATTAGAAGTTTATGAAATTGTCAAAGAAAGGGTAAAAAGTGAAATTGGGTGTCTACAGAAAAGAACCTTAAGGGGAAACAGGATGCATCCTTAGAAAAGAATTCTGTTTAAAAAATCAGAAATAAAGCCAAAAGCAAATCCAAAATTACAAAACAACTTGTTAGAACAAGTAGTAATAAAGTAGAAATTCAATAAGAGTCATTCAGAGTACAGCAGGTGTTAAGCAGCACAGAAAATGTATATCCTTAGAATATGATGCTTCTTTCCTTCTACTTACAGAATTAATGTTCTGTGACTCAAATGTATAGAGTATGATCSAAGATTAACTGGGTGTAATCTAAAATGTGTCCTTTAGTTGATTTGGATGGAATTTAATTTAAAAGAATTATGTGTTTTGTTAGGCAATTCTGTATTTTTTAAAAAGTACTTTTGCTATGGACTTGAAAATGGTAAAAAAGAAAGCTGCTTTTTAGGTGAAATTCATGTTTTAAAAAAATGTCTATTGTATTCTGTGATGTAATAGATAATGTGATGATGGCTTTAGTTTTAGGATTTGCTCAGATGTCTTTMAAGATGTTGGGCCTACATGGAGAAAATGAGAAAGTGCTTCAGAATGTTAACTGCAAATAAAGCTATAGAGGAAATACTCATTCAGTTGCAAGACCATATTATAAGGACAACTTACAGAATTTTCCATCCACTTTTGCAGCTTTGTTAAATGGAGGCATCCAATGCCTTGCATTTTTGGTAGTAAAATTGATTCTGTAAGCCATTGGTACTTGATAAAAAATACCTCACAGAGCATGCAAAGGGCTTTCTTTGTGCTGAAGAACAAGGCTTATTTTGAGTCAYTGCATGCTGCCAAGAATAATAAAGTAATAGGCCCCAAGATGGAGAACAAACATAGAAAGTTGTTGGGATGTAAGCTGCATTTGACTCTAATTCTAATTGTACATAAGTTTTGCATATTCATGTATTTCTTTCTGGTTTTGAGCATCAATAATGACAGATTTCAGAACAGGCTGTGAATCTCACTCTTGCTRTAGTCGCTTGCAAAAACTGCTGATAAATAATAAAATTACTGGGTTTTGTTTGCAGATATCCTGAAAGAAGGATGTACTGAAACTGCATTTAATTGAAGAAAAAACCTTTGAGTTCTCTTTGCAGAGAAGATGGGGCAGATACAAAAAAATGCCATAAAGACTTGAAAATGTTTGGTTTTCTTTGCTTTTACAARCAGCTGCTGCGGTCTTCTTCAGGACGGACAGATGGACAGAGTTAGGAATTGTGATGTGCAGGAGGGTTTCCTTTATCCCTCAGAGTTCCTGCAGCACTTTSCCTCATTCAGGCTGGGCTGTAGGATGGGATTTGACTCTAAGTTCAGAGAGAACTTTGCAGAGGCACCAGGAGCTCCTGCAGATCCCCCAGAGCCGGAGGTGGGGTGGTGCTTGCACAGCTGCTGCTCACGTCTGCTCCGTTGGCCTTTGAGACCATAATTGAGCAATTTCATTAACTCAGGACCAACACTTTGTTTTCCCTTTAATTAAAGTGTCAAGACCTTAACATTTCTCTTGGAAACCAGGTGGGAGTTGTGGGGGGAAGAGGAGGAGAATGGTTTAGTTGTGTTTGTTTGTTCAATGACAGGTGTTCAGTGCTTACAGCCCCGAAGGGAATTCTGCCAGTACAATGTCTCTAACTGTGCAATTCCAGTGCTCTTTGCAATGTTCAGCTGCTGCCAAGATCCCCATTTCTTTCAAGGAGGCAGAGGCACTAACTAGCAGAATGTGTAGAATGCACTGCACAAGATGAATAGTGTTGGGTATCTCAGTTACAATGTTGGTGCAAATTTCATTTCACTTGAAAAATGTCTGTGGTTTTTAGGAAGTGATTTTTCTTGTGTGAGASAAAAAAAAATCTAAATTCCACAAAGGTCTATTTCTAATTATAATTCCTCTATTTTTTTTTTCAAGGTCTGTTTCGTAATGAAAAGTTTATGATGCAGGACTTGGGAAGAGTTGTGTAATAATTTGCACACTCTTTATACTGTTTTAATTTTCAAATCAGTAATTTGCTTGGTGGTTTTGGGTATTGATAAAACAGATAAAGATATTAGTTGTAATTGATACACAACTGCAAGTCAAAATGTTCAGAATKATAATTGTATTTGAACTGGGTAAATAATTACCACTGTTTTTAAAGGAGTATTCTTCCAGAAGTATTTGCAGTCTACAGTCCAGTGGTTAACTGTAGCTTGGTATTCATGGATGTGGCTAAAAAGGCAATATATGAACTACTGCTTGATATAMTTAACAAAAAAAGTAGATTAAATGAGGCCAAACTTAATACTAATTAGGTTTTTTTTTTTGTTTTGGGGTTTTTTCCCCATTTTAATGTAGTTCCACTCAAGTTATTAATGGATAAGACTAGATCCCTTTCAAATTAGTGAAATGTGATTGAAATAYGAAGTAAGAGCTCAGACCCCCAAAATCTGGAGGGAAAGGCTCAGGTGCTGACTGTGGTATTTATATTTTAAATTAACTATTCTGCAGTAAGTTATGGATTTTGCTGTTTCAATCTTTTTTTCCAATATTTAAACAAAGACTTTGCATATGTCAACATCACTTTAAGGAAAAGGAAATTCAACATTAGCATTTAGTTTTCATGGTAACAAATCTCTGACATACCCTAAGAGCTCTGGCACTGCTCACAGTGTTCAGGGCTGTTTGTCTTGTATATTCAAACAGCACTTCTGGSAGTGGAAAGTAAAATCTTAATTGTTTCTGTTTGAATACAATGAAATGAAATAAAATACTAAGTCTTTACTCCAAACAGTTTATGAATTAATAATCAGAGCATTTCCTCCAGAAAATGTGGCACTTTTTCATTGGAGTGTCACATACTATGAGGACAATGTTAATGGATTACAGGCCTCTTTGTAATTGGATTTCTAGTTTGAATTCAGGCTTGACAGGTTTGATCATGATTAMAACTAGTTGTTGTATGATCATGGATCAGTTGATCTTACCTGCTCTTACATGCAGTAAGCAAAGGGCAACCTCTGTCAGCAGGGAGGCTGAGGCTGGGCAGATTTGTGCTGGAACCCAGCCTGAATGATGTCTGTAGATGTGGGCTTTTACACCAGAGGAAAAGAAATAATTCATGTGATGCTCAGACAATGAAGGCAACTCAGATTTGTTTCCACTACATGGAAMCTCTTTGTAAAGAACAACTGCTAAACAATTTTGTGGAGACCTTAGGAATCTTCTCATATTCAGATTTGTTTTTTCAGAAGTGCAGTTTAATGTCTCACTGTGGAGTTTGGCCATGATCTCTGAGCTTGGGGGTAAAAAACAGAATGAGTCGAGTGGTTTCACAGCTCATTCAGAAGAATGCTTTTTTCCTGYTACCTTTCTGAAGTCCTCTCTCTGTCACTGTGGTATTTTCTGAAAAATCCCTTCACCAGGATTTCCTCTCCTGGGAAGCTTCAGTTTCTCCCTGTTTTGCTGCTTTGGAATGTGATTTGGAGAACTGTTTATCAAGCATGTGAAGTGTTTTAATTTAATGTCCAGTCACTGTCCAGCTGTATCAAGGCTCTGAGGAGTCACAKGTTTTTATTATYATTCTWGTCTAGCCTTCTGATGTCTCCTTTCTTTTTCTTTGGTAYAGTTTTAGTGTAGCATTTCTTTTAATATAATATCATAAAACAAGAAATCAGCCTTCTGAGAAGAACTTGGAGTCAAATTCTCATCTCTCACCTYGTCCTAGGGACCCCCTCAACACCACAACACTCACTCCTCCCTAGCAGCTCCCCTTCTCTCTCCTATCTCTGCTCTTTGTAATTTCTCTAAACCCTTTCAGTTAAGGTGCTGAATGACAAAGTTGGAACACACAAGTTTGAAAGCCTAGTTACAGAATTCTGTTACTCAGAACAAAGGCCACACMATGCAGATGTGACAGCAGAACACCAGACACTCAGTGCACAGTTTCAGCTTGCATTTCTTTTGTATATTTTACACCATAGCTCTGTATTTGTTTCCAGGTTTTTCCCTTGTGTATATATAGCTCAGATAATGTGCTATATACTGTAAATTAACCAAAGCAGATCAGCCAGTCAGACATTTATAATTTACTAGAAATCTGAAGCTGAGTGTATTTTTGCAGGAATCCTTCATTCACTGTACAAAGCAGATCTCCCTCATGTTTCTGTAGCACCTGCAAAGAAATTGTTCTCTTGAAGCAGTACAGCAAAAACTGAGATKTGCTGCGATGTGAATCTCTCAAGASTTTATTCCCACAAAAAAAGAGATAAACAAGAAAAAAATTACTATGCAAAATCACAGWTCATAGTATTTTGAAAATCTGTACTCATTAAAAATATTTAGTTTAACGGTGGTACTTGTTAATGTGAAAATGTCTACACTGAATTTCCACATTTCTGGTGTGTAATAATTATATTTAAAAAAAAATTCTGTTTAGATTACTTAACTCTTGTAGATAATTTAGGAGCAATGCATATAGTTGTGACATGTCAGTCTGGAAAGGATGTTAGCAATAGTAGAGGAATTTACAGGCCTCCTTCACACTTGGTGTAGAAATTGTTCTATGCTACAAGATGTACATACCCTGGCCTGAACCCASCAGACAAATAATCAAAGAGCAGCACACAGTCATGGTAATGTAATACCTAAGAATACCCCAATTGTATGTTTTCACATAGATCACAGGGTTGGTTAATGTGAAAATACTGTCCTTGGTTTTTCAATATTGCAAATGAGAAAAATAGTAATGAAGATAGAGATGAAATAGGAGATAATTTTTAAAAGTAAAGCTATCATTTGAGAGAGAAATCCTCATTTTGAGTATATTTTTCCTGGATTTTTTTTWATGTACAGTCAGCTGTATATCATATGATTGGTTTTATCCAAACAATAGTAATTGGAAAGAGATATTCTCTTGAGTTCCAGGCTAGAAGGCTTTGGCAGCTGTTTATTCTGCTGCTTCTGTTCTGTTGTTGGCTACACTTCCCTTCCTCTGATCCTGCCCCTCCAAACTCAGGGTTCATGACCAATWCCTGCCTGTCACCAAAGCTGTGAAGAGCAGTGTGCAGGCTTGCTTTGATCTCAAAAATCCACCCAGGCTGAAATAATCTGGGAAATAACACCGAAGAGAAGCTGACAGGGCTTTGTTGGAATAAYTGTTTATTTATAGAGTTTTGTTCTATTTTAACAAAAGACATCCTATTATGTACTAATTAAGTGTTTTATTACAGAGTTTATAAAAACAGTGAGAGGGGGAAGGCTGAYAATATTTGGAGCACATTTAAGGATAATTGGAGAGGTCTTGTGTTGTATTTGATAACTCCTGTATTGTTTTTAAGAACACAACCAYACAAGCTAATACACTCACATGTTTTGTTAGCCTTGGTGCTAAGTTAACTGATTTTTGGTCTGGGAGTCATAGCAAGGMGCTCTTTCCAGTGTTTGCAGTTTATTTCCATTTTTGTCAGGATACACATCGATTAAGCTTCCACCACCATCTGGTGACATGTGTGAGTGGAGAGCCTCAGTGGCAGAMGAAGAGGCTGGCTGTGCCAAGGCTGTGGCTGGGAGCTTAGTCAGAACATGCCAACACCTGTGCAGGGGACTATTCTTATCAGCTGTGTCAGCTACTCTGCAAGGCTCCAGACTGGCTCACATTTCATACCTTTTGAAGTGGTCCTTTTCTATTTCTTTGTATTAAAAAGTTTGGGTTTTTAAATAACTTGTAAACATCAGAGAAGATTTAAATTAGAGATTTGGAGGTGTCATTGTTGCTCCTGACATTACAAATCCTGAGTTTATTATTTTTAAAGATCTTTTTATTAATTGAATTAATTAATTGTGAATTTCCTGTCAGAAGTAAGTTACTGTAACAAAGGTAATGAGAGGAAACAAGGAAAGAGTAACATTTTTGTCCCTCTCTGCAGCCACATGTGTTTGAGCATCACTTTAGTATGTCATTGGATTGTTTTAGCCATGTTACAGCTGAGATTTGACTTTATTTGTCCTCTCTTTTTGGTGAGTCTGTACCAACACTAATTTGGCTATTTTTAGCTACACAAGTATATGCCTGTGAGAGGTTGATGTAGTCTGCTTTGTCTTCTTATAGCTGCTCACCCAATCACTGAATGCCATTTAGCAAGGGAATTTAACCTTTCAGGTACTTTTTTTCTCAAAATAGTGTCCATACATTTAGCACTTGTTAGTATTTCATCTCTGCAAAGGTGTCCAGCTTCCCTGACATGGAAGTTAGTAGGAATAGGTCATGGAATCATTGGGTGGATTGAGTTGGAAGGTACATCAGGTGCCTAAATGCTTTTGAGAATTTAGGGCTTAAGACYGGRTGGATAATACTGTCTAATAAATTTYCTAAGCTTAAATAGCCAGCTCCTGTTTAGAGTCACCTATCATTATATAGTGTTGCAGTGTAAACTAATTTTCTCTAGTAATTAGTATCATAATAATCAGTTGAACAGCTCTAATGTTGCCAATGACAAGGTTCCAATTTCCTGCCACTATTTTCTCCCTTCTTCCTTTCTTTGCAGAAAAGAATCCATTTTCCTGGTGGTACTTGTTTTCTCCTGGAATGATGGGGTGGACAGGATGGCTCTGGGTTCAGATCCATGCTCTTCAGTGCCAGGGAAGCAGGATGTGCATTAGCATGAGTGAGGCACAGGATCTGCTGGGCTTAGATCAGGATGTTCCAGGAAATGTTTTCCCATTCACTCCAGAGTAGATGACAATTTATGGGGGGAATTTCAAGTTTGGGATGGTTCTCACAGAATCCTCACAGCCTTTCTACATCTGAGACAGAATGCTTCTGCAATTGTAGAGGAATTCAGAAATAGTAAGTGTAGGCTTATTGAAAAATGGTCAAAATTTGTCTGCCTCTACAGAGGACTTTGATAGTGTGCCTTTCTTCTACAGTTATCTTCTAAAAATTGTGTTGAAGGGTTTTCTCCAGTCCTGCTCAGGTAAGGCAGYGTTTGGGGGATTTGGGTTTGAGAAAGCTGTAGTTCTGTTGCTGTGATAAAGATATTGCTCTATTACTGCATTTTACCTTTCTGCTCAAGTGTGCATGCAAGCTTCAAGTACATAAATATATGTATATGTGTATGTATTTATATATATATATTASGTGTCAGTGCAAAAATAGTGGGTTATATATCTACACCTTCCATGCAGTGGTTTTTCTGTAGAAATTTGAAGTGCTGCTCTCAGCTATTACCTTGAAGTTTGCTATTTGTGATTGGTTTTCCCCCTCAGCCCTCTGAGGAARTATCCAGGTAAATCTGTGCTGTTTCATCCCCATGTGCTTTGTGCATTGTTCTGACTRAAATGTTTTAATTAAGAAGAAAAACGCCTGAAATTGTCAAGTGATTTTGATTTTTCTGTAATTATAGCAATGCATCTTCTGCTTTTTTCTTTACATTTTCTTTAGATTCTGAGTTAGAAAAGGAAATTTTTGGAGAGGCTATACCCATCAATTTGATAGAAGCCTCCAAAAATGTCTCTCTGCCCTACTGAGGTTATAGGCACACACAAATAGTGTTTGTATTGGCAGTAATATCTTGGTGAAAAAATCCAGCATAGCTTAATTTAAGCCTAGAAATATGGATTTAGGACCCCACTTCTCAAAGATGATTAGTTAACCTCTATTAATTATGCTCTTGCAACGTTATCTTTTTATTTTTTAATGACTTCTGACTCAAAAGAGGCATCAAACCACTTGAATTTCACTCAGTGCAGTAACATGTCTGATTGAGTTCAAAACTTGGCACCAGGGAAAGAACTAGAAGTTTTTTAGTCTTGATACTCTTTTGGATAGTTTATTAGTTATTTAATATAAAATAGGTGTTTTAATAAGAGACTTCTTAATTTTAAAATGGGTTTTCTTTTCAATGTWTTTGTTCTGGATAAATAAAATAGTTTTGAGAAACTACTGATCAGAGTATAATCCTGAGAATGATCAGAGATGCCATAATCCTTTTTTCAATACCAGTATRTATGAAGTGTAAGGTTTTTTCCACTCCAGAGTAAGGATGTGTGCCTTTAATTGTAGGAATGATAGAAATGGAGAGGAATGATGTCTGATGTGTTTGTGAGGATTACTTTATGTAGTTGAACTGCATTGCTGAATGGGCCCTCTATTTTCTTATTTTCTTCCATAGCACAACCAAAAAAAGAGGATTTTTAATATCTAAGAAATTGCCAGTGTGATTCCAGTCAAATTCTCCATCTGGTCTGGAGGCAGAGTATTACTGAATTTTTCATCAGATAGGAGCTGGAAGCTGGAGAYTTTATTAGGATTTCCTTCAGGGCATGTACTAAGGCAGTCCAGTGGTGCAGTTTATGGCTTAAACATTACAGGCCTTGCATCTGATGTGCAGTAATAGCTGTGATCATGTAGGAAAGTTGTTTAAAAACAACTTTAAATGCTTTTAGTAGYTGCAGTTCCTTTGAGTAGAAAATGTGATGTTGGTTTTACAGATTTACTCTTGGCAGATATTGCCTTCAATACCTGCAGAGGGGAGGCAGAAGCACRAAACCAAGAATTTTGGTTTTGATGTGACAACTGAGGGTAGAAGTGAAAGATAAAAGGAACTGACAGGTGAGGCAGAACACTTGGGAAAGGTGGCAGTGCAGGTTCTCTCTTTGTGCATAGCTGGAATAATTATGTTCTGCAGAATTTTCCATGTAGCAGGGAAGTACCCAGGATTGCATGGAAGCTGGAGAGGAAATAAGAGTGGAAGTTCAGGAAGAACAAGGCACAAAGCACACGGGGGATGTGAATTCATTCAAAATTAATTCATATGACTGTGAACTGCAAGTCAAGAAAGAATGAGGCAATGATAAAGATTGTTGATCATAAATAAGGGGAGAGAAGATTATGGTTTAGAGTTTTAGAGGACAGAAAGTAGAGGGGAAATAAAGCAAGTTAATTAGTGAGTGGAAAGGGGTAGTGGAATTTGTGTGTTGTGAAATCAACAAAGAATGATAGGATTTGTGATGCAGGGAGAACATTGGCAAGGGAAATGTAATTTGCCTACTCCTTTCCACTTGGGTGTGCTCTAAAGAGTAATGTCTCAAGGTGGATTGTTATCCCAAGACTTGTACTAAAGTCACAGAGAAGGGWGCCAAGAAGATGAGGCAGGAACTGGACATTTACTAAAAAAAAGGTTATTTCATATAATRCTAGTTGGAGTGAAATTCAGATTTAGAATTACTTACATTTCTGTGCGTTCTTGCAGGGGGTAAGGGAGAGTCCTCYCTGCTCAGGCACATTCAAAGGGCAGTTAGGCATAATTCTGTGGGCAGGGAATCAGAGATCAAGGGAGGGCTTGAACCCCTGTACATCCTCAAGAACTGGGAAAGTTAAAAGAAAGAGCCTTTGCTAGAGGAGTAGATGGAGRAAACAAAAGTAATAATTTAATACATAAGGATAGTTAAAATAAATTGAAAGGGTACTTTCCTAAAAAGCTGGGAGATATGGCCTGTTTGCACCATTTACTTCTTTGATTTTTCTTCCAACTGATTTTGCATGGTGCTAGGCCCTGTGTGCTCTACTGCAGAATTCCTTGGAGTGTTTGCTTCTGAGGCTGCTTTTTCCCWCTAGCATCTCACTCCTCTTATCTCCAGATTGTCTTTGGTTTATCTTTATCCAGATTTATCTGTAGTAATGGCCCATGAATTAGAATGAGGGGTGCAGCCTGTGATCAGACAAATTGTCCATTTTTCTGGGTATTGTTGGGCTGTATCCCTTTGTGTTGTAGATTTCTGGTGGTGTCTCTGCAAGCATCAGGCTGCAAACTGTGGTCAGTGAATTCTGTGTCTCAATCCTGGCTGTACTAACACTCTCTGAGTCCACATAAAAATATTGATAAATAGCAGTCTTAAAAAYTAGTAAAGCACATTTTTCACACTCATCTTGTGCTGTAGCCACTGCTGAGTGAAATTTGACATCTCCAATAAAAGCTTTGCAGATATGGCAGTGCCCAAGTGCCTAAATTTAGAATGAAATTGCAAATTGTCTTAAATCTCACCATGGATGAACACTTGGGAAGAATTGGTTTCAGATATTCCCTCTGACTTGGCCAGAGAGGATGGAACAAAGAACTTCTGTATATAAACAGGTTTGGAGAGATACAAAAAAAAAAGACAAAATAGCCCCTAGTTCCATCTCAAACTTGTGTGGGTTTGAGGGGCTAATGGTAATAAAAAGCAATAAAAACTGTTCCTTACATTCTTTCTAAGGATAGATGATTCTGAATACAGAAAAAAACCCCAGATCCATTGGGTAAACAATTGCTGTTTGTCAGAGTAAAATTCATTTTAGGTCCCCATGCCATCTGTCCTAACCCACATGAACAAATTGCCTTTCTATTGAGAGTACATGGGCTAAGATTCAAGAATTGAATAAAATCTTGTAGTTTCTGCTATCCCACTTGAAAGCTCAGTGTTTCAATTTTGTAGCTTGGGAGTCAGGTGGTGATAAACTTATTCTGGTTTTTGTCTCCTTCTGTTGTAAGAAATTGTCGCAGGGACATTGTACCAGCAATCTGTGGTTACTTTCAAAACTATATTTAAAATGTAAAAAAGTCCTTCAAGAAATGGAGAAACAAAATAATAGAACTGAGAACTATAAATAATCAGCYACAATCAATGCAAATTACCCCATGATTGTAGAAGATACAATTGTGGAATTGTACAAAATCAAGGTAAATAATGTTGCTAGTATGTTCAAGTCTGACATGAAGTCTTAAATGGAGAATAATCAAATATATTCAGAGATTTTTTTMTTTCTTATAAACTATTTAGCATTTTTGTATGTGACTTGGGGGAAAAAAAGAATCTCCAAAATCTGATTTGTGTTTGAGTTACTGATAAATTTATCAAATGACACACTGATGAGGTCTTTTTCCATGAGGGGAAGTCTGGATCACTTGATAAATGAAAGAGAAAGAAAAATATACTTTTTTTACTATGCTTTTAAAGTTCACAGAATCATAGAAGAGTTTGGCTTTGAAGGGACCTTTAAAGGCCATTTAGTCCAACTCCCCCTACAATGAGCAGGGTAATCTTCAACTAGAAGAGGCTTAATTAGGGTGTTCTTCGTCATTGACTGTGACAAAGGGGACAAAATGTGCTCTTAGTAGCAGTGTTTACTTAGCTGACAGAAGTAGAATAGAATTTAGTAGATGAAAATTGAATCTAAGGACATKCTGGGTTAGAAATAGAGTTGCTTTTTAATAGAGAATGTAGTTAAGCATTTCACAAATGTACTGGCAGTTACAATCAATCCTTCAGCCTTGAAAAAATGRACAATTTCTAAATAGTGGGGGTTTTTAAATCTGTGTCTAGCTCAAGTAGAAATTTAGTTCAGGGAAGTGCAGAGGCCTGGGTTTTGTGTGGTCCAAAATCATTGACAGACTGCAGACATTTTGGGTCTGGTTTCATATKCTGCCTTGCTGAATCTGGAGCAGACTGACTTCATCCCACCTTCAGGCACTTTTAGCAGTTTCAGTTTCACTACTGGCATGTTTGTGAAGTCAGCCTGGCAGAACCTCTTTCATATTCTGCTGTATCCACTTCCTGCAGTGCTGCAAATATTTCTGGTGGTTAGCAGTGATAGATAACCAGCTTTATCACTGTTTGATAAAGTACTTATTGCTTACAAGTGCAGTAATCAATTARTTAGCTCTTTATTATAAAGAATCCATTTCTCTGCAGTATTGACAAGCTGATGGCTTTGTACCTGCATGTCACAGTACTCTTACAGCTTTGTTTTCATTATTTCTCATTATGTGGAGCTTGGGATAATGGTTACTGGCTGTCCTGAAATGGAGTCAGGATGATGAAGTGCCAAGGGGGGGAACATGGACGGCATCTGTAAGGCATAATTGCAAATAAATCAATAACTAATGGCCCCTGAATGTGTTTACCAGTTCATTGTAGTGATGTATGGACCTCTGCAAACCCTGGGTGCCTTATAACAGTTATTGAGATGATTACAGTGGGTACTATGGTCCTGGCAGAAATTAGTGTATCCAGGCTACTGAGAATATAAACACAGTTTCTGAGCTTCCCAACAGTGCCTGAGAAGCAGAACAGTAATGTGAGGAAAAATAAAATTTGTTTGTTCATATTTGGAAAATTAATCAAAGAATGGCAAAATTTAGAACTTATTTGCACCCCTAGCAGTTATGTTTGGATATTACTAGTGGTAGGAGAGCCTTTGGGAACACGTAGTTTTTCTCTTGTTAAAAGTGCAACTGAGATCATGTCARAAGAAATAATTAAATAAGAGAGTTTTTCCACAGGTTTTCACAGTACATGTTTTAGGAATAAAATCACAAATTCAGATGAGTTTTCCTCTGGTTATCCATTATCTGTGGATGAATGGATAACCTTGTATTGTTTGTACTTATGTTTTCTTGGAGAAAATCAAGAAAGCATCTAGATTTTCTAGTTGATTCTACAGTAGGATCCTTCTGTGGTAGAGAAACTTCACATTAATCACTAAGAAAATTAAATATATATGTGTATATATATAAAAATACAATATTGCAACATATTTTGGAGTATGTCAGAAAACTGAAGTAACTTGATGTCTATCGTTTACTCAGCATTGCCTCTTTAACATGATGGATTGTGTGCAGCCTGTGCTGCTGTAGCTTAAAGWATTGCTGGTGTTTAATTGCACCATAATCAAAATTTAAATCTATGAAATAAAATTATAATTGTTAAGAGGTCTATATTTTATTGCACTGTTGTTTATTTTAACATTGATCATAAATGTAGTTGATTTTCAAACATAGACCTTTTAAAGAAAAGGATAGGGCACATCTTTGGGAATAGCACATGGTTATTTGTGACTTAGAAAACTGCCATGAAAATGGATTGCATGCCTCATATCACGATAATTTATTGCAGCATTCTCATAGATGTTCTTTTACTTCTTGCAAAATGATCAAGCTGAGTTTTGTAGCAGTGTTTGCAGTTGTTTATGGTAGATTAAGTTATATACATAGCTGTGTGTACATCTCTATTGTATGAACATATTGGTTAATTAGCTGTGAGACATGTAATGGTGCTCTGAAAAACAAGCAGGAGCACGTTCTGTTGTTACAATGTGGTGATGAGATGATGAGAATCAGGGTGACAAACTGGAAATTACTACCAGTAAAATAGAGCTGGATTTATTCTTTCACATGTGATAAACTTGTGTTCATAACTGCTGTTAATGGTAACCAGAAGTAGATATTTAAAATCTGGGCATATCAGTACTGGTATAGACTTTGTATCTTAGAGTTGTAATAATTTTAAACTAAGAAATTAATTTCAGTTGTGTGTATTAAAYTCAATTCCGCCATGAGGGAGTAGTAAATGAAGAGCTGAATGATCATTATGTCACTCTTGAGACTGTAACTTAACCCAGCACTCAGAATTACTGTACATTCCTGTTCTGGAATAATTTGCTGTGACTCTTCACTCACCTTGTTGACTCTACAGAGACTGTTGGTCATGCAATTTGCTGTGACAGAGAAGAGTAATCGAAAGAAGGGGTTAAAATACATTTGATGATGAGCTGGGATGGTAGAGGTGTTGGAAGAAGGCTGCATGGGGTGTTTCTGTGCAGCATAGATTTCCTTTTGAACACAGAACAGGTCCTCAAGTGTGCCATTCACATACTCTGAAAAAATCCTTCACCCAGGATTTTTCTCCTGGGAAGCTGAGAAGCCTCAGAGAAAATGAAAATTCTTCTCTCATTTGCTTCTCCTGTGTTGTGCTCATGTGGAATGGGTTTGGAGATTGTTTACCCACAGGTGATTGTTTCACTGGATTCTGCTGGGAGTTGTTTTGGCTCTTTGGCCAATCAGGGCCAAGCTGTGTCAGGACTCTGGAAAGAGTCAGAAGTTTTCATTATTATCTTTTTAGCATTCAGTAAGTATCCTTTCTGTATTCTTTCGTATAGTACAGCATTCTTTAATATAAGACACTATCATAAAATAATAAATTAGCCTTCTGAGAAYATGGAGTCATATTCATCATTCCTGCCTTCATTGGGGCACCCTGCAAATACAATACTCAAGCSATGTTGGAGGTTTTTTAAGGATTGCTCCTTCTCTGAAGAAATTATCTGTTCATCTTTATATAGCTTAACCCTTTGTCTTCCACTCAGTGTGAGTGCAGAGCATCTTTAGCCTAGTCCTTGTTCTGTGGTCAGTCTTGAGCAAGGCTCAAGGAGCTGTTTTGTGTTTCTCTGTCAGAGTCTCAGAATGCTTTGTGTTTGAAGGGACCTTAAAACTCATCTCATTCCATGCCCTGCCATGGTCGGGAACACCTTCTGCTAGACCAGGTTGCTCCAAGTCCCATCCAGGCTGGCCTTGGACACTTCCAGCCTTGTCCTGTGGCTCCCAGCTCCCAGGGCAGCTGCCTCCAGTGCCCAGATCATGTTCCAGTCTCCACACTGGGCTGTCCTGTTCATCCTTAACAGCATCAGCCACAGCTGTGTAGCTTTCAACTGAGAAATGTGATTTACTTGGGCATTGGAGAGGAAGTTTAGCAGAAGCTAAAACAGTAGTTTTATTTCTGTAGTGTTGGGCAGTATGCTTGGCAGAGAGTAATTTTGCATTTTATACTGTTACTTTCTGAAATAGTGGTGATAAAGTTAAACAAGCCCTGGTGCTGAAGACTGGAAGAAAGCTATTGCATTTTAGTGATGGATCTTTCTATAATTGTCATCTTCTTACTTTTTCAAACCTCTCTGATTATTAATCATATCTGGCTAATCAAATCTGGTTTTAATAGCTGCAGTAAAAGAAACAAAACCAGTGAAGTGCTGAAGCTTGAAGTTTATCCTTTTGATAGTAGAAAATAATTGCAGTATATTTATCAATGAGTGCTAATGAGAGCTCTAGTCCAAAAGTGATTGAGTGTCTGTGGCATGGTCATACATTGAGTAGTGGAGCTTTCTAGTTTTTTATTGCAGAGGCAATGGTTTGACTTGATGTGGCAGAGCCTTAAAACTGACATTGTCAGGAGCAATTTCAAGTGCAAATTTACTGTTAGCACCAGTTCACAAACTGTCTGAAGAGMTACACTAGCCCTGAATTTGAAGACTGAACCGGTTTTACCATTGCTTTTTTAATTAATCTGGCTTTTACTGCCTATTACAGAGTATCTTCATGWTTATTTTATTAAAACAGGAAAAAATGTCAGCATTATAAACTGAATAAGGAGGAGTTATGTGGCCACAACCTTTGTAGCTGAGTTTTAYGGTTTTTATTAGCAAGCCAAGCAAGATGGAGCAGGCAGTAAAAGTTTTACTACACTCTCCTGCTATTGCTTTCAACTTCCTTTCCTTACATTTCAGATGTTTATAAAATAATTGTGGTCATGATTAGCATAGTAAAATAATGTACAAATGTGTTGTATTGTGGTTACTATAGACACTAGAGCATTTTGAAATCGAGTTGTTTCAGTATTAATTGTACAACAGTGCCTGCTGACTATTTCACTGCTGCATTATGCTCAGWGGGTGCACTAAATACCTTCATTTCTTTATACTCTGATAGAAAAGGATACCCTGTCCCTTCAATTACAGGAAATATGAAAACAAAGTTAAATCATGCTCAGCTACTATATTAGATGTCAGTTTTTCTGTCACTCTTTCAGCAAAGCTTTTTAATATTAGTTTAATACTTASCTGCCTGACATTTGGTTCCTTCTGAATCTGCCTACCTGTAGTGGTGCAAAACTGAGCTGCTCCGAGAATAGACTATCAGGGTTTTCTTCATGGCAAAGAGGGAGACAGGAACATTCATTCAGAAATGAATCTTTCTTCATTTACTTTGAGACTTTAAACAATTTTGAGTATAGCCAACAAGAAGTAAAATGGTGTTTGAAAATCTCAAACTCTAGTTTGCTGTTTAACTGTTTTTGCTTATTTGACATATTTTATTTTTGATAGTCTGGGAAGCAAGATTAATTCATTGTCAGCAATTGCAGCCAAGAGTATTTTTATTCTTATTTATAAGTTTCTTTTTTAAGAGTGTTTTGTTTATGCACACATTTTGAATTTATGGATTCTCAGTAATCCTTAAGTTGTTTTGAAAGTTGGGACAAAAATGAGTGTAAAACTCAAGCCGTGTTGTGAAAACGACATATGTAATRAGTAGCTTCTGAATACACCTACTGGTTTCCATGAGACTGCTYTGATATTTAAAAACCAAAATATGGAAATTTCAATATATTGAAACAGGTTTAAAATAAAAATAGACAAAATATGTTCTCCATAATGTAAGTGTATCAGATTTTTCAGGAAAAATAAGTGAACAATTATTAAAATTCTCTGTGACTTTGAATAAAAGGAGAATTTCAGAAGTATGTCAGTAGAGCTATCAGTGATTAGTTCAGGACTCATTTTAAGTACAGAAAAACAGAGACAATGCTGATTCTTGGGTAAGAATTGAGAATAGACTATTTTCTTGAGAATATTTAGTGTTAGACTAAAGTCAGACTGTCTTGCTGAGTCCTGGACATAGACAGTTGTGGTGTTGTGAGGTCCCCAGGATGAGGTGAGAGATGAGAATTTGACTTCATGTTCTCAGAAGGCTGATTATGTTATGTTATGTAAGTTATGTTATGTTAGTTATGTTATATATTACTATACTAAAGAACAGAGAAAGGATACATCAGAAGGCTGAACAAGAATGATAAAGAAAAACCCGTGACTGACTCCTCAGTCCACCACAGCTGATGGTGATTGGACATTAATTAAAAACAATTCACATGCTGGATAAACAATCTCCAGACCACATTCCAGAGCAGCAAAACCTGGAGGAGCTGAGGCTTCTCACCTTGCCAGGAGAAGAAATCCTGGTGAAGGGATTTTTCAGAAAATATCATGGTGACAGACAGTAGCTGTACCCTAAGAAGAACTTAATTTTCATTACTTCACATTTCTGARAAAATATCTACTATTTGCTTTTTAAATTGAATGTATGGATACAGCAGCACCTGTGACTGTGCTCCTTGTGCATGTCTGAACTGCAGTCTTAGAATGACCTTGACAGCTTTCAGATTGGAACTGCTGATGATAATGGTCATTAATTTTTGCAAAAAGARAAGGTTGCTCCTTCTCCTCCCTCACTGAAAGACAGTGATCACTAATTTGCTGTCTGGTGGGCTTTGGCTCACTTAAGATGACTCTCTTTTCTTTCAGAGTTATAGTAGCAAGGTTTGAGCTTGATCCTGGTTACAGAGTGAAGGTGCTTCCTCAAWTGACTTCAATTTTTAACATCTGAGTAAGGAGAAATTCAACACTAGCTATAATAATGATATAGACAAGGCCAAGCTGTGATTTAGACAAACTGATTTGAATGTTTTCTATTAAACTCTACAACATTTTTCTCAGCTCTGAGATGATTTAGATCAGTTCCACTTATCTATTCATTGCCTTCTGTATGTTTTGACAAATGAGTCTCTTGTGTCTTTCTGGAGGAAAAAGGAAGCTGTAGACTTGCTCTGAAGAGCCCTGCTGTTGGAAGAGTAAAGGCAGTCTTACTGGAAAAATTCAGGACAGAAAAGAGATATTTCTAATGACTTTAAGGGTAAATTTTCTTAATTGCATGACAGTTTGCATTAAGACAAGGCTTTTTATCTTATAAGGGRAAATTAAGGAATGGCTTGAGACTCAGAAGAGATGAGTTCAGTTTACAAGCTGTCCTAGAGMATTTCAGCTTGATACGGGGTAAATCACTGAATCCTCTTCTGGTTCAGGCTCTTCAATTAAAAGGGAAAAAAAGGCAACTAAAGAAATTCCAAACAAACAAAAGAAAGGCAAGCTCTTCTGGTTTGTTTTTTGTACATGAACCTATGAGGTCTTAAGGCACGAAATGCCTTTATGACTTCACACAATTCTGACTTCTATAGCCTTCTGTCTTCTGATATTTTAGACAGCTGTGGAAATACTGTGTGTAAATGGCTCAAGAGTTATGGTAAATTTTAGTGAGTGGCTGATTGTTGCACCTGTGATTTTAGGTAACAGAGGGAGTGTACTGTCAAAGGGACAGGTACCRTTTACCCTTGTCAGTGACTGAGGACAGGCATTCAGGAGGGTTTTGGTTCATAGAGATTCTTCCTAGGACACTGTTTTGAATGTTCTGTTCCTTGCCTTTGGTAATGGAGGAAAGTGGTTTTTAATGTCACAGGCAGGAAGTGCATTAATTCCTATTTTATATGGATGTGAGAGAGAAGCTTGGTAGGTTTTTATTTTTGTCACTCTAYGAATGTCTTGTACCTAGCAGATAAAGGAGTGAACAAAACCACAGTATATTGCTTTGGCTCCTTAGCACTCAGGATGTTCTCCTGAATTTTGGCTTGCACATGGCCCTTGCCCATGCTGAAGGAACATCAGACTTTACAGTCAATGCCTGAAAAAGTTTTAMAAGCCTTGTTATGCAAGGTCTCAACTTGTGTAATGTAGTCTCTTTTACCCTTAGGATTTAGCAATTGGAAATAATAGAATAAGGATTAAATAATGAAACTTGATTGGCAAAATTTGTCAGGGGAGAGGAGATCTCTTCATGCAGGYATTATTGAACAGTTCTATTGTAGCAAGTTTTTAGGATAAA
Source organism: Cardinalis cardinalis (assembly GCA_014549065.1). Lineage (NCBI taxonomy): Eukaryota > Metazoa > Chordata > Aves > Passeriformes > Cardinalidae > Cardinalis > Cardinalis cardinalis. The sequence goes on along the minus strand of JACDOX010000087.1, from coordinate 24,610 downwards.
AATACYCCATTTATTCCACAGTTTGTGTCTGGGGAAAAAAGTCACACTGTGACTTGTACCTGGTGGGGAGCTACTGAAATCACCATTTCATCTGGTCATGAAAAGTGATCCCACTGTTCATGCCAGAGGAACTATAGGTATGAATTATCTCAGCAGAGGGCAAGTCTCCTGCTCTAGTAGAGTACAGGATTACCACTGCAAAGGATGCAAAGGCTCCAGTTTCAGAAATATTTCAGATCCTTACAATGGWGTTACAAAAAACCTTAATATTTTTATATTATTCTATTTTTTCTGTATTTTTCAATGTTACAGCAATCATTTACAGCACTATCTCCTGAAGCAGTATCTGGGAATTTTCTTCTACTGTAAAATGCAAGACTTTGTGTCACTTCTATTCAGAGAGCCTTGCCTTTCCTAGGCTTGTTTCACTCTGAAATGAGGAAGTCTGGTAGCATTTACTAATTGGTTGTGTTCCAGAAAGTGAATGAGAACAATTTGCAACAAGCATGCTGATTTTATGCCTTTGTTATATTATAATCTGAGTTGTTCAAATTTGTAAACCTTGAAAGGTAGAACTCTGTAAGAAAAGGACTACAGAAAGCTTCCAAGAGTTGCACAGAGGTACTGACACATGTTGGGACTATACTTACCTTTAGTTARTGTGTGTGTGTGTGTAAGAAATACTGCAGACTTATTGTAATTGTTCCTAAATTTGGAAAATCTATGGATTTTTCTTGAACTGGATTCAGAGATCTTCAGGAATATTATGGCAGAGACACAGTCAGAAGTTGATATGCAGTTGTATAAAAATGTGGAACTTTAGCCAAAACCACATTCCTTGTTGGATTAATGATGCCAGATTAATCTTTCTTTATGTATATGTACTTGACGTATTTATTTCCTAATTCTGAATATTGCAGATTTATTACCTTTGGTTTTTTTGCAAAAGTAGGTGTCTTGCTAGTATCTGTGTTAAGCAAAGGATGACTTTGCTCATTTGCTTCTCCATTAATGCCTCAGGTTTTAGCTTTTCTATTTTTCAGATTCTGTGCTGCTTTAGTGTGTGGGTCTGGGCTTCATATTAGGGCATGGTGAGCTCTCTGCACAGAGCAGGGAGACAAAACAATTCCTTCTGTAGCTGAGGATCAAGGACAAATGATCCAGATTTCAGGCCCCAGAGCATAAACAATATGGACTGAAGAGAGGAAAACAAGAAGGATGGGACTTCATGGGCTAAATCTATAATTGGACAATTAACTCCAATATGCAAATGAACCAGAACTTATAAAAGTGAGAGACCTCTTGATCAGTTGTCCATTTTGTGACCATTTTGGGTCCATCCTGGGTGCAGCCCTGGCTGGGCTCTTGTGGTGCCCAAGGTGGATCCATTGGGGCCTTTTAATAAATCCCTGCTTTATCCTTTAATTCTGTCTGGCTTCTGCCCTAGGTCAGCCTTCACAAGGCATACCATGATTTCCAGATTCTGTCTTTCTCTCTAGTCAGAGAATTGACAATTGTCTGATGTTAGTCAATATTGCAAGTCCCTACTGCTCCATGGATTTTGGAGTGGTTTTGTTAGGCTGTAGCTGTGATTGAAGCCACAGTCCACTGAAACATATCTCCCAGGTCTTGGGTCTGGAATAGATGTGCTCAGACTGATCATTAAGTCATTAGCTTAGTGATCTTCATAAGTTTAGCTTGGGTTAATGGCACCCTTTTAGGACAGTGCAGGGTGTGGAGCTTCTGAAACTGAAGACAAACAGATATTCTTGTGCTGCTTTGTAGTTGGGAAATTTGCTTTATGGTCACTGCTGCAAACTATCAGCAAACAGGATGGYTGCTATCAAGTTTAGTGCAAATAAATACTAAAAAGACTTAGTGGTTATCCCTGCTGTGTGTGTGTGCTTTCAGATTAAAACACAGTGATTTTATTCCCTCCTTAATCTTAGTGTTTGATGGGCATTTTAAAGAGTACAGTGATTTCAGTCTCCTTTAAAGCTTCTCACAGCAGGACRTCCTAAAATGTTGCAAACAGAAGCCATCAGCCAGGTCTTCAGCAAACTGTAGTGTCTTGGAAAGTGGTTCTGTAATGGCTGGTGCAGTCCTTAAAATATATTGTGCACAGTTACCCTCGTTACATTCTTTAATGACAATCTATTTTTAATAAAGCTATTTAGCTTGGTTAATTAGAGCTAGTAATAAATCTCCTAGTCTGCTGATTAATCTTAGGAAATACCTTAAACCACAGCAATGGAAAATGAGGCTGTAAATTGGCTACATGTATTTTGACTTTTTATTGGCATTATCTTTATAAGAAAGATCTTCTGAAGAATACAGCAGCTTTGCCTCTGGATGCAACTCRTGGAGCTAACCTCCCATGGAAAACAGGGATAGAAAACAAATAGGCCATGGAAAAATGGAAAATAACCCATGCTTGTAGTCTTACTGAGGGGCTTGATATAAACCTTCCTTCCCAGTTCTTGTCCTGTGTTTTATGTCAGGACAAGACATAAATAGAAGGAATATAATAGTGTCTTATTAAAYCTTAAATTGTAGGAATATGATTTGAAAAAAACTAATTATTAGTCTTCAATTGTTCTGCCTGCAGTCAACTTTACCAATATGTATCAAAATTWATAAAATCAGGACAACAGTGATGTAAAAAATTATGCAAATTGAWTAGAATAGGAAAAAGTGTGGAAAAATAAGATACATTTATTTTTTCAAAATACTAATATAGATAGATTGTGTGAAGTTATGCAGCAAAATAGTAATATAGATAGATACATTGTGTGAAGTTATTTCTGAGAATTAATAATTTTGTTTTTCTGCAGGATTCAGGGTTCCCTGTTGATGCTGAAGGGACCCTGTCCTTTGAGCATGCTAAAGAACAGACTCAGCCCCTGAAATCTGGACAGTATCAGCTGAGCAGCGTTTTGAAGGTGCACGAYCTCGCCGTGAGCTGGTAGGAGCCATGAACAGTACATTAATTTTATTATGTACACGTGGAGTTTTATTTTTCAACAGGTCATTGAGAAACGTTTAGTGTAAGTAAATATCTGAAAAATTACTGGCAGCAGTCAGGGGGACTTCCTCTCTGAAGGATGACACAGTGGAAAAAGTGRTCATGAAATGCAGTGGGAGTGTAAGTACAGTAAAACACCTGGGCAGACCTTTACAGACTGAGATTTATCTTTTATGTGGGAAGAGTGGGATTTGGTTAGTAAGTATAAAAACAGAAACCAGAAATTACTGTAAACTCTGGTTCCACAAAACTGAATTATTGTGCTGAATATTTTTGCAATTTGTATTTGATTGTAGTTTATTCCTCTGGGTCAAAAATCAGAAGAGTTTAAATTTAGATTGGCTTGTAAGCAATGACATTTCRGGGCTTGCTAGCTGCAGCTGAGGAAGAATAAACCTAAAAATATTAGGAAAAAAAAAGAGTGAAAGCTCATAGTAAAGTTCTAACAATTCTGTTACTTTGACTAGGTTTGAATATTATTTTAAATTCATTTTAAAAAGTCTATGCATTTAATACTTAAATGCAAAGGTCACAGTTGCTTTGGTAACTGCCCACATTTTGCAGTAAATAACCACCACAGTGCTGTGAGCTTTGGCCTCCATCAAGAGGRTTCTGCTTGGGCTCCCAGATGCTCAATTTTGGGTTTCAGTTTCTCCCAAATGACATGATCATATTGGTCTAAGCATGAAGGACAGCTTGCAGCTGGTGTCTCTGTGCTGCTGCTCAGAGGAGCCTGTAACAAATCTACCCAAATATCAGTGGGTTCTTTGGCTTATCTGAWGGACACCAGGTTCAATAATAGTGTGTGTTTAAAAAAATACAAACCAGAAAGAAAACCAGTCTGGAGAAGGAAGACACTTCCACACYGGGCAAGATTTTCAGTGGATCAGGRTGGGATAAGCATCCARCTGTGACCCTTCCAAGCTGCAGCAGCACAAGCTGTTGGTGTCTCACAGGCTCGAGTCATCATTTCCTTGTTAAAAGTCTGCCTTTACCTATAGAGAAAGCCAGGTTTCAGTTGCAAAGTACTTCTGAAMGTTGTTACAAACTACTTGTGAATCTAGAAGGATTTAATATGTAATTAAAAGTCTTAGAAGCTCTGGTCTAACCAAGTTTTTCCATTATTTTGTAGCTGAACAGCAGCAGRTAAATATGGTCATGTAAGACTGTTTCTTGTTTTGTTTCTCTTTCTTGAATTATATTTTTATATCATTTCTGTAGATCCTTCTATCCAGTGTTTCTAGTTATTGCTAGCAGAGGTACTTAATGTGCTGAGAAAATAGAAGTATTCWTTGCAATTCATAACTGGATATCACACCTTAAGGATACAGTGCCACTTCAGCCAGCAATTTTCTAAAATAAAAATAAATTGGATGTCCTTAAACTTATTTGGAAACACTTTAGAACTGGCTTGGAGAAACAACAACTGTAGTGAAAGAAACCTGCCAGAGAGAATGTGTGTTTAATTTTATATACTGCAAATATGATGTTGACTTTCATGTAARTATGCTGCTTTAAAAAAAGTGAGAGTCTGGGATAATGCTCTGAAATTAACTGAAATGCTTCTTTTAAAAATGTGATAACATAAAATCATGTAAAGAACAAAAGAATTTTAAGGTGTGATTGAAAAAATATAAACAAAGCAACTGAACTTCTTCCATTTGCTTAAAAAAAGTCTTTGTGTACATTGGGGGGGTGTGGTTTCTACACATGTGTCCATATCTGAAGAAACATTTAAAACATATTTAAATTAACAAAAGTTTTTCCTTTATGAATACTGCTACTKAAAATCAGCCTTTTCAAGTTTGCAAAAGAGAGATTGTCTTATTTTTCTTGGGGATGCTAAAGGCTCTACGGTAGCTTGCTTTGCCTTTTTTTGACAATGTTTCCTACAATAATTTTTTGAACACCCTCCTCAATTTCAAGCAAATTTGACAGAGGAATAACAGACTCAGCAAGTCCTGAGGCTCCCAAGAGAACAGATCTCTGTTCAAGAAAGGRTCACTGTTAGGATCCTGTTGGCTGCAGGTGAATGAGAACTCAGAGAAAAGGGATGTTGCAAATTTTTTGGAGGAAGAGCTGCAAATGGAGCTCATACCTTATTAGATGCTATAGGATCCAATCCCATGGCACAGAGGTAATGCACACAGAGCTTGGTTTTTTAGTTTGGCACAGCAGCTATTCAGTTCTGAATTTAGTTTTCCAGAGGTTATTAAATGCATAAATCAATATTTTTCAGAGAAGAATGACTTAGATTAAATTATTTGTGTAGGGAATTAAATAAAAATAGCCCATCTAAAGAAATTTCAAACATTCACTAAATGTTTTTCTAGTAATTATAATTGTATATCTGATTTTACAGACACAAGGGGAAATCCATATGCACTAGATGAAAATTAAGTTTTTCTCACCTATGAGGCCCAATTTTTCTCACCAGAACCAGTATATTAAAAGGACAGAACGGAATCTGATTTGTGTATGGGTATTACTGGGTTATTCTACATTTCCATAGAAACTGGAGCACCTGCAAATCCAAATTCACAGATTGCACAAACTCACATAGATTAGTTCTTCAGACCTTCATCAGTATTCATTAAAATGCATCTTAGTGAAAGGGGAGGAGAAATCCCTTGGGAAACCATGTTTATTTGCTGCTAAGCTGAATGATTCCCACTTCTCAAATCATCTCACAGGCATTCCTTTTCTGCATTGAATTCACATTGCTCCAGTGTCCTTTTAAATATCCTGGTGAATCTTACCGTGCCTACAAAGACTGTACCAAGATCTACAGTGGCTAAAGGATCTTCCTTAATCTTGTCCACTTTCTCCTCACTGGCTTTCTGCATCTTTGCTTTAACATTTTGTCTTGCTTCCCACAAAAATTACCTCTGCAGTCACCACCTGCAATGCTACATCTGTCCTGGTTTATCTTGTCTTCACTTGGGAAAAGAAAGGTGGCTACACTAACAGGATTCAGTGCATTTTCAATGTTTAGCACAGTGTTGGAAACCAGGAAAATGCCAGGAATTAAGGTGGAGAGATGACTACCCAAGAAGAAGCTGAAAAATAAGCAGTAATCATCTAGGCTGTTTTGGTAATTTTTTAAGATGTCRTGGTCTTCCTTTCCCCCTTTCYCCCTTCCCTTATAGATTCTGTGATTCTGTTTTAAATGGATGTTTTACCTCCTAGTATACAGGCATAAATAGGAAATGTATGTTATTCTTATTTACATGTAACCTGATGTTCTCAAATCCTTTATCCTTATTTGATGTTTTGTRAAATAAAAAGATAGAAAATTCTTCTAGTAAGCTCAATGCTTACCCGAGCTATGCTCTAATGCTCTGCCTAGGCACAGTAAAAATAGAAAGGTAGAGATAATAGTAAAGAAAAGCAAATACAAAATGTTTAGTGATTATCTCACATTTCCTGATTGGCCCAGGAAATAAAGATAACTTTTCAATAGAGTCTAATTCATCATTATATCTTGCTAGACTGGTTTCCCCTATTTTTATCAGTAGATTCCAGAGAAGATTTTATGAACTTATCTCCTTGGGAACCATGCAAATTGACTAGTGGCATAAAATCGTGTAACTGAAATTTAAGGTACAGTCTTGTAGAGCTTTSTGCCAAGAGATCAAGGTAGGAAAGCACTGCAGAACCCTGGACTCTTTTCAGAGGAAAAGAGTTCAGATTTCCCACTTTTTCTCCTTAACAGCTGAGCACATATATGCACACAGATGCACATCCACATCACMCAGAGGAGCCAGCTATGCAGGGCAGAGAATCTTTTGAGTGTTGGCATGAGGAAATTCTTYGGAATTAGATTATAGCCTGAAGTTCTGCTGCAGAATGGGTGGTGTTGGTGTGCACTGTCTTTCAGAGTTCCACATGCACTAGACAAAAGTTTTTCATTTACCTGGTAAGGTGGGGAGGYACAGGGAGTTTGGCAGTGTGTGAAGAACAAGGTGTTTTGTTCTGTCAGTCAGATTTGACACTTGCTCTGGACTATGTTTTGCTCCTTTCTTTTTCATTCTCAAACTTCAACTTTCTTAGAGTTATAGAGTTAAGTAAGATATACCTGTGGGAAGAGCAGGACATTGAAATTGTGCTGGATGTAAACAAAGTAGCCCAGATGATTTTTAAGCAAACATCTTGGKGGTTCTTTTTATTGCTGCTCCTCTTTACCAAGAGCTCTGCATGAACATCTCAGAGCAGCTTTGCCATGGTCTGTCTTGTCACTACCCTTGATTTCCTTTTCTGTGATGCCTGTGGAGTTCTGACAACAGCCACCCTGATGGTTTGCTGAGACTGCTGCCTGTCAGGCTGACAAATGTTGGCTCCCTTTTTCCTGTGTTCTGCCCATTTGTTTCCATCTCTCTGTTGCCTTAGAGCTGGGGAAGTAATGTCATTTTATTCTCTCTCTGAACAATGCCAAGCCAAATAGGGTCTGTCTACCAAGAGGTGATCAGTCATATGGATCTTTGTGTCCTTGTGTAACACAAGGTAGGAAAGAGGGTTCAAAGTCCAAAATCCAATGAGGAAATTTCCTGTTGAAGAGTTTATTGAGGTAAAAAAATCTTTACTAATTATTYAAACTCTCTTCTTGCCTCCTAGGGCATTAGGAAAGATTTTTTAAAATTAAATTACATTTTTCCATTAACAGTAAAACTTTTTAATTGTGCCATCATATGCTGATTTCTTGCATGAGTAGCCAGAGTGAATTGGAGATTTGCATTAGCAACATGAGCTGCTGCTTAATTTTGCTACAGAAATTATACCTGTTTTTAAAGGAATATTACATACAGACATCTCTCATACGAGGTAAGTCAGAGAGAGCTGGGGCTGCTCAGCCAGGAGAAAAGAGGGCTCAGGGGCAGATCTCATCCATCAGTGTGCACAAATATTGAAGGGTGCTAAAAGGTGCCCATAAACACTCACATTAGTGTGTATAAATTAAATTAAGTCTAATAATACTCAACAGTGTATTCATGCTGTTAATTTTCATATCTGCTGAAGAAGGGGAGAGTTGCAGAATTGGATTTTTATGTGTGCTGAAATATTCAAATACTCAATTTAGCTTCTTTTGAACTATTCAAATTGTGTGTCTTTTCAAAAACAAAAGCAATATGAGTGGAAGCCTGGGTTAATCTTTATCTCCTTGTATATATGACAAGAAATTCCTGATTCTCATGTTTTATTTTCATCTCTCCATTTGATCAGCCTTTGAATATAGTTGAAGAAAGTAGTGCTAGAGGTGGTTAAATGTAAAATTAACAAGTCACTTAGTGCATTTTCCATGGCACAAGGGACAAAACCCAGCAGCTCAGCTTGGATCTCTCTGACAGATCAGTCTGTACACTTGCAGTAAGGGTTTTTCATGATGTTTTAAACATTTAACTTTCCCAGATAAACCTGTCAAGTCTTTTAGCATCAAATTAATGTTGTTAATAAATATTATATCTCTCTCTCTTTGCCATATAGCAAGTTCAAGTACTTTCCTTTGAAAAATTCTTGCAATTAATGCTTTTTTTCCCCCCATGACTGGCCTTTATGAGTAGTATGAATGTGTATTTAAACTGCACATGAAGTTCTTACCCTTGTGCAAAGAACAAGTGATAAATAACCCTAAAGCCTACAAGTGTGGGCACACTCCACRTCACTTACAGAGGTTGGGAAGAATATTTGTRTGTGGTGTTTGTGAGGTCCCCAGGACGAGGTGAAAGATGAGAATCTGACTCCAAGTTCTCAGAAGACTGATTTATGTTATGTTATGTTTTATGTTATGTTTAATGTTATGTTATGGAAATTATATACTAAAACTATACTAAACTCTAGAGAAAGGATACATCAAAAGGCTAGAAAAGAATGGGAATGGAAGAATGTGATTGATTCCTCAGAGTCCAACACAGCTGGTGGTGATTGGTCATTAATTAATAACAATTCTCATGGAACCAATCAAAGATGCACCTGTTGGTAAACAATCTCCAGAACACATTCCCAAGCAATCAGATAATTATTGTTTTCATTCTTTTCTGAGGCTTCTCAGCTTCCCAGGAGAAGAATCCTGGTGAAGGGATTTTTCATAAAATATCATGGTGACAATTTGTGTGTGCCCTGCCAGCCTCGTGCATGTCCTTATGTGCCCAGCAGTCCTGTGAGACAGCATTATCCTCTTGTGAAATCATTCCTGCTAGATAGCCCAAGTGGAAGATCCAGAAATTAAATTCATGTCTTCCAAGTCACACTTGAGTGCTTTAACCCTCCATGGCAGAGTAGCACTGTTTTCTATACAAATTAAGWTAATTTCTGTCTGCATTAAGGCCCACGTTGTAATGGAGGGATTGTTCCACAGACTTATTGTACAGCTCTGCAGCARCTTGGACACAGTTTATGTGGAGGGAGCACTCAAGAGGAAAATGTCAGAAGCAGTTTAGCTCCCTGTAATGCAGTTTAATAGAGAGGAAAAGTGAGCTCTCCGTGAGTAATCAGTGAGAACTGTGTGGCTCACACTTGGGTAAGCTCTGGGAGGCCTTGCTGCCCTGGCAGGAGGAATGCTGAACTCCTGGCTCCAACCCTCTCACCCTCCTTTGGAGCTTTTCCCATCTAATASAGCAATGGAAGGGGAGTGAAGGGTTCCCTTGGCTCCACCTTTCCTAAATGTTCCTTCCTGTTCATCTCTAAAGCTTTGGGCTATCAGAGTCTTTAGAAGCCTTTTTGTTTCTCATTAGCTCTGGCCACCAGGGATGGCTCCTGAGGGAAGGCCTTGGCTCTGGCTGGAACAGGCACTTGGAAACCAGAGCAGCAATAATCTGAAGGATAATCTCAAGGCATGKTGTGTATTTATGGTGCACACATGAGAAGAGCTGGGTATCTCTGTAATTTTATTAGTGAACAAGCATCTTTACCAGAAAAAAGGACTATTTTTAGGCAGGGTCRACAGAGGGAAAGAATATAGTCTATTTTCTTTTTATTAGCTATCTTCATAGTTATTGAGCAGATTTTGCAGAAGMAGTGCTTGTTTGCAAAAGAAAAGATTGTAAAAAGATATGGTTGTAACTTTATTGAGGCTCTTGTGTATTCTCCATAGAGCCAAAGGTCTGATGCCTGGCAACTGTCACTCTGCTAGRTTGCTTGGCTTTTGCTGGTTCTTCCCAATAGTTTGTGGACAGAAAAGGCTGAATAGATTGGATTATAAWTTTTCTGATAAGTATTTAACTGAAAGCAGTCATCTTGTGGTGATCTGACTATTCTGGGCTCCAAATGCACTAAACTCACAATATTTAATGGACATGAGACATGCTGTCAGGCACAGGGTGGGGTTGTTGGGGTGTCCTGGACATGGCCAGGAGTTAGGCTGGAGAGTCCTGGTGGGTCTCTTCCAACTCAGGATATTCTATAATTCTGTAATTCTATATTGAACACATGTAATATATCAATAATAAAAGAAATTTTGACATTTGTCAGATGGGCTGATACACTAACCAAAGRCGGTTTAAAAAGAAGTCACCTTATAAATATATCTCATGAAGTATGAACAAGATGTTGAGATTTTCTTGAAATGGAGTATATTTGTGAACTTTAAAAGGATACTAATTAGCATGGGGGAATTGATATAATGGGTTTTTTTTTCTTTAGAAAAGAAAAATGCTAAACTTTAGRGTTTCTAGAAGGTGACTAATATGTGTCATGACACTTCTTTCACTTTGATAGAATTCTAAATAATTATTCACAAGATCCTCATTGAAGTTGCAATACTGAATTTTTCTTGTAAACTTAAAAGCCATTTACATTTTTGTTATATATTTACACCCATTCAGAACTACTATTTGTCAAGAAACAAATACTTTCTTTAGGATGGTTAAAAGTTTTGTTTTGATTTCATGTACCCCTTTTTACATTTTCTAGTCTTGGCAATGAATTTTTCCATGTAAAGAAATACATAACTTTGGGGAAAGTAAATTTTTTTTAAAAGTTGAGTTTGTAGGCAGTCACAGCAAGATGTGTGTATAATTAGCCCATAGATGAGTGCTTTGTTTTCTGGGAAAGTCCATTGTGGACTGGTTTTCCTGAGAATCAGAGTGTTCAGGAATAATACATGGTGGTAGAAAGAAAGGAAGAGGAACATAATAGGAATAGAAGATGAGGCCAAATTAAAAAATATATTCTAAATAGAAGTAACTTACATAAATACAAGAATAATGCATAATGTTCAAAAGTCATCAGAGGGAATATAGGTGTGCTTTAATGAGGAATTTTACTTGCCAAAGCGTTTAATACATTGCGCTTTTCATTCTTTGATGCTATCCTCTATTAATTGTAAAGTGGTTTATTAMTGCTTGTGGTCTTCCCTTATTCTTAGTCTGACCTATGAAAAGTTGTGCATGTATTACAAACCTGTACTGGCTGGGGTAATAGAAAATGAAATCACCTGCCACTCATTTGTAGGCCAGTTTTATAACCCAAATGTAAAATCACTGAGGGTTTMGGGTATTTATGGTTGCAGAGATTTAGAGATACAGCACTAACACAGAGATGCATAAAGGTGGCAATTTCCATTTGTGTACCTCTCTTTCCTAATCCCTGTGGCTTGGGAAATCTCATATCAGTGCTTTATCTTACAGGGTGTTAATAGCTGTAGTTTTTAAAAAAATCGTCTGTAGATTTTTTGCTATATAAATATTTTTAAGTGAGATTTTCAATTATTAAAATGAGCATAGGACTTGAACTATAGTAGCTGCAGTGTCTCTGAAGGAAAGCAAGATAAATATAAGAAATTTAAAGAAGAAGGTAGGTCTATTTACTCTTGTTTGAGTGAGTAACTACACAGCTGGCCAGAAGGAAAAGAATTATTAGATTTTGGACAGACTTGCTGCGTTGTTGAATAAAAGTTCCTAAGTACAAAAGAGGAATAAAGAGAAACACCTGTGAAAACTAAAAGAATGATACCAACCCTCCTAGTGATGATTTCCTGTTTCTTCCATTCTGATTTAAAAATTTCCTTCATGGTGAATTCTGAAAACATCAATGTTGACACACTTGGAGCTATGCACCCGGTAAGACTGACAGAAAAAGTAAAACTTGAACTCAGTCTGAAAGGTGAAGTTTTCAAAATGCTTAAAAGCATGTTCAAGTCTCCTGGGAAGAGAGTGAATTCCTGTGGGTTTCCTTGAAATGCTGAAGCTGAATTTTAGAGGTTTGTTGGCCTGTTCACACCACAATTCCCTCCATGTTCCTCTACTTGTGATTTCAGTTCCTAATCTTTCAGAACTATCTCCCTGGAGAATTTCCAGCACAAAAAACCTTCCAAACAGAATCAGGCAAGAAATCAAGCAGGAGAGAATCCTGTATATTCTGAGTGCTTGGCCAATGTCTGCCTTACTTCTAAAACACTTCTCAGTAGCTTCACTTCTGTAGCTGATGCCCATTTTTCTTGCAGTATTTTAGGCCAGGATACCTGTTTCTTGCCATAGTCAACAGAACTTGGAATAGCCTACCAGTGATAGACTTTTAACTCTTGGTTTTGATGGAGATGCCATAAAATCCAGGGGCTGGGCATTGTCTGKGGTGGTGCTTCTGTTCTATTCCCCCTGGATGCCAGGAGGAAGGTGTGCCCTTGTGCTGGAACAAGTCCTTAGGAGCTGCTGGAAAATGTAAGGTAGTGGTGAGTTGTGGTTAYGGGTTTATTTACTAGATAGACTTTAATTGCTGCTGTTCTAATTAGTTAGGACTGGTGAGCACCATCATTAGATCACACTGGTTTGTGGTTTTTTGTTCAGAGCAGATCAGGTAAGGAGTGAGAGATCACTAGCTAGGGATTTGGGAGCTATGAAAGGTAGCAGATGTATGGCAGTAATAATCTTTCTTGAATATATTCACTAATGCTCAAATTTTCAGAGGCTGTGCTTGACTTCAGGGACAAACTTTCTGTATCATGTAAGTGCCCAAACTCTAATTCAGATCCAGCTTTCAGCAGCTACTCTGCAGGTGTATAAACAAACATCCATATTGCAGAAGAGACCAATTCTCCTATGGAGACTCAGACAAAATGACTACATTTCCTTGGGGATGCTCAGCATATCCTGAAAACTTCATTYCAATTGTAGATGTTGCTAAGATTTGAAAATCTGTGGAGTTTTTAGTTCAGTCTTAAGCTAAATCATTAAATTCCTATTAACWTTTTTCTATCATCAAAGTATGACAGATGAGGTGAGTGAGTAACAATTTGCTTCTGTCAAACCAGACAAAAGAAAGTCTTGGTTTTGATTTTTCTCTAGTTGATACTAAATKGTAGAATAGTACTGGTCACCTTTTCTTGGATCTCTTTCTTTCCTTGTTTCAAACCAATTAGATTTATAACTCTTAACCTATAATCAAAACAGAACTGATGGAGATKTCAGTTTCTGGGCCCTGGGATGTAAATGTTGGCATTTGAAATAAAAATGTCACCCAGGTGAATGTTTGTCTAAGGCTGTGATCATCCTTGTTTCCTTGTGAGAGCTCATAATCATGGAAGTTAATGGACTGCAACACTGGAAACTGTTTCTACATTTATCAGGGCTATTTCCAGACTGAACTTCTGTTGATATTTATTTGTTTGGGTTTGTTTTTTCCCTTAAAAATAAAGCCATCTGTGTGTGAAATGTCATGTTTTAGGCACAGAGTGTCCAAAACAAGTTTGTTTTATTAAAATTTATGGATTATAGTTTTCCATATAGCTGCAGACAGTGTTTTTTATCTTGCTTTGTTTTTGTATTTTGATTTTAAAATTCATTCAGAAATAGAAGTTATTTTGAATATTTTCCATTAGTTTCTTGTATTAAAATGAGCAAGATTGTGCTTTGCTAGAAAGGGAGCTTCCTTAATTGAAATGTTATCATATACTGGATAGAGAACTAGTGGAGTCAGCATCCCACACCATCACTACCTCCCTTTAAAAGATGTGTGGATGTGGCACTTGGACACATGGTGGCCTTGGCAGTGCTGCCTTGATGTTGGACTTGATCTTAGAGGTCTTTTCCMRCCTTAATGATTCCATAATTCAAATAATTTTACGGGTGTATGAATGCTGATTATTTTTTAACTTCTTCTCATCAGTAATTGAAATTTTGTCCTTCATTCTTGGTGTTTGGGTAGCGTGGGTTAGGGTCATTGTGTTGCTTCTCTTGTTTTCCTGCTCGTTGTGGAATTGCTGCATTTTGATAAAATGAAATTGCTATTAAATGGTGTGTGCTATCCCTCATGGAACCACAGCAATGAACCCATTCTGATTTATTTATTGATCTCTTTTGTAGAGTAGTTACAGTTTCTTTTTGAGCTTCTTTCAATTGAAATATATTTGGGTTTTYAAACTTAAAATCAATGAAGTCCTCATGCTTCTGTTTGGTATTTGTTTGCTTTTTCATATGTTTGAGTTATGGATTGAAACTGCTGGGAAATCAAGCCTCATAATTCTGCTAACCAACTATAAATCAAATTCTAAGACAACTTTAAGATGTTCAGTAAAACTTTACAGAAATTGATGCTGCCAAATGCTATAGTGCTTCTCCAAGCACTGCTATTTTAACATAGCCTTCTTATACAAATGTCTGTTTTAGTAAAATATGTGCATATTTATATCACTGTTTTCAAAAGCAAAAGTACCAGCAGCCAGAAAAGAGCACCACTACTTGCTCATATGATGGGAAATTTTTCTGGTGCAGTTTTGTGTAGTTTTTCAAGCTACATTCTTATGATAGAATCTCAGAATGGTTTGGGTTGGAAGGGATCTTAAAGTTCATATTGTTCCAACTCCTGCCATGGRCAGGGAGCTTTTCACTGTCCCAGGTTGTTCCAAGCCCCATCCAACCTGGCCTTGGACACTTCTAGAGATGGGAATTAGACAGGAATTTTAGATCCTGTGGATGGTACATCCTTTAGATACTCCACAGTASTAACTGCATTGTTCCTGGCTGCTGTTTGGGGGAGGCAGGGAGGCCAGAAAATTCTTTTTGTGCTGTAAACAGTGTTTAAATGGATCAGCTACCTCTCAGGAGAGAGACAGTGGCAGGACAAATGAGACAACAGCAAATGAAGGAAGATTGATGGCCACTTGGAGAGTTTTCTGTCTAAAACTGACTTCCTTGCACTTCTGAGCATTCAGGGCAAAAATAGAAACAAAATATGTTGTTTTAATGCTGTAACCTGATCTAGTGGTAAGGAAACATCCATGAAACTCAGTGTGCCTTAAAAAATGAAGCAGTAAAGTGTGGTTTAAAAGTTTTTGGGGTCTGAATTTAATTCACTAGCTAATAATGACATATGGCCTAGCATGGCTTGTATAAAAATTGGTGCCTTGGATACTGAAATGTCCTTCAACCYCATTTTGTGTTGCATGTGGTAATATAGCAAAAACCACTCAGGTGGATGGTTCAGGCACTTMAGGTATTCCATATTGTACAGCCCAATGTGTGCCATTCCTGACATAATGGAGCACTCCAACAGATGTGATATTTTGTGGACTTTAAACTTCCTGGACAATGAAGTGCTTCAACATGCTTTTCATGTGAGTGTGTGTGCCAAGGTCTGCCATACTGCATTATGCAAGATGAAGTGTGTCTTTGGGGAAARGACCAACACAAAGAGTTTTTATTCAAATGTAGATTAAAGAAGTACTGAAAATACTTCATAGAAAAGTGAAGTCACAAGAGAGTCCAAAGAGTAGAAAATGGAATGTAACATTGTGGGAGTATTCAAGGATTTTMAAGTCTTCAGGTTTGTTTTTGTTAGGTTGGCTGTTTTTTTCTTGAAAAGAAGACATGTTTTATCTCTGACRCATTGAGAAATAAAACTGCTTGGTTTTGGGCCTGATTTTTGCCTTGAGTTTAGAATTGTGTGACCTTGCAGTTGGGAACTTTGGRCACAAATGGAACTGGGTTGTGCACAGTCCTGCTTGGAGGAGTGTGGGGAGAAGGATGAGGAAGAGGAAGACAGAATAAAATAYGTCAGTTGGTACACTTTGAGTAGAACAAAGATGGGACTGTGGCATAGCTTGGATAGTCATTGAAACTTTCTGAGGGTGTTTTTGGATGTGTTAAACAGTAGGTGCCAAGTCTTTACAATTTCTAATCCATGAGCATCCTCAGCCTGGTTTTATGTTTAAACAATGCACTACTTGCCCTTGTTTGCTTCCTCATCTCTTAAGGGTTGSTTATTACTGTCCTTCAGTATCACTTTTTGAGCTCTTCATCTTCTTTAGATCAATGGTGGTGTAAGATTGACTTTGTTTCTGCAGTAGTTTAGACAGATTGAACAAAATGCTCTCTAAAAAGCAGGAGTGAGAGAATGGGAGCACGAAGTCCATATGGAAAGGACATATTGATGGAGCAGTTTATCACACAGTAACAGTTATAACTTAGGTTAGAGCTCTAGCTCTGAAAGGTTTATTATGTGTAATTGTGATAATAAATCATTGTAAATTTCCCTAGCATTTAAAATGATTTTTAAATACCATACTTGTGTAAGCTTTTTTGTAAGTCCTGTGGGAATTATTTAATGTTAAACTGAGGATTTTGGCGTTTTTAATGAGCTGGGAGTATGTGCAGAAYGTTTTGGCAGTATTTCAGTTTTTGTAGATTACTTGGATCTGTTAATTAATACAGCCCTTTGAGACCTTTTTGTGAAAATTAATGGGTTCCCTGAAGAATAACATTCCAAATGCTGGAGATCTACAAGACTTTGGAGATGGGAGCTATTTTAAATTATGCCAGAGTTTACTAGATTAAACATTATCTGTTGATGTGAGAAGGACAGAAATTCACAAGAGGCATGCTAAATATAAACCACCTTTTTTTTTCTTCCTTATCTATGCAAAATATATTAATTAAAGAATTTTTTGATAATATGAAGATTAAGAAATAAATAAGTGGGAGGGTAACATTTAAAAATAAAAGAGGAACAATATTCTCAAGAAGAGAAGCACTCCATGAATCCCTTTAGGGGTTGTTCTCCCCCTCCCTGTACATCTGGCAGTCTTCATGCCTTAGACCCAGGAATTGGATCTGCCCTAGTTTTGGGCAGGCTGACACTGGAGGTGTTTTGACCAAGAAACTGAGCSTGTGTTAGCCTGGGAGAACTGGGGGTTTTCCCCCTCATGTTTAGGACATGTAATGGTCTAGGCTTCTTTGACCTCTGCGTGGAATCAGTATCAGCAGGAAGGTGCCTGTTTTGAAGCATAGCATGAATGAGCTTTCTTTACCAGCCATCAACTCAGCAGTCCTGGGTGTGTGAGGAGGAGCAGTGCCAGCAGGYCAGGGAGTGATGCTGCCCCTCTGCTCAGCCCTGGGAGGCGCCTCTGCACTGCTGTGTCCAGCTCTGGCATCATCAGGACAGGAGGGACATGGAGCTCCTGGAGCTGGGCCAGCAGAAGCTGCAGAGATGAGGAAGGGCCTGGAGCATCTCCCAGTGAGGAAAGGCTGAGGGAGCTGGGGCTGTTCAGCCTGGAGAGGAGCCCCRGCTGAGAGGTTCCCTCATCCCTGGKYGTCCCTGTGTGCAGGGAGGGCTCAGAGCAGGGCCCAGCAAGGGCACACCAGGAATGGGCAGGGACTGATGCTCAGCAYKTTCCACCTGGACAGGAGGGGCAGAACTTTTCAGAGACCAGAGAGGGTGTGCTGCTTCCTCACTGCAGACCCATCTGGRCACRATCCTGAGCCCTGTGCTCTGGGATGACCCTGCTGGAGCAGGAGGTGGGACCAGATGAGCCACTGTGGTCCCTTCCAGCCTGAACCCCCCATTCTGGGGTTGTGTGATTAAATAGATGGTGAATTGTTGATCTGATCTTTATGATGATTCCCATTACTGCAATTGTGCCTTGATCTGTGCTCTCATCACTTCCAGCTGTTCCTCTCTGTTGTCTTTGGAGCAATCTGTTGTGGTGTGTAAGCTGGGATTTGTTGACACACAGATAATATCTGAGCAATGCTGTGAGGCACATCTTACAACAGATCTTACACATCTTACATCTTTCCAAGCTTATATTCATTACTTCTGCTGTGTATTGTCAATTTGATATATTAATTCTCCTGGTCTTCTACTTTGTGTATCATTTGGAAGTTTTTAGCTGAGTCTTGCTTTTCGTAATCCACAGAGGTGGTTTGGTTTTTATTCTTGATGACTCCAGTGTTTGTATGGGATTTGTGTCGCACACTCCAGTCCATTCTAGCCTAACTCAGAATGAAGTTTGGTGGTACTCACCCCTCTTCTTTTTGCCTTTCTACCTGCTGATAACTTCTCTGTTGGGTAAAACCTCTTTCCATGGTGTTTTTTGTTTGCTTAGGGGTTTTGTGGGGTTGGTTGGTTTGGKTTTTTTTTTGTTGGTCTGTCCTATTTGGGGGAAGCTACAGTTGAACAGATAAAGGAACCTGAACAGTTTCATTTACTCATCCTTCCTTGTGATCRAGTGCTTCTCTTTCTGTTGCTGAGGTCAGACCAGCTCTGAGACAGCATGGTGCTGTTCCTCAGAGAAGGACAAGGAGCAGGGCTGTAGGTGCCTGTAACAAGTGTAAGCACCTTATTAAAATCAGAGGGAGGTTTGAGGGGATTTTGAGCACCTCAGCATTAATTTTACACTGGGAGCTGCTCTTTGCTGTACCCTTTCTGCCTTTGAAATTAAGTTTTTTGCTGTGCTTTAGAGCACGCGTTGATGGATGCTTTTCAGTTTGAAAGTTATTCTTTCTAGATAAAAGATAGCCCAGCTCAGCCAAGGCTACAKTTGTGGGAATGAAGTCACATGAGGCTCCTCTCGGGTGCTGTCAGTAACACTCATTACTCCTTTAATTTAGAACTATGGTCTAGCTTTTATCACCAAATTTAGAATTTAATTTGTGTGTTAACTTTGATTTTGTGACCCACTCATACCATCAGCAGAACCTCTCAGCCGAGTGAAGGATTTCAAAATAATGACCTCAATCTTAAGCTTGATTTAGGATGTTAATTTGCTGTGAAATTCACATGTTTCCAACCCTTTTACAAGTCTTAAATACCTACTGCTTCCTGAGTGATGTGTTCTTTTGCTGAGTGGCTGGCTGACAGTTCTTACCCCGAGTGAAAGGGACAATCAAGGGGTACGTTTTTCTGGGTCAAAAGGCAGCAGCTTTAATACAGTTCTCATTCTATGCTGTTACAAGCCCCACGGAGTGTCTTATACTTCTTATTGCATTTGAAAGTAATAGAATAGTATTAGTGGATGTGATTGGATGGTAAATGAAAGCTCTTTCATTGTAAAAATTGGGTGTTCAAGGCATTTAGGAGCTTCTCTGAATTAAATGGCACGAAAGGTACATGAGAAATCTCAGCTTCTTGTCCTGAGAAAATGGAAAAGCTTACAAAATTCAGGTGATAAAATACCTGTTAACAAGATGGCTTAGGCTGTACAGACATTAGTTTTTTTGCTTTCTGAAGATTTATACAGACTTTCTGCAAGGAATCTCTTGCCTGTATAATGGGAGTGTTTGTTTGGTGGGGAAAAATAATGATAAAGGCATTATAATACTTASTGATATGTAAGTACATTAAAAGGTAAGTAACCCCAAGTTT
This sequence comes from Cardinalis cardinalis, assembly GCA_014549065.1. NCBI lineage: Eukaryota > Metazoa > Chordata > Aves > Passeriformes > Cardinalidae > Cardinalis > Cardinalis cardinalis. Next base: position 5,016 of record JACDOX010000087.1, on the reverse strand, counting down.
TGCACCTGGAGACCTCTTGCAGGTGCCTGTCACTTTTGAGATGGTGACAGCAGCTTTAGGAAGCASAAGAGTTTGTTCTGTCAGTCAGCAGGAGCAGAGAAGGTGCAATCCTCTAGGAATTGCTCTCCCACTCATAACCTATAAACTCTTTAAATATCAGAGATTATTTGCAGTAAGCCAATTCCAGTGTTGGTGATTCTTATAATGCTGTGACAAGCTTTGGGGGTTACCTCGGGTTCTTCCCCTTTTTGTTGGTTTAAGTATTACTTTGTGTGACTGAATATGTGACCAAACACAGGAGAATCCTTTTCTTTCGTAAAAAATCGACAACAAAAGCAACTAATAAAAGAAAGCTGTGTGGAGAGCCATTCAAAACCMGGAGAATGTTAGGGATTTTTTTATTTGCCCTGTTTGCTTTCAAAATCTATTATTTTAATATGACTTTATGTTTGTAGAACCAGACAGCACTTCTGCCAGCAATTCACTTTAGCTAAGGACTCTTCACAGTGTTTGATATTCAGACCTGCATTTGTCTCTTTAGCAGTCTTTTACGTTCAGATGACATCTCCTCTCCTTTTGCTTTTTTGTTCTATTGATTCCTTTAAGCACTTTATGTAATTTTTTTTCTTCTTTTCCCTCCATGTGTGTAAACATTGTTTACTTTCTTATGAATTCATGTTGTATTTTAATCTGTGCAGGTGCTGGGGTGTTTTTTTACCTTTTCTGGGTGAGTTTTAGAAGGTTGTGTTGGTGTATTGATGTGTTTCATGAAGGCTGCTGAATAAAGCCCAGCAGTGTTCCCTGGCACTCAGAAATCAGTGTAATTGCAGTTTGGAGCAGACTGCCAGGACACTGGAGTGCTGTAAACCCCGTGACTTCCCAGGGAGTGACCCAGTCCCATGACTCCATTGCAGCACTGTTACCTTAGGCTGCAGGTGATGAATTTCATGTGCTAGTAAGTGGATGTGTGAAAATCTATTTACCCTTTAACTCCTTTTTTTAATCTGTTTTCATTCATACTGTTATATAGAACGTGGATAAAGGTCCTGTAGAKCTTGGCAGTGTGACCCTTCCTTAATTATTCTTTGTAGGGCTGATGTTTAAATAATGCAGTTGTACAAAATAGTACAATGTAATTTAGGTTTTTTGTAGAGAAATTACCCAATTTTCCATTTCTCATGTAAACCTCTATACATTCAAGTTTTATAACATGTTTATAATAACCTTTTTCAACAGCTGTTACTGGATTTAACAGTAAGAACTTGACTGTAAGCATTTAATAATTAAGTAAATTAAATGGAATTTGGAATACTTCACTAATGGAAAAATCATGCAGTTCTTRTTGAAAATTTGTGAAAATATAGGTTTCAGTAATGCCAAGCTCTCACTTAACAACTCAATGCCTTTCTGCTCACCCAAAAGGCAAAAACTCAATGACAAATGGTGGCACTGCAGTCTCCTCTTGCTTTATGTCGTGCCATTATCAGTATTTTATTCAAACCCACTGACATTTCTTGCATGGTGCAATAACCTCAGTCAGCAGGAAATGCACAAAGTAAATAATTGCAGCTTCTCCATTAGCATAGCCTTGCTCAGTTTGCTGCAAGTGGAGTGGGATGAGAAGAATTAATGGAGTCACAGGCAAAGGCCCCAGAGCAATAATGATTGAGGGATATTAAATTAACAAGTAATTGCATTAAATTAAATTCACAGTCCTGTCTTAATCCACAATACATTTCTTAGAGCTGAAATGTGGCCTTCTGTGTTTCTCTTACTCTTGGTGAATGGAAATCTTGAATTGATCTTCCACTGCTCTGCAGTGTGGCCTTACCTTAGGAGGAGCTGCCTCCCCCCTCAAGCAAACAGTGAAGGAAGGAAAGTGGGAGGGAAGGTGAAAGAAACTTGTTCATGRTGAATAATAGGATTCTGTTGGCAGTATTCATACTTAGGACTTTTATGTCCTGGAGAAATAGAGACTTAGGAAATTWTTTGATGTGTGTGATATTTATGCATTTACTGCACTCACTTGATAAATCAATGGCCACATAAAAATGAGAATAGTGAGAAAAGAGAGATGATGTCAAGTGCACAAATAGGGAGCAGTTGGACTGTGAATCCCACATTTATTGATGCAGGAGGATCCATGGGATGAAGTGATTTTTATTGCTGTCAGAAACATGGGAAGGAACTGGAGTCAGTGTTCAGTCCGTGACAGGATGGGTATGTGTAGGGAATGGGGCTTTGTATATTCCTCTACTCCTGGAAGTGCTTTTATTTTCTCCATATTCTTATTGAAATGTATCAGTAATGGTATCTCTATTTTTCAAATAYCAGAATTTTTATAAGCTTTCTTTCTAAGGCAGAACTGTAAAGTAAAAAAAAGGGAACAATTTACTAAAATACAGCAAGTAAAGGTGACCTACCTTCAAGAACTTTAGCAGTGTCTGCCCTGTGCCTCTGAATGCTTCTATTGATGCATTTTGATGAAAAGCATGTCAGGTTGGCTTTTTAGATTTTTGGCAGAACGTGCCATGTTGACCCACTCTGGGTTATTTTTTTTAAAAAAMCAGGTATTTCTGTTTCTTGTGCTGYAGTAAAAATTGTGTTGCTGTTCTAGTGAAGTCAGGTGATACCTTGTGGAAGTTTAGTTTTGAAAATAATTTAAAATCATTTCCTTGTAGTTCCATTTGCTGTCTTGTGTCTAGGATTGAGAACTAATCAGAGCTGCAGGCTCAAAATCTGCAGCATGTRTGGCTGAATCTTGGATGTCTTCAGAGCTTACATCTGAAATGATGGTTTTTCAAAAAATGTGCAAACAAGGAAAAACTCTGAGAAACTCTGCATTTCAGTACCAGTGCATCTAATTTCCAGTTACTTCAGGGACTGGAGCTGGAATTTTCAAAGTTTGCATTTGACATCTCCCAACTGTTGAAATGGGTATTTTGAATTTATGGGCATTTATTTGCAGAAGTGATGTTGTTTCCTTTCCATATCTTCACATCATGTAACATTCTTTAAATTTGATGCAGTAAGTAAAAACTGCAGGAACTCTATAMACTGAAACTTTTAAAGATTTATTTGAAGGTTTTGGTGTTACAACTTAAATACAGCATCTGTGGCACTAATATTTTCTTGAAAATTGGATTCAATTACCATGTGGGTTTTATCAGCTGCTAAATGTAATTATTTTCACCTGCCTCGAGGTGGCTTAAACTACTCGATTTTGTTTTAAATTAAAAAAAAAAAGTTAAACTGAGTCATGCCTCAAGCTGTTAGCCTTTAACAATCTTTTGGCAGCAGTGAGCCAGAGGAAAAAAAATTTGTACGCTAAAACTGAGGGCACAGGAGGCCTGTGGCATGAAATATCAATGAAATATCRTTCAGAACTGCAGGGATTTCCTGCTAGGAGCCCAGCCATCAGAGCAGAGCACAGAAACCCTGTCAGGGGCATCTACAACCCTGCTTCTTCCTTCAGTCTTGTTTCCTGTTCAGTGCCATGGACTTTGTCTATAAAAACCATGAAAAAGACACTTTTGTGGGATTAAAAGAGCAGCCTGTCACTTCAGCTGCTGCAAAGATGAGGGATGAAAATGAGCCTGAGTGTGCYTTACATTCTAAGGCTTAAGGGAATAATGACCAAAGAACATCTGCTAATGTGACATAAAAGATGAAATTTCTGGTTTTGAACAATCCAGACAATGGAAGGTGCATGGAATGGAATTACTTAACAGTGAGTGATAAAGCCATGTACAGCCACTCTGAAGGGCCAGAGATTAAATGTTCTGACCAAAAAGACACCAATTAAAGAGGGAAGGGAATATGAACATTCCTTAGAAGTAGGCATATTAATCACTAATAACTCAACAAAAGTCACTGCTCTTACTCCAGCCTCAGTTCTGTGTCTGAGGCATTTCAGTGTCTCTGAGGAATAAAGGTGGCAAAATCTGGTGTGTGATGTTGAATAATAAAAAACTGGGTGAAGGCTGGTTTGAAAAAAAGCACCTTTAGGCTGATTTTGTTCTCAGACTGAAACTTAGTTTTCCAAGGAGTTGGGGGAACAAGTTTTTATCCTTCATCTTACTTTTCACTTTTTGTATGGCTGCTGAGGTTTAGAAGGGTGGGGTGTTTTGCTGTATTTCCTGCTATATTTCAAGTTGCTTTCTATGTATTTTTAAGGCAGCCTTTCTTTCTTGCTTATAACAATATGCCTAGACTGCCTAATCTTTCAGATATGAAAATCTTAGTGTTGCTCTTCTTGTATCTGTGAGATCTGGCTGAATTAGATCCAAATGTTAGGCTGTGCTACAGCTCTGTAGATCAGACACAAGGACACTTGTGAACCTGGCATCGTGTACAAATGTTCCTTCCAGACTAAAGGCCGACTTTTGGAAAAGTGATCCTTACTAAATGTAGCAAAACATGCATTTATGTTTTAATGGTGCTTAGATGTTTGACTTGAAGCAGTTTTCCAGGTACCACTTTTGAAGCTGTTCCACTCATCAGGATTACAGTGGAAATCTGTAGGCACACAGTGTGTGATAATTGGGAATGGGGCTGCAGCCAAGCTTGGAGTGGTTCTGTTAGGCTGTGCCTGTGATTGAAATCACAGTCCACTGGAAAATATCTTCCAGGTCTTGGGTCTGGAATAGATGTGCTCAGACTGATCATTAAGTCATTAGCTTAGTGATCTTCATAAGTTTGGCTTGGGTTAATGGCACCTTGTAGGACAATGCAGGGTGTGGAGCTTCTGAAACTGAGGACAAACAGATATTCTTGTGCTACTTTGTGTAGGCACAGAGTTTGTGGTGATTGGGAGTGGGGCTGGCCCAGGCTCATCCCCGGAGGGCACAGCTGTGCAGGACAGGTGAATGCTATTGAAGGGAACGAGCCATGGAGTGCCCAGGGGCACTGACCAACCACCACAGGGAGCAGAGGGCACACAGGTGCAGTGCATCAACAGGAGGGGATAAAAGGCTGGGCTGAAGAACAAGAAGGGCAGATGCTTGCAGCCTGCTG